>VZTG01004599.1:442623-911150 GCA_013397845.1 Melanocharis versteri
CAGCGGGGTTCGCGGAGCGCGGCTGCCGCCGTCCCGTGCGCCGCGGCCGCCGGGCGCGGGGGGCGGCCTCAACTTTCCTTGTCCCGGGAACTGCGGCCGCCCGAGGGGACGCCTGGTTTTGGCAGGGAGGAACACACGGGAGACGTGGGCTTTGAGGACGGACCTCACGCTCTAGGGCCGCCGGGTAGCTCGAGGAAGTGCTCGTCTGACACGGGTAAAGAGCCATCGGTTGTTGCCTGGGGCTTTTCCCCGGGCGACCTTTCCTGTATTTCGGCACAATTAACTGCTTTGGTCGTGGATCCTGTTACTGGTAAGGCTCTGGCGATTTGCCTCTAGGCGAGTTAGTGCTTGCTGTACGCTCAGGTCTTTCACACGTGTGTGCAAGTAGTGCGCGCACTGTGTTCTTGAGGTGCTGCAAAGACCAGGCTGTGACCCTCTGCTTTCAGAAGCTCCTGGTCGAAGCTACAAGAGGCAGGAACTAGAGTGCCGTGGTGCAGGTTGTACCAAGAAGCCTATGGGGAAAGACTTCAGCTGTAAGATTGCTTGTTGAAAGACTGTAACTTCCTCGGGGCAGTACCTGCTGTCCTTGTGCCCTCAGCGCACACATGGTACACTGTGGTGCACATGCTTTGTGTACCTGGATGTGGGAAACAGCCCTGTGTTCAGAACATTCTTGTACTTCATCTGCGATCTTGTATTAGCACTTGGCACCTCTTGTTCTCTGTGTGTGTGTGTTTGTATACTGAAACATACACATCAGCCGGAAATTGTATGTTTCAGTATACACGTGTACATATATACACACATACTCTTTCTATCCCAAAGTACAGGATCTTAATGCCTAGGCCTGAAAGTTAATGGAGTAAATACTTCAGAAAGAGTGAGCATGAAAAGGTTTCTTGATTTTGTAGTATTAATCTTATTTATTTTTCCAAGTAATTTTCCACTACAAGTTGTCCAAAACTTCAGAAAAATCTGAACTGCAAAAGCAAATGAGTGGCCAGCATTGCCTGTGCTGCTGGTGCTTAGGGTGCTTTTACAGATGACTCTGTTACAATTCCTTTCATTATTAAAGAAAACTAGTTATGAGGAGTTGGTGAGTGTACTTTGATGTATTTCCAGTAGCGTCTGTTTCTCCGGTTATTGCAGGTATGCTTACTGCCGGGTTTTTATTGATGTTTGTTAGGGTTTCATATGTATGTGTACCTTAAGCAGGCACACTAACATATTGCAAAGTTTGCATGTTTTCCCAACTACATGTAATAAGACAGCCTTTTTCAAAGTTGGAAGTATAATTAATTACTCATATTTTCTGAGCGAGAAGCTCAACAATGAGGGAAAGGCAGGAATCAACTTGGAGTGTTGAATCAGGCAAATTCACTCTTTTAGTGATGTAACTGCCAGGACATTTGACAACTGGGAAACACAGAAGGTCAATTGTAGCTTTCTTTCCCTTTTAGTCCTTTGTCTTCATTTGTTTAAAATTTTGGCAGTTTCATGAGCTGAACAGCTGAAAAATACTAGTTCTAGCTAATATGAGAAAAAAAATGTTAGCTGTACTTGCTGGAGTAGAGAAATGGAGCTACTTCCCCTTAAGTGAATCAGTAAACGTTGTATTAAACCACATAGGGGCTTCTCTTTGGTTTGACATCTGTGGTTTATGATCACTTTATTGAGACTGCAAATAGAGACTTGATTGTGTAATTGAATGCTTATGTATTACAAATAGTGCACACCATTCACAGTGTAAAAATTTTATTTTTGGTCCATTTCTGTCTTTGTGTGGCTGTATGGAATAGGTACTTTATCTGTCAGATTTTTTCTAAACAAAATGATTTTCCCAGGCTTGGAATGTATGCAGTCAAAAATAATAAATGATAATTTTATTTATAGTTTATCAGATCAGCCTGTTCATTGACATTTAAGTGGATAAAGATGAAGAAGGTTTGGATTTGAGTATTTATATCTTGCAAAGTCAGAATTAAAGTAAAAAGTCATTACTATAATCTTAAGCTGGTCTGGAGGGGGAGCTAGTGTCAAAGTAAAAGTGACTTAATTTTCTGGACTCGTTCAAAAGCTTGTTGTTTGGTCATAGAATATGCTTCTAATACAATAAGGAAAACAAATGCAGATGATGCATGCTATGTATGATTGCATTAATATGCATCTCTTGTATAATGAAAATAATCTGCAAGTGAAGTGATGTGTGAGTTTTTTAGGGAAACAGAGTGTGTATTTTGCTATTGTGCAACAAAAACTGTATCCAAAGAACTTCGAGGTTGCAAGGTCAAGCTCCTATAAATCATGAAATGGCAGAACTAGAGATTCTTGTAAGACATTTAATGTGGCCTGTAAATGTAGGGTTAAATGTTACATTTTTCCCTACAATGTTGCTTTCAGTATTTTGCATAGAATGGCATAGATGGTGTTCAGTGTGAAATATTGAATCCTTTTTCTTGGTATCAAATAATGTGTGGCCTTACTACTTGTTTATGTGCTGTTCGTACTGTATCTTCTTAATTTCCTCTTTTGCTGTTTCATTACCTTCAGTGTCTAGTGCCTGCATGTTTCCCTAGTAATATTTTCACATAAGTCTCCTGAGATATATTATGTATTCCTTTGTGTTGAATATCCAATTTAGGACCTTTATGATATGATTTTTCAAAATAATCTATCAGTGTTTTAATGATTTATGTGTTCTAAGATGTTTTCCCATAAAGGTCTAATTTACTAACAATAATCTGGCTTTTCTGTGTTGTTTTTAATAAACCCCTCAACAGGGATCCATGAATGCATATCTAGAAAAGACCTCATTGCTTGATTTGTAGTATGGTGTGTGTTGATTTAGACTGCGAGTATAAATACATAGGTCTGTTGCAGTGTTAACCCCAAGGTACTGAGTCCGTAATTTTGATGAAGACTGGATAGCTCATTAAAAGTTTGTGGGTTTTTTTAGTATATTTTTTTTTCTTTTAATGATGATTTGTGTGCAAGAAAGAAGAAGAAAATAAAAATTTCCGGGACAATATTAATTCCCTCTCTTTTCCGCAATACCTGTCTTATTAACAACACACTTGCCAACATTTCCAGTGCATATGGCAAGGTCCTTATATAATATAATGTTGTTTTTTTTTTCTAATGTTTTGTTCAGTAACACGGCAAGAATACCTTGGGCACAAGGGCACTGAGAACAAGATCAAATAACCTTCCATTTTTTTCATGTGACTATATATTGTTTTCGAACTGACAGTTAGGTTTTTGATAGTCAACTGTTTAAAACTCCATGAAATTCTTTGCACATAACCAAAATGTTCAACATTCTAGATTAAAAAAAAGCAAACCTGATAGACAGGAGGAAACCCTCTGTCCTGTGGGATTGCATATGTGACTAATATAGCATATAAGTCTTTAAAAATGCTGAAATGTGTCTATTTTGCCATGAGACTTGTGCCACTTGAGCTAGCTGGGAATGTGATACTAGTAATTTGTAATTCAGCTGTGCTCCAAATGATGTTGGCTGTGTATGGTTTTCTGAAATTTTTAAGTGTTTGAAAGTAGAGGTGAAACTCTGGAATCTTGGGTTCTATTCCAGGCTCTGGGAATGAGCATGTTCTGTTGGATGCTGATTTTTCTGCTTATTCCTTTTGTGATATCTCCCTGTCCCAATCTTCGTTGTCTTGTTCTGAAATTTTTATCGCAATCCTATTTTCCCCAAGTAAACAGTTTGTTTCTTGCTGAAGGGCTTGTCTGACATCCAGAACTGCTGTGCATAGAGGTTCTAACTAGTAAGTTGTTTATCCCAGTTTCTTTCACTGTTTGAATCCTTTCTAGCTTTTCACAGTCCTGTCTGCTGGTCTCAGGTTTCTGTCCACTATCCTCAGTTTCACATCCAGTTCTCTGTCATAAAAGGGATCTGTCCTCTCTGTGTTGTGCATTTCCACTGGCTCCTGTTCTGTCTTCTGTAGTTTTCCACCTTCAGTTTTGTGCTTCATTCTTCCTGGCTTCCCTCATCTGAATTTGTTTTTTCCTTTCTTGCCTGTCTTCCTGCCAATCTCAGGCTTGGTCTCTATCCCAAGCTCAAGATTGTGTTCACTGTGTCGACTGTATCGGCTTTTTCCCACATTGCAGTTCTTTCTTTAGTCAAATTTTATTGGTTCCTCTCTTTTCCACCCTTTTATTTATGTAGATAGCTTCTGTTTTTATACTTGTTGGATCCAGCAGGGATACCACTGAGAATAAATTTAGATGCCAATGGTCTATCCTGATAGTCAGGAAAACAAGCGGGCCTATCAAGAGATGAGCTTGACTTTATAGGGAACTCATGTCTGAGCTGCAGTGCAAAAATGGGATATACAAGCAGGGGCAGCTGGGACAGGCTACAAAGGAGAAATTTGGAAAAATTGTCCTGGTATGTAGGGATGACATCAAGGGAGCCAGTGCTCACCCAGAGATGACACTTACGAGGGAGATCGAGGCCCACAAGAAGAGTTTCTTCTAGTACTTGAGTAGTGAAAAGCAGGCCAGGTGAAATACGAGCTTCTTTTGGAACGTGATGTGTCATAGTGACAGTGGATACAGGTAAGGCTGGGGTACCCTGGTCCCTCTTCCTCAGTGAGTCATCGCCAGCAAGGCCTCTGTGCTCAGTAGCAAGCGTTTGAGGAGAACAGCTGCCAGCAGTGGCTGTGGATTCAGTTGGGGATTACTGAGAGAACTCAAATCCTACCAGTGCTCGTGGCCAAATGGACTGTGCCTGTGAGTGTTGATAGAGCTGGCCAGAGTCCCAGTGAGGTCCTTCCCCATCATCTTTAAAGCATCTTGGGTACCAGAAGACCCTCCCAATGGCTGAACAAATGCATATGTTGCACCCTCCAAAAATGGCCAAAATACATCCCAAAGAGCTTCAAACTGGGTAGCTTCCTTTTTGTCCCTGGGAAAATAAGGGCGTGGGTGTTCTTAGAGCACATTTCTGGTCACAAGAAGAAGGAGGTGAATGGGAGCAATCAGCATGGATTTATCAAAGGTAAATCATGCATGGCGAGGCAGATTGCCTTGTATGGTAAACTGACTGAATGCTTGCATGAGGGAAGAACAGTGGATTTAATTTTCCTGGAGTTTAGCAAGATTTTCAACTCTGTCACCAACAATATTCTTGTATCCAGATTTGGACATTACAGATTGCTGGAGAACTAGATGATATAAAAAAGACTGCTTGGAGGGATGGACTCAGAAAGAAGTGCTTAATGTGGCTCATAGGGAGGTTGGTACAAAAGGGGTACTGCAGGGATTTGTCCTGAGTAGGTGACAAAGTGTGCTCTTGTGCTTGCAGTTGACATCAAATTGGGGGGAATCGTTGCTGTGCTTGATGATGGGGCTGCCATTCAGAGGGATTTTGTCACTGTGAACACAAGGCCCATCTGGAGCTTTATTCAAGAACAGCTGCAAAGTCCTACACCTACACTTCCAGGGATGGGGCATCCACAACCTTGCTGGGCAGCCTGCTCCAGAGTTCCAGCACTCTCACAGTAAAACATTTCTTCCTGATATCTTATCTGAACTTTCCCTCTTTCAGCTGAAGGCCATTCCCCCTTGCCCTATCGCTACATGCCCTTGTCAGAAGTCCCTCTCCAGCTGTCATGTAGACCCCCTTTAGGTACTGGAAGGTGCTCTAAGGTTTCACAGGAGCCTTCTCTACTTTTCCTCTCCCTTTCCCTCTTGCTCACCACAACCACAACTCTCTCAGCCTAAGGAAAAGAAAGGCAACAACATCCTGGACTCTGTGAGAAGGAACATAGCCAGCAGATGAAGAGAAATAGCTGTCCCTCTCTACTTGGTGCTCATTAGACTGCATCTAGAGGGCTGTGCCCAGTTTTGGAACTCTCAATACAGGAAAGACATTGATAAATAGAAGTGAAGTTGGTGGAGGACTACCAAGATTATTAGGGAGCTGGAACACTTGTCCTGTGAGGAGAGGCTGAAGGAGATAGGTTTGTTCAGCTGGAGAAACAGGCGATTTCAGTGGGATCAAACAACAACAGCAACATACTGTTTTTTTCTGAGGACATTACTGAGAAGATGGAGTCAGGCTCTTTACTGAGATGCATGGAGAGAGGACACGAGGCAGTGTTCATAAATTGAAGCAAAGAGGTTTCAGAATGGATATAAGGAAAAACTCTTAACCATGGGGGTAGTGAAGCTGTGTAAGAGTTTGCCCTGAGAAGCTGTGTAGCTTCTGTCTTACAGGTTTTCAGGACCCAAGTAGGTAAAGCTGAGCAACCCCTTCTTATCTCATGTCTGACTTTGAGCAGGAGATTGGACTGAGCGACATGTGGAGATCCCTTCCAAGCTCTGTTATCCTGTGAGTCTACAACTGTGGGTCTTTAGTTCCCAGAAGCCTTACAGAAATGGAGTAAGTACAGACAGAATACGTAGGTGGCTCAGCTGCAACATATCAAAACAAAATCAGTAACAGCAGCATTACAGTGAGCTTGACAAAAGCATCACTTGTATGTCAGAGTAAGCATTTTGCTGCCTCTTAGAAAGATGCATGTGGAGCTTAAAGCATACAAGTGATTAAACTTTTTGAAGAAAAATAACCTTTTGTAATGAGGCGAAAGTGTATTTTTATGTAGCTTTCCTTGGAAAGAGGAAAAATATGTTTTGCATACCATGTAAACATTGAAGTAGCTTTGACATGGACACCTGGCACGGAACGGGTCATCTTGAAAAGCCTTTGGCAATTTAAGCTGAAAAATGATTCTTCTAGATGGAAGTATCTGTCAGCCTTAAAAATTGGTGATCTCTCTTGGTCATTTGTCATGATAAGTATGTAAATTCATATTATGTAGCTCATAATGCATCATTTCAAGGTGGTGATTTTCTGACAATCTGTTAAATGAGTTGCAATCAATTCTGATTTTCCCCCCCACCCCCAAATATTATATACTAGTTCTCTCACAAGATTATTGTTTCTTCCTGCTCTTTTCTCCCTCCCCTGCCACATTTTCAGGGTGGAGAATAAATAAAGGAAGAGAAGTAGATGCTAGGAGCCCAGTAACTGTGTTGGAAGACTTTTGGCTAAAAGTCTTCAAATCAGAAGAGTTGCCTGTAGCAGAGAACTACTGTGAAATAACAGTCTGGGTGTATATGTATCTTAATTTATTTTTCATTTCTGTTATTTAAGTAGGAGATGTTATATGAGGAATGATCTTCTCCTGAGGTCTTTGCCTCTTCATTTGCATTTGCTAACCTGTACTCTTTAGGTATCCCCCTGTAGCAAAGCATAGTTTCCAATGAATCAACCACTGCATTTAGTTCCTTCAAATATTAGATATTAATAAAGCATAATACGCATAATTTATTTTCAGAATATATAACAGTAAAAAGAAATACTTCATCTGTTGGTCATTCTAGAACTTGATGAAGTTTGTGCTGCTACAATTGCTTTGAGGTAGCAATATTCTGAATGTAAATGCTTTTTAGGAGTGTGCTTTCATTATATGTTTTCTTCATAATCTTACAGTAGCAAGATGAATAATTTTCTGTAATGTTAGAGAATTTCTTTTGTGAGGCCGTTAATAGCAATAAATATCACTATGACATTATTAATTCTGCATGCTACAGACTCTTTAGAACCTTGTGGAACATTGCTGTGAATATCTTATGGACATCAATTTTGACTTGCTGTGAGTTAAACTCTTTCTTCAAAGCATTGCTCTTACAAAAGGTTTTGTAAAAGAGCAGTAGGAATTCTCTTCCAAAAACCTCCCAGTGTTCATCTTTAGTTCATTATATTACTTATATTGTACTTCACCGTAATTTGTTTGCACAGTGACACAGTAACTTTTTGAGGTAAGTCTGATTTGTATGGGTACCGATACATTTGTTAAGCTTTTTGGAGTTTATTTTTCTAAAGGTGTCTTTGTCTCCTTTTGAGTGTTTGCTAAACAACTTCCTTTATTTGACAATCAGTGCTCACACTGCAGCAGCAAAAACTATTCCCTCTCAAGGATACAATCGTCTAATGTGGATGTAATGCGTTGATGGATACTCTCTCTTCCGACCACCATTTTGTTTTTCTCCCATCCCAAGTTGTATAAAACCATTCATGGCAGGGCACCTTATGTCTTTAGTTTTTCTCAGCTGCCTAGGCAAGCATTCGTTTCTTATTTAGGGCAAGATTTGAACATACAGGAGAAAAACTTAAAACCAAACATAATTGTTTTCCTTACTTTTGAGGGTTTCACTGAGACACCTTTGTGGTATTGTGCCATGTGTTAGTATGCTTAGATAGTCTCTGCCCTTCTTTTTTCTCTAGTCTGGGGTTTAGAATGACTTGTTCGCAGTTTACAGTCTTCTCGATGCATGTCTTCACCTTTCTGTTCAATAGCTAAATCTGTTTCACAGTTATCTTGGGATTTGTTTTTTAACAGTACAGCATCTGACTTTTTGATCTGTCTATTGCTTGGGGTGTTTTTAAGTTATAGCAGCTAGGACAGCATGAATTACACCTTTTTCCTCATGTGGCCCACTGGAGGCATTCAGTGGCATTGAAAGATGTTCTCCTTGAGTTATTCTTCATTGCAGATGCCTAGTCAGCAGTCTGGATTTTGGATTGAACTGCTAGACGTTCTCTTTGCAACATCTCTTTTTGTCTTTTAACTTCAGTGAGGTGGTGCTGGACTAGGTATCAATACTCTGAAGTTTGCTCTGCCAGGCTGTAGAGATGGATGGCAATTTTGGTAATATGGCAGCTTACATTACACCCTATGACAGCATTTTCAAATTCTGCAGATATATGCTTTGTGTACTTCCTTGGGAGCAGGGGATGTTCCCTAGCAGGGTGTTGATTTTTTTTCTGATGTCATTTTTTTTCAGTGGCAGCAGGATCCTTGTAATGCATGTAAGAAAGCCCTTTTATCCTTCCTCACTTAATTACAACAGATAGTGCTCCTACAGATGAGGGATTCAGTATAAGTAGAGAAAAGACATGTTGGTCTCTCAAGGAGCCAGGCATACCTATGAGATACAGCGAGATCAGCATAATTTAAAATGCTTCTTTGATTTTCCTGTACAACATACTGCAGCGTCATGCATAGGTAGTGTCAAATTCTGCAGATTCTGTGTCTACAGAAAAGCTGGGACAACATGGTCTGTATTCAGTTGCTTGCTCTTAAGACCCTTCTGTATGTGTGCACAAAATCACTCGCAGTTTGTCCTTAGGCACACCGAACATGTCTAGTTGCTTCAAGCTGTTGGGACAAGAATAGGAAATATCCCAAGTACTGAAATCTGACATAGGGTCATAAAACCGTGTGTTGAGATGTGACAGGATGTACTGGTATCTCTTCACTAGTGATGTTTTGATGCTAGACTTTGCAAAGAATGAGTTTGAAATACTGTTTTACAGGGCATTGATTTTTTGCTTATTTCCAAATCCACTGTTTCCTGGAGTCCTGCAGCAGGTAAGATCCTGCTGTCCCTGCTTTGCAGAGACAGTCACAATTTTGTGACCAACTGATTTTCAGTGAAGACTCCCAAGACTGTGCCTTTCATGGCACGTATTCTTATGTAGATTGTGAGTACATTTACTGTTCCAGCTGTGTCAGTCTCAGGTTTGCTGTTTGAGTGCTGTGGCTCTTTGGGGTGGGCTTTCTCATTCTTCACAAGAATAGAAGGGGAACTGTCACGTTTGTATGCCTGCTAAGTGGATTGGTTGACTGCATGCACATCCTCAGTGTTGGTTTGTTCACAGTTACAAGTTTCACCTGTGGTTAAAATACCCTTTTATCCAAATTTTTAAGTCAAGTGGATATCGGTTGTCCTTAGGAAAAGATTAAATCTAAGTCCTTTTTATCTGCAGTTTTTGTTGATGTGGCATGTATTCCCCCTGCCCCATCCGATCTTTGACTGGTCCTTTTACATTTATTAACTTTGACAAAAGTTAATAATCCTTTTTGTAGTACTTTGGCCTGTCTGATTCCAGGTTTACTCTTTCTTACTTAACATCCTGCTTTCTCTGGTGGAGAGCCCTTTTCTTAGAGGAGAGATTTGGAAAATGAGCATAAAATTGACTGTGGTACAATACAGTACAGATTTTCAGGTCATGCCATGCTGATTAAGGCATTGGTATGATATGCTGAACATCATGGAGTCATAGAATGGTTTGTGTAGGAAGAGATTTTAAATATCATTCAGTTCCAACCCCCCTGCCATGGGCAGGGACACCTTTCACTAGACCACGTTTCTCAGAGCTCCCTCCAGCCAGGACTTGAATGCTTCCAGGGATGGGGCATCCACAACTTCTCCATACAACCTGTTTCAGTGCCTCACCACCCTCACAGGAAATAACTTCTTCCTATTATCTGATCTAGATCTACTCTCAGCTTGAAGCCATCCCCCGTTGTCCTGCCACTACATGCTCTTGTCAAAAGTCCCTCTCCATCTTTCTTGCAGGCTCCCTTCAGGTACTGGAAGGCAGCAGTTAGGTTACCCTGAAGCCTTCTCTTTTTCAGGCTGAACAAACCCAATTCTGTCAGCCTTTCCACATAGGAGAGGTGTTTTGCTATAGATTGCTTAGAAAATTAAACGATTAATCTTGGCCTTTTGATTTTATAGGTTTATATGACTAATTTTTTATGCTTTCAAAAATCTGAGCTAGTAAATGGAGGTAGTAGTTTAGTGTCCCATCAGAAATGTCAACCAGGGTATCAATTACATGGTTATATTTGAAAATAAGTGGGAAAAATAGTAAGCAGAATTGTATCTTGTTTATTTCAGAGTGCTATGTTGAAGGTGCATGCAGATTCTGAGCATCTTTCACTCTGAGTCAGGCCTTTTGACTTTCTTCATGTTCATATAGCTAATATAAATACAGAAACACTTTTTCACAGTCCTTAAATTTTCATTTAAATATATTTCCTCGTGACGCTTATGTGAAGTGCTACAATATGGTCATACTGTGTTAGACAGCAAAGGTGCATCCGGGGTGTTCATGAAAATTGTTTCCTGCTGATAAGTTTGTAAATAGTGGGTGAAACTCACTGGCAACTGCAAGTCAAACATATTTAGCCATTTTTTTGTTTCTTAAAGGGGTTTACTGTGATCTGACTTCTAGGACAATAAAGAACTGCTTGTGTATTTAATGTTCTCTGTGCCATTCTGTTATGCAAGAGCTCCTTGAAGTCATAAGCAAATAGGGAATCTTTAGATTGATAATCTTTTGTCAGTGGCTTTTCTCTTGGAGTCTTCTGCAGTTGTGTAGTATTTAACTTCTTACCTTCTCTGGCAGAAGCAACCACAATGAAATTGATTATTTATCTGGTTTAAGCATATTTTATAAAAAAGGTCATAGTTTTAACTGTTCTTTTTTGAAATCATTAGCACTTGGAAGTGGAAGCATTTGGAATGCTCCTTTGGACAGTTCCTTTTTTGGTTGTTGCTTGAAAATATTTTATTAATATGGTGTTTATTAACTGTCATCTTGGTGTTGAAGTGTATCTAGAGCTCAGGGCCCTTAGATTATGGCTTTTTTTTTTTATTCTTATGTTAGGTCAAATGTGATTGTAGATAAAAAAATGCTGTGAACCATGGATTCCCATCTGAGAATTCTTCAGCTGTGTTTGGAGATGCTGTGTGAAGACTTACTGTTATTTTGACAGTGGATAGTCCCAGGTGTGCAGTTAGTATGTGCTAACATAAAAAAATACAGTGTGACAGTATTTAAGAATAATCAATGGTAAATGAAAATGGAATATTGTCATTTGAACTGATTTCTAATGACACTTGTACTATTACAGGTGTCTGTCTCCCTTAATTGCACTAATTACATATGTGTAATTGCTGACAGCGCATATAGTGTGTAGAGAAAAGATATTTGGAAGGCAGACTCATTAGTTCTTGAGGGTGCATTTTGAGCTTCAACAAAACATTTTCTCTCTCATCTTTTATGTTGCACTTTTTCAGCTTTAGAGTTTCTATTTCCTGATGGAAATGTATGAAGTGTAGTGACAAGTCTGTCCTTCTTTATCCAGTAGGCTCTCTAATGAGTTCAATGATGGACAGCACTGATGTCAAACTGTATCTCTGTAAAACTAAGCGTACACTGAAAGCTGCTACAAATTTTGCTTGTAAATCAGGCTTAAGATTACATATAATTTTTTTTAACGTTGTCTCAATGTCTTTTCTTTCATGCTTCTCAGAGTTCGTCCATATACTACTTTTTCTTTTCCTACTGTCCTGTTACTGGGATCAGGATTTAGCAGAAACCCCTTTTTCATGATTCTGTATCTCTTGGTGTTTGAGTACTGCCTTGTTTTCTTTGCTTGGTGTCTGTCAGCATCTCTTGACTGATGGAAAAGGGTGATCTGTGGTTAAATGAAGCTGCTGTTTTAAAGGAAAACACAAGTGATGCTCGGTACAATTTATAAAGTTCTTTGCTGTTTAAAAACTGGGTTATATGTATAGTATAGATGAAACATAGCCATATTATATGCATATAGACATATGTATATACAAAATGATATAATTGTGCCAGATTATAGTGGTCACGTAGGGTAGCTTGTACCGCAGTCGTTGGCCAATCTAGGGAAACCTGACTTAGTACCAATATATACTTGCTTTGGGAATGAATGAAGCACTTTTTTGTGGAGCCTTTAACCCACAGTAAATTCATTGCAGTGTCTGCTCTCTTTCATACATTATAAACTGAAAGAGAGGAAAAGATGAAATTCAATTTGATTAAAAATCAACATGGAACTTTTAAAATGGTATTTGCTTTTTATCCCTGAGTAGGAAGGACATAGTTATAATTTTCTAAAAATTTTCTTCATAAATTAAGCATGAGAGGAAAGTAATACAAGATTGGCTAATGGATAGTAAAAGCGGGAGATAGGAAAATAGCAACCACTTCAGGAGGAACATTGAAGCGTACGTTTGAAGGTATAGTCTATTATTATCACACTGTTTTAGTCTGTTTGTGGTGAAGCCTGCTCAAGGAAATGATGTCAAAAATTTTTCAAATACCAGCAACTTAAAAGACCTGAAACCTCTCTGAAATGAAATGTATTCTAGTATTAGTACATGTCTGTTTCCCTGACATTTAGGCTCTATAAAACCTGGTGTGTAGTATCAAGGAATATATTCAAAGGCATTTTCTGTTGCACTGAATGATATAAATTGCATGGGTTTTCTGTATAATATTTATACTGATGGAATTATATTTAATATAAATTTTCAGCTTCCTTCATTATCTGGCACCTCACAGACATTGCAGGAAGATCCTTCAGATTTTGTTATTGAAAATCCCTGACCACTTCTTTGATCTAAATTGCCAGGATCTTAAATTTGATAGTCTTCTTGACTTTGTTGGAAGATTTGTTTGAAGATCTACCTTTGATTAACCTGTCTGATAAACATGAACATTTACCACGTCTGATAAACATGAAGCTGCACCGCTCTCTCAAGGGAAGCAGTGTTGTGTGTTCCTTTTTTTCTCAGCTTCCTGGTTGCTGAACGCTGCTTGCATCTGTTCTTAGCCTTCCCACAGAGGAGCAGTGGCAGGAGCACAGAATTGATACTATCTTTGAAATCTGCACAGCTGCTGGTATGGCTCTGAGTCACAGCAGTGGGGCTGACCACAATCTTGTTAATGCACTGCTACTTGACCAGTCAGTTAATAAAAGCAGAGTCACTCAAGCTGATCGATGAGAGACTTTGGAATAAAGTGCTAGGATTTTTATTTGGTTCTTGTTTGAAAAGCTTGAAAGGAAAGATGAAATTATGTACGAATTCATAGCAAAATCAAACCATGTGCTCTCTGTGGGTAGGTTTGAAGAACTTACCTTTTTCAGAAGGAAGAAAAAGATCAAGAAGGAAAAGGGTGAGGCATCTAAGGCACAATAGAAAATGTGTTTTTTCTTTTAATTTACTAAATGAATTGTTTCAATTCATACATAGAGGGTTTTTAATAATTCTGTTGGTGTTGGTATTTCTCTTGTGTGTTCACATGTCTTTCAATATAAATGTCCCTGACTGTAAAAGACTTGAGTAATGGTATTCATAGGAGTAGCTGGTATTTGTAGTGGATAGTAAGGTGTATATTTTTTAGTTTTTAAAAAACTCTACCTGCTTTATGTGAGAACTTTGATAGAAGGAATTAAATTCCACGGTTTAAAATGATCCTGCAAAATTAATAGCAAGGCTATTAAAAAATACATTTTTTTTTAATTGGCTTACAGCCGTGTTCCTTTGTGTTGTGTTTTCAACATCACAGTTGTTTTTCAGTGACATGTATGGTACTGTCTTTCTTCTTCTATGAAGCGTGCTGATTTTTTTTTTTTTGGGAGTGTCAAACATTGTTCATACCCTTGTCTTTTGGTAGGATAGACTTTCTCTTTTGAACTAATTACTGCAACTGGTAACAAATAATCATGAGGCTGTACTGCACGAACAATTTCTTTCCTCAAATTCAAACCCAGATTTGGGTTTTTAAAAAATTTTGTTTTTTGACCTGATTTTAAATGAACGGGTTTTGCCCGCATTTCAGCTTGTAGATTATTTTTTCTGTATGTTGACTGTATTCTCACTTAACAACATTCTTAATTGGGCTTTCCTGACAGCTTTTTTCGCAGTCTTTTCATTCATTAGCTTGTGTCTACAGAGAGTGTTCTTTCTGTTTGATTTGCTTTCCTTTAAATCTTCTCATTCGTTTGGTTAAATTTCTAAAGATGGTTACTACTTTGTCCTCTTTTTTTTTTTTTTTTTTAATGTACTTTTCCAGACTTTATCTGCACTTAATTTTAGTTTCCTTAAGCTGGTTTGATTTCAAATCCCTTTTGACTGCATCATCACTAATAAAGTGGACCATTGTCTGTTACTGAGGACAGCTGGCGCAGATTGAGATTTGTCCTTTCTGTTAATCTTTCAGCCTTAAAACAGGTACCTGTGTGCGCAGTACTGCTGGAAGTTTTCCCAGCCATGAGATAACCCTCAGATTGTTCCCAGAGGTTGGGAGAGTGCTGTTGGGCTTTATCAAAAGTACTTCAGGACTTGTTCTGACATGATGATTTGCATTTCAGTGTCTGGGAAAGTTTTAGTCACTAATACATCGATGTAACCTTAAAGGTTAACTTTTGTAAAGGCAATAGTCAAGCCAGTTACCAACCAGAGGTTAACTCAGTTTCATATGTGATCTGCTTCCTAAAAGGCCTACTCTGTGAATCATTAATATTAAATCTTATGCTTTGAGTGATTCTGCTAGCTGTCTAGAAAAATCCTACACCATACCTAACAGCCGAAAAAAAAAGAAATAAACAATCTCTCAACAGTCCGTCCAACTCCCTCATCCACCTAAATTTTCTGGTTTGGTAATTTATAGGAGGTCTACATTTTCCTGCTCACCGTAACTTCCCCATTCTACTGTTATGTGGGGTGTTTGGCTTCTCTTGCATTCTGTATTTCAGAACAGATATACTAATCTTAAGATATTCAAGACATGATTTCCTGCTCCACCCCATATGTCTGTCCTCCCTGAGCCAAGTATGCCTTCTAACAGGATGGAGTATCCCAGTAAATGTGTTGTGTCAGTTGAGTTATATTTTTGTTTACTTCCTGAGATTTCCAGCTACCCTTGTTTTTATTCCCATAGTTCTTGTGTTAGTTTGCTGAGAAGCAGAAGTTTACAAGGAAGCTCTGGAGATATTCTGCTGTTTGCCACCTTCTCCTCCCTGTGACCCTTTAGCTACCCACGCTTGCCACTCATTCCTTTGGAGCTGTGATCTAGGTTGCCATTTGTAGGTTTTGTTATTTTATTAAAGAGGACAGTCTTTGCCTTTAATTTGCTCACTGGTGATTTGAATGACAGCAGAGTTTTAGCCTGCCAGGCTGGGGAGCACAGATGGCACTTCACATGGCTGAGAAAAAGTGGAACTCTGGGGAAAAGAAGCATATGTTTTCCTGGATTTGAGAGAACTAAAAGAGGTCCAGTGCTTGAAGTGTTTTTCCAAATTTTGCCCAAATTTGCACTACACATGCAGTAGTGTAATGTATTAGCAATGTCACTCTAGCATACATGAAACTTTGTAAAGTGAAAAATGTAGGGCTGCAGACACTGAACAACAGTGATGTGTCTTCCAGGAATAATGGGATGTGTCAGCTAGGGCCCTGTAAATAAAACGGAAAAATGAGTCAAATGGTTGGGCCAGTGTGTCTTGAAGGAGAGGAGCAGGAGAGAACTTGAGAACTGTGCAGTGTTCCATAGGTTTATTACCTTCTGAGTCACCTACCTCCTGGCAAGTGGATAGGTTAAAAATGTGTTTGTATTTGGGATGTTATTTTATAACTTCATTCTTTATTTGGCCCTTTAATATGTCCATAGAAGAAGTCAACAGATTGTACTGTTCTGTGTACTGCATCAGTTTTGTAGAGTGTCCTGAGTTTTTGCCTTGAGAAATGTGTGAAAATTTCAGTGTCATGAAGGGACTTTGTACCTTAAAGCAACTATTTTATATTTTGTTCTGGAAAGGATAAGCACTTAGTGATACTGAATTTCGTTCCTAATTGTAATTAGTGCTGTTAAAAATGGTGTACTCTTAGAACAAGGTCAAAGTGGCAAAGTACTGTGTGACAAAGAAAAACAAGTGTGGGGAGATCTTTGTCTTTAATGCTTATTTTGGCAAATATTGAGGAATAATGCTCCCAGACCTTGCTTGATTGAAAGTGGAGTTTCATTGACAAACTGTATGTCCTTCTCAAACCAGTGGTAATCAAAGCTTGTTTGAAGGGGAACCTCTTCTACAAAATGGAACTGCAGAAACAATCCTGTGCACTTCTCTACAAAACAGTAACTCCTGGGAGCTTCTTCTCTGTGCAGTAGAAGTTCAATGATTTGACTTTGTACCTTGCATATGCCAGCTTTTTTAGCTCTTAGCAGTGAGGAATCTGAAGAAAAAAATGCAATTAAACTGAAACTCAAACCATTATATAATGTATATAGAAAACCCTATTTTTTTTTCAATATATACATTAAAAATATTAGCTTTCCTTCTGTCTCCGTGGGATATGTTTTCCTTCCATATTTGTTTAAGGATATTTGCTTAGTACCAGCAACTAACAGTGCTACCAGACAGATGGATTGATGGAAGAGAAATGAAGTTCAGATTTTCAGTTATATACCTACTTCTCCATTAGAAACATACATTATCTCTTAGAACTGGAAAAATCATGTTCTGAGCCTCACTTGGTCTTACAGAAGAAATAATTTTTCATTTCTTTACCAATTTACTGATTTTGTTGTTTGTTTGTTTGAAGTGGTTTTGTTGTTTAAAATGGATTTTTTTCATGCAGTGTTCTCCCTGACATAGGTTCAGTCACTTCTCTGCCAGCTACTTGAAACTGTAGAGGTGGTAGTGGAATATGCAGGTGACTTTACTAAAAAGCTGATCTGTGTGCTTCAGAAATTGCTTGTACTAGAGAAGGTAGGATTATCACTCTTAGGAGTACATGTATGTGTTTGGAGTAATAGAAAATGTTTAATAAATAAAAAAAAAAGATTGCAAATTCACGTACTTGAGCACTGATGAGAACTCCTGTTAGAACCAGCCTGGTGATCAGAGGTAGATTGCTCTTGTATGACCCAGCTCCTGATCTGCTTCCTTTTCAGATGATGTGACTTCTCGAGAGTAACATGATTCTAAACCACGCCAGCTGCTGCTAGCTTTTAAAAACAGATTGGTAGGACCAGCCAATAAAGCATTCATTGATTTACATTTAGATTGGCATTAGCTCTGATCACAGTCACACTCAGAAAAGAGCAAGTCATTTGGATAAGAAAGAACTGTCAGTGTGATTAAGCTGAACTTGCCTTCTAAAAGGAGAAAGAAAGCGTTTGGCAAGTAAGACCTGGGAAGAAATAACAATAGTCTTTATTGGGTATGAGGGCATATATGGGAGAGAAACATCTGAAAATAAATATATCTGAGGCATGAACTTAAGAACAAATCTCGTTTGAAAATCAGAGGATGAGGTCTAGTCTCAGTAATGGGGAGAAAGAAACTCAGTGGTTCACAATGATGTTTTATATATTTATATAAGAATACCGTGTAAGATGATAAGGTTGATCCTGGACTCAGAAATTAAAAATGAACAGTCAGTTTTCTTGGTACTAGAATAACAGAAATCTCTGAGAAAGAGGGTAGAGCAGATAAGGAAATATTTGGTTATTTGTCATAAAATTTTCAGTTTTACAACTTCTGTTCCTCAGAGCTACCACTGGTATCCTGTACATAGCCGAAGGGAATATTTATTGTTTTTATTTTTTCTCAGTGCATAGTTTATCTTCTTCTGAAGCAGAGACAATTTGCCATTCTCTAAAGGTGGGGTTTTGAGTGATGAGTCTGATTCATCCTGTGGTATTGGGAGAGTAGTCCTGGCCTGGCATATGGGTCTAGTGTCTGTGTTCAGAGTTAAATCAGTTTGCCCCAGTCAAAGGGAGAAGGGATGGGAGAAGTGTTTCCTTTTTTTTCTTCCTCCTTGCTGCAGCCCTCTGTGTTCCTGAGGTGATGTAGGTATTTTCATCTAATACTTCTGTAGTTACAGTCACTTAAAGCGTGGCATCCTTGAACTCTATTACCTTGCTCTTGTGCTTTCCAATTTTGTGTCTTTTTAAAATTCAACTTAAACTACGTGAAAAATGTTGATGAAATGTTTTGGACTTGGTTTTGGTTGGGTTCTTGTAATGCAGGAGACTGGATTGAACACTGCAGATGTTATTGAATCCTTTATAAGGATTTTTTTTTATAAATAGATAATTAAAAAAAAAGAAAAAAAGATGATGACTAGTCTATGTACCCCCAGCAATTCAAAGTCAGAATTGGGCATATAACTAAAATTTCCTATCTGTAATGTCACTTCATGACCTTTATTTCCAAAAAGATCTTTGCAAGACGGCAAATTTATCTGGATGGAACCACTGTCTAATTAGTTATATTTGTAAATACTTTTGAGGTAATTGAAACACGAATGCAAAGATTTTTTAAAATGCTTTCGGTTTTTAGATTATAAATAGAATTTAAATGTCAGGGATTTATTAGCAATACTAGGCTAATTAATTAAAATTGTAAACTTTTTGCTAGTTTTGAATGTTTCAGAGTAGGCTGACTGTTTTTAGATAATCACAATTTATGTAAAGTGACTGTCTATTCTTTTTATGTAAGTGTGGGAAAAAACCCAAAGAGCTTTATTTCTGTCCTCTTAGTGATGTAGGACATGGTGATTTGCCCAGCCTGGTAGGACTGGAAGGCATTTGGTACTGCTTGCAATTCTATTGCTTACAAATAAATCAACTTGTAAATTTAGTAATAGTTCTTTTCATTATATGAAGTGTAAAGCTTTCCACTTCATGTTTACCATGAGCCAGTCTGTCTAACATCTTGGGATGTTATTTTATAACTTCATTCTTTATTTGGCCCTTTAATATGTCCATGGAAGAAGTCAGCATATTGTACTGTTCTGTGTACTGCATCAGTTTTGTAGAGTGTCCTGAGTTTTTGCCTTGAGAAACCATTATGTGTGAAAATTTCAGTGTCATGAAGGGACTGTCTAAATCTATTTTTCCATATGTATGGCTCGCATAATGTACCACCTTCTACTTGTTAATGAGGTTGCAAATATGAACTTGTAAGAAAATACATCATAGTGCTTCATACAAAAGTATGAGTAACCATCATTCTAGACCATGCTTTAATGGGCTCCCTGTAGGGCTACCTCTTGGAACAGGTGGGCTCTGTATTTTGTTCTGCTTGGCTTCTTGAGTCACCTTCAGCTGAAAATTTCACCTTTCAGTTTTTGTGAAGCAGGCAGTGTAACTGATTTGATGAGAGCTACAATAAAAGAACAAGTTTATTTTTTCTGCTTTTACTTTTTACACATCGAGTAACCATGTTGTATTTTTTTGTTTGGATTTCTGAGATACTTTATCACAGCAAAAGCTATAACCTTTTCATTGAGTGCCTTACCCAAAGTATACCTGAACTATCAATCTCAAATAGAATTGAAAATAGGCTATCTCCACGTTTCCCTCAGGCATTCCATTTTTGGAAGCTCATAGGCTCTGACTTTGTAGGTGCTGATTACTTTAAATAATTTATTACATGAAAAAGGAAACACAGAATTCAGATTTTTTTTTTATCACTGTTGCTGCTTTTGAGAGGTTTAGAGTTGCCAGTTCACCTTGTTCATTTAACGGTACAGCTGCTGAAGCTTCTCCTTGAAATAGAAAATCACTTAATTTTCATTCAAAAATAAGACTAATTTGGCAGAATTCTCATTGCGGTAAAAGTCAGTTATCTGAAGCATTTATCATTTTTTTTTCCTTCGTTCCTGTTCCTGGTACTATTGTTGCTTTAATTGGTTTCCTGTTTATTTTTTTTCCTTGCTTTCATTCCTTTCCTTGAAGCCAGGTTCACAAATAAGCTTTTTCAACAACCAATTCATTGCTGTTTCAGAGTCTGATAGTGCAGCTTTTGATTGCTTTTCTGTTAAATGGCCAGGAATCAACGTTTAGTTCAGTAGTGTGCTGCCATTCTGAATTAGTGAGACAGCTGTTAGGAAATGATGTAGTAACTCCATGCCTTGATAACCCCAATGTAAGATTTTGTTTAAAACAGTTGTTTCTTCGCTGAAAGATTTGTCAAGCACTCTAACAGGCTGCCCAGGGAAGTTGTTGAGCCTCCATCCCTGGGTGAATTTAAAAGATGTGTAGATGTGGCTCTTAAGGACATGGTTTAGTGGTGGACTTGGCAGTGGTAGATTTATGGCTGGACTTGATGATCTTAAAGGTCTTTTCTAACCTAAATGATTCCGTGATAAAAGCTAATGATCTTTTCCTCTTCTACTTTCAGAGAATTGCCTATGCTTCAAAATGAAAGTGAGGAAGAAGAATCCCCAAAAGTATTAATTTGAACAATAATTATTGCTTGTAAGTAAGTACTTCACTTTCTTTGTGATGTTGCCTTCACAACTGAAAACTGCTCTTCTGTTAATAAGTCTTTGTCAGCTGAAAAAGGGAAACTTTGCGAAAGAGAGGTCAGGTGCTTTACTTTTGTGTCAGATCACTGACAAAATCGGGTCAGTCAGACACCCGTTTCACCTTTTCATTTCTCCTATTTCTCTCCCTTCTCCTCTTTGCCTCTCATTTCCTAAAAGAGAAATTCTTTGGTAGGTTCATTATGTATCCTCAGTCTTAAGTACAAAATCCTGTATTTCTTTGGCAGTATTTCTGGGCCCTTTCCATCTGTATTGCAGATATTACATGTATTTCTCAGAGATAAGCTGTACTTCTGCAGAGGCTGGGCACAGGCCCTACTCCATGAAGTTTTTTAAGAGTTATAAGCAACTAAGCTGTTGTGGGTGGAAAGTACTGTGTTCTCTGGGATTTCCCATATCCAGTGCTAGTTGATGCTTCAGATTCTTACGGTTTTGAAGGTCTGGGCAAGTACCATAATAGTCATGTTTGAGGACACATTTTTTTAAATTGAAATAAAACTTAGCAGAAAGGTAACTATCTTCATTTTGAGAAGTTGCTTAAAGAATGAAGTGAACTTCACTGAAACATGAATTTGGGTGTGAACTTGGAAACCAAGCATATTATGACATTATTCTTTTTTTGATGCAACTGTAGAAAAGACTGTTATGATCAGTATTCTCAATTATGATAAGAAAGTTGTGAAAATTTCTTAAACTTTCACAATTGAACAAATTAGACTAAGAGTTCAAGCAAATGTGTTGCAGATTAGACACTTTTACCATTCACCTAACTTCACTACTGGTTGTCAAGCTGGCGACATCTAAAGTGCTCTCAATTATTTTGATTTATTTGTGCACTTATAACTCTAGAAGTACTGTGTTATTGTAAGAATTTAATGAATGGTTTGTTAAAAAAAAAAAAGAAAAAAAAAAGTAGTGGGATTTCAAATAATGTTCTAGGGACCTTCTGGCCAGGACAGAATAAAGAATATGGTGATAGCTTTCCAAGTGTCCAGTGTCCAGGTAGGTGTCTTGAAACTGGGTTAGCTGTTGTAACTGCTTCCTGTTGGTGAGAGGACTTGTTTCCATTTCCTAAACCCAGCTTTCTTCCCTGTCTGACTCCTACTGAAACGAGTTAACTGGTTCATCTCACAAATCCAGAGGAAAGGTGGCTAGTTTTGTTTCTTGGCTTTTGGGTTGGATCAGCTCAGACAACTGTTCGAAGAAGTGTCCAAGTGGTAGAGAAGAAGCAGAGAGGCTCTGCAGGCAGGAGCAGATAGTGTGGGAGCGTCACCTGTCCCTTCAGGCAGCTGCCAGCCAGTGGATTTGCCCAGCAGTTTGCGGTAGCGCTCTCTTGAAATTGTTAGGCTGGGAATAGATGATTTGACCTTGGAGAAGAACAGGCTTCTGTGGAAGCTTTAGATGAGAAGTGGCTAATCTTGCCAGATCTCTCGCAGCCATTGCAGTTAGTAGGAAGGGTTTATTGAAATGGAGTAGAAACAATGATTCAGAGGGAAAAAAATCTTAGTAGGTAACTAGGAAATCTGTAATAGTCTTTCCCCCACCCCACCCTCCAACTTTCCAGCCCTATGTGTAGGATCTGTGTGCTCCAGGCTCTGAAAATGAATGAAAGGTAGAAGAACTTTCATGACTTCTCAAAACCTGACTTCAAGGCTTGTTCCTTGTACGTGATGTTACGTAATACAACAATTTGTATCTTGATTTGCAGTTTTGTAAATTAAAATTTGTTTCTTTGTGAGAGCCTGCTTGCAGGCATACATGCATGTGTAAGTACTTCCTTTTTTACTTCCTGTTGTTCTGTGTTCTCACTAACTTGATTTGTCCAGAACCTGTGGTGATGGTTTGACTGTCTTTAGTAGAGTTGCATTCCTTCCTTTAGCAAGAACAAGGCACAGTGGTGGAGAACTGCATGAAACCTCTTCTTGCCTTTTCTGTTTAGTTTGTGTGGGAGGGTAATTAAAAGGATTTGCACAGGTCTATAAACTGCAGTGCCTGGAGCTATAGTTAAGCCGGTGGTTTGGTGTATGCATTGCTCAACTGCTGAGGGAGGTTGAGCGCTGGAGGAAAGCTGGTTTGAGCTTAGTGTCTAGGCAAGATCTAGGTAGTGCTGGTGGTATGAGACAAGTAACTGAGCACTACAGTGAAGATGATACCTTTCCCATATTACTTGATTATGCAATCCATGGATTGTGTTGGATTCCTGCTTCTGGTCAGATTTTGTAGCAAGCTGCATTTGTAATTATTTTCTGCTATCACAGTCTGGCTTGGGAGGACTGTATTTCATCCGTATACTTTTTCCTGATTCTTTTCACTTATAAAAATGTTTCCATGGTAGTCTTTCCTTTTTTTTCCCCAAATCATATTTCACACTTAGTCTAATCCGTTCCATCTATGAACTGCTGTTCTGTAGTTTGTTGAGAAAGAAAGATCAAATCGACATTTTTTATTGCATTCTAAAACACTTTCTTATCCTTTCTTGGATATTCTGTAATTTAGATTAATCTGTGATAGGCTTTTCAAGATAAACTAATCTCTGGAAAAGGCCTGTATATCTTGAGTTTTGTTTATTGTAAGGGCATCTAAAATCTCAGATAGATATTCTCTGTTTCTACATATCTAAATAGATCAGTGTATGATTCCTGATGGAAAGTACCTTTTCAGGAGGGTATGTTGCTGATTTATCCCTGCCATTTTATCAGGACTGTCCCTTTGTGATTCTGGAGTTATCTGTGATCTTACTTGCTACTTTCCCCCTTGCCTGAGGATCAGCAAAGTCTGTTTCTTGTTCTAACATTTGGCTTCAGTTTGCTCTTCTATCCTGGTAGGCATTTAGCTTGGATTCTTCTTTGAAAGATTGCTGCTTGCTCCTCTGTATCTCTGAACTATATTCTTTATTAAAAGTGTGTTCTAGATAAGTCAGTTCTGACGCAGCAGCACAAACAACAGTCTTTTATGTTTTTCTTTCCAAGAAAAGAGGATGCTAATGGATCCATTGACACACATGTTTACTGCAGTGAGAAATGATACCAGGCTGAGACACTGCAGAGAGGTTGGAAGATTGAAGGGGAATTTAGCATGAAGCAAGAAATTAGAATGATCAGGGTAAAATGGGATTCAAGCCATTAAGGGCAAACTTAAAATACTGCTTTTAAATTAAAGGAAAAGAAAACAGGCGAGTCTAGGATAAGGAATGGCTGAGAGTTCTGAAGAAAGAGATTGAGGGTTAAAAGCTGGCCTTAAATAAAGAGTATCATGCACAAAACGTAGTTCTGAAAATGTAACATCACACCAGGATGAGTAAATGAATGCGCTGTCATTCAACACTGTAAAACTGAGGTAAATCTCTGCACAACCTAGGGTAGAAATGGAGTCATCTAGGTCATTGTGTCCAACTTGGAACCATGCACTTAAAACATGCAAACAAAGCGAAATTATCTTGCCGAATTGGAGAGTCCAGAAGAAAATAGTATTGAAAGTTTAACACTCGATCCAAGACCTGCGAGGAGAGGTTGAAATAATAGGAGGCTGTGTAAGGAGTGTACATTTTTACCAGCAGAGATGAATGCATTGAGGCTTGTGAAGCACTGCAACAAAATGGGCAGAGCATATGTTTGTCTTTGGAAGTTCATAAAATGTAGTCAGACACCTATGAGCATGTGTGATCTCTTAAAGGAGAGGAGTGGTTTAATAACACTCTGATAACCTTATTACATTTTATGATTTAATGTCTAGTTTCTGCATGTTTGGTGGCTTGGTTTGGTTGGTGATTTTTTTTTTGTGTTTTGTTTTTTTTTTTGTTTGTTTGTTTTGGTTTTTTACCCTCTTAATTGTCTACCTCTTTTGTGACTGAAGCATAGGGAGAACAGCTTTTTGCAAAAGATGCTGAGAAGCAGCATAGGGTCTCTTTCTGCATATTGCAGTGTTTTTTATTTCAAAATTTTTTTAGCTTAAATACTTCTGCCAATGGACCAAGTAAGTTTTTATCTTGAATGCATCTAAGTTTAAACTTAAATAGTCCAGATCTAAAACATTGACTGAAAATTTGAAAAAAACTAGACATGATAACCTGGTGGATATTATTTGGCTCTAAATTAGTATTATTTTTACAGTGCTTGAAAACTCAAATTTGAAATACCACTGGTAGTCTATACCTTTTAAAATGTCTAGGATTACACTAAACTAAACTTTTGCTTTGACAAATTTTTTAAGGGGACAAGATCAGAGGAAACAGCCAGGCAAGAAGTTTCCTGCTTCACAAGTTCCTTCAGTTAAGTAGGTGAGGATGTACATCACAGGTTTTTTTTCATTTTGCTTTTAGTATGAAATACAGAGAGAGAATATAGGCATGATAAATTATGAATTTTAATTTAATATTATCATTTTTAGATGAAATGGTAGATGAGGGTGATAGTCTTGAACACTTTTTGCTGTTAATTGAAAGAAATTGTAGTCACGGGGAGAAGAACAAGATGTGGATAAATGTCAAGGTGGCATCTACAGTATAGAAATATTCTGCAGTTTTTTTGGCTTTGCTCTGTTTTTAATGATGTAATTGTACTACACTGATAATTCAGTACTTCTTTATTGTTTGGATTGTGCTAAATAGTGGCTAATAAACACTTCTGAAATTGGCAGATCCTGTTAGCATAGGAAAATCTTCGTCTAATTGTTTTTGCTCTTCAGTCTTGGTGGGGCTTTTTGTTACTTCTTTTGTTCTTAAACAAATGTTGAAATAAGCCAAGTCTAAAGGGAATGAGAAAAATTAGATGCTTGCCAGTATTTGGAAAAAACCTAATCAAGGCAGAGGTTAATTATAGAGTGAGTCACTTGAAACTGATCCTAATGACACTGTCTTTTAATCAGATTGATTTTGCCTAAGCATATTTGTCGTAACTCATGTTAACTGTATTAAAATTGGTTAATGAATCCAAAACCCTGTCAGTAAGGAGGGAACTTTCAAACCCTAAGGAAGGTTCCCTCATTGCTACATGGCAGGAGGTTCTTGGTCATTGGCTTTAGCTCTTGGGAAGAATACATTGCTCCTAATAAATGTCGAAATTTGATAGAAGGAGATCACTAACTGTTAAATTGCTTGGCAAGTTGAACTTGAAAGTATTTGGATAGAGCCAAATGTGTGATCCCGGGTCTAGAGACCAATATTGTAGATTGCACTTACAGGTTAGAGATAATGGTTTAGAATAACACAATCAGTAGAAGGGATGTAGGGAAGCTGATATTAACTGCTTGTATACAATATTAATGGGCTGTGGTGAGTATATAATGGCTAGTTTGGGCTTCCTAAGATCAGTCAGAAGTAGTCTTAAGAGGTTTAGAAGAGAGCTGTAAAAATTCAGGTTCTGGGAAAGTGTGTCTCATTTTGGAGATTTAAGCAGCTTGTTCTGTTGAAGTGTTACTTGAGAAGTTTTGAAGATTTGTACTTTAATCCTATATGAAAAAGCATTAGTGAGAGTTGAAAATACACGTTTGGTAACTAAGCAGTTGAGCAATTTATCTGGGAATCATTTGTTCTCTCTCATTCTCTCGTTAAATGTGTTTGAAGCTTGTGGATGGTTTTAGTAAAAGATGTGCATTGTCTTGGAGAACATGTGTGGTTCTGATGCCAGAAACTGGAGAAATTTTGTGATCATTGGATCACAAAGCAAAAATGGTAGTCACAATGTATTAGAGTGCAACAAGACAATATAGTAGAATATTCACATTAGGTGGAAAGAAAGGAAAGATTGCCATTGGCCTTGCAGATGGAACTGAGACCTCATGTTATGGCTCAGGAAACAAACATAATACAGACTACTACAGAGGAATCCCAGCCCAGTTCCTGGTGTCGTGTTCCCCTCTGCCTGCCGGGTATTAATCGACCCTTACCCAGGCCAGCACATTACTGGTAACATTTTTGTCACAAATGGCCTGTAAAATACAATGTGTAACACTAACAGGAATATAAATCTGTGAAATCCATCCTCATCTCAAGGCATTACCAGCTCCTTTTCTGCTACCAAAATGCATATTCAGGCATCATGTTGCATCTTCTTATGCAGTAGTTGTATTACTCCTTTCTGCTTTCTAGATAGTGTATAGGATTTTCACCTGTGGAGCTAGTGTTAGAATCCTTCTGAATGAACGTTGGCTTTGCAATTCTGCCACTAAACATGTGCCTTTTCAGGAAATACGCTAATGTTTTCACAAAGTTCTGTTTTTAAAAGACTGCTTCTTGCACCTTCCTTCCCAACCTTATTTATATTCACAGTATTCTTTTTTTTTTTTTTAAGCATTGAAAAGTACTCCTTTCACCTCTATGCTTAAAGTTGGCTTAGGAAGGCAGAACTGCTGTATATCTCTCTTCTCTTGATTCATCACAGCATAGAAATTCCATTGTCTTGAAATGTTCTTTTTTTCCTGCATGTTACAGTTGCAGCGCTGGGCAAAGGTCATGTTTTTAGTGGCTCTAAATGTATGATAATAGCTATTTACTTTATATTTCCCTTCACGCAGATAGTGTCTGGAATTGCAGACTTCTGGAGGGCAATCTTTCCATTTTGTGCCATTGTCAAATGACTTTGGTTGTGTTGTCAGCAGATTGTGTGCAGTTGTGTTTGGCATGAACATAGGGTGCAAGGAGATTGCTGATTGTCCTATAAGAGTGAATGAACCTATAACTCGGTGCTTTTCTCGCTGACCTGAAAGCACCACTCAGCACCGTGCAGGTGGTCAGTGAATGCTTGCAGCAGTTGATGGTTTTTGTGCACCATCTGTGTCATGCATCCTTTCTTCTTGATTGTCTTGTCTTCATTTCGATGTGTTTTGGTAGTTGCTGAAGTCAAACAAATATGGAAAAATTATATATGCTATTGTTACGTGTTCATAACACTCCTCTGAGAAGAAGTCATGTGGCTGAATGAAAACTGGTGTGATGAGCCACATGTATTTTATAAAAGGGACACTAAAAAGCCACTAATGAAGTTGTGGGAAGTGGACTCTTGAGTCCGCATAATTTCCTGAATGCTGTGATTAGGATCCCCCAGAGCATTGTAAAACAGTTCATTAATCATAGTCAGTGATAAGGAAGGCTCTGGAATGTCAACTGTGCACCTGCCAATGGTGCACCTTTTTGTGGTTACAAGATCTTGTGAACAGGGACCAGAATATTTACAAAACCAAGTATATGTGTGCTGTGATGGACCACTGTTAGCAGCAGTATGACAATGCTTTCTGGAATGAAGAATAAATGTAATAAAACTTTTTCTAGTGTAGCAATACTATTAGAATAGGTTCTTAAGTTATTTTGCTAAAAATATTTTATGATCTTTGTATTTTTCTGTTACTAAACCATTTCTATTTTAAATGCACATTCATATTAAAAATGCTTGCACTAATTTTGTCCCACTGGTTCCATTCAAACAATTCATCTAGTTGTTTTCAGTTTGTTGATCTCCATGTTTTCTTATTATTTTATAACATTGTATCCTAGTGTTCCAGATGCTCCAGAAAACTAATTTGCATATACCTAGAATCTCTGTTTTTCAATTAATAATTGTTGCTGTTAACTAATATGTATTTCTTAAAATGTGTTCTGATGTAAAATGATGTGTATGATGAATCTGAATTAAGCTCCATTGGATGGGAAAAATTAATGCTGATACTTTTGGAAGTTATTTTGCAAAAACTGAAAATTGAACATTCATTCTACATCAGTGCTTCATAGTATATTTGGAATCATGTATTTCTGAAGACTATTACTGTTCTGAAGCATACACTTGAAGTCAAAAGTCACTAAATCAGTAGTATTCCACCGATCCCTAGATTTTTCAGCTAGCAGCTTATATTTAGTTTTGGCTCTTTAGTCCAAAAGCAGTATTCCAGAGAGCGTTGTTAGGATGTGACCAGTGAAAAATAATCTCTGAGTTTGGGAGAATTTTACAGGAACATAAATTAGAGTGGGTTAATGTTTTGATGCCTCACTAGAGAAGGGAGCATAGCTTGAAGCAAGGTCAAGAAAAAGGAAAACTTGAGCTCTGTTCAGAAAATTAGTGGAATGTAGTTCATGCATTCTAAAGGCTTCAGAGAGTATCTTAATAACATAAGCTTTCCACCTCTCATTCTGCTTTTTTTCTTCCACGTGCCTTTTTGGAGCACTGATCTTTCAGTCTTGAACTTTGCAAATCCCTTAAATTTGGCAGAACTTGAGAGTTTTTCCATTGTCTTCTATTAAAGGAATGTTTATGGCCTGCTTTTCATTTATTCCTTTGCATCAAATTTTTCATAATTTAGTAGCTGTAATTGTTGTAAACATGTAATCCAGAGATGGAGTTGATGGCAGAGAGAATGGGACCTTTTCCTAGTGCATGCCAAATGTAATGAGTAGGTTTTGTGTGATTTCCTAAAAATCTATGGATTTTATCCACCTCTGTGGGCAGTGAGACTCAAATCTCTTCTGTAAAGAAGCACCAGAAAAATTAATTGATAGCTTGATACAGAAAATAATCAGAACTTTGATGCAATTCAGTACTTCCATGCATGTATGTGCTCTTTCCACGTAGTTACTGTCATTGCCAGCCTCTTCTGTTGGTATCTTGTATTTCAACAGAATTTTAATCTGTGCCATTTTTTTAGAGATGTTAGGAGCATGTTATGTATCCATATGCACACAGAAAAGCACTGTTTTTTAATTTTTGATCTATGCTCTTTTTAGCAGTTATAGTATGAAGAAATGTTTTTTCCTGTATTCTGTTTTGTTCACACCTACACTGCTTTTTCTGAAATGTAATTTATTCTGGTACTCTGCTTAAGGATGTAACTTTTTTTGGTTTCAGTCTAATTCCTGGCCTGTTACGATGAGTAATCAAGTGTTTCTTTCATCTAGTAAGATTGTTGTGTTTATGAATTGATTATCTTTCTTCAGCTGCTAGATTTCTCAATTCTTTTTCTCAGAGTGTTCAGTGTTCTTCAAGGCAAGAAGACTTTTACCATTTTTTCCCTCTGTTCCTCTGGCCCAGTTCATGCAGTCAGAATGTGGAGAGGGTTCTAGATTTTTTTTTGCCATGTGAGCATTTTTTTATCTTTCTCAACCTGTCATTTAATTGGACGAGATTAAGGAATGAAATATAAAAATACATTTTTCCTAAGCAAACAGGGAAGACAAATTATTTTATGACAAGCTAACAACCAGATAATAGAATTTTGTGGTTTTTTTTTCTTTTTAATATCAAATATGAGAATTATTTTGGGATGATTTGGATGAACTGGTTAAAAAGTGTTTGTGGGAACCTCATGTTTTTCTTTATTTATTGTCAGAATAAGTTGATTCCCATTCCTCCATTTACTTGTTGATAAGTCTCCTGAAACATTTTAAAATAATGATCCTCATTTCTAGAAAGATCAGAACTATACGTAAAGAATGTTTTGGTAATGTGTGATTGTAATGATATATCTCGTTTCATGCCTTTTTATTTAAAGCCTAACATATAATGTGTTTGATCTATGACTTTTTTGGTCAAGCAGAGAAAATCTGAGAGAATGGGGCAGGAGAGAAGAGTATGCTCAACACTTAAAACATTAAAATGTCCCAAGCCAATAAAAAACCAAACTAACAGAAAAAAAAATGAAAATAAGAAAAAAAAGAAAAACCTTAGCCAAACTGTTCTGAAAGTCTGTATTGCATGTGAGAAGCTTTTCTCAACAGCACTAGGAAATGCTGGCCCATTCTGCTCTCTGTAAATGTGACTCTTTCCTAGGTTATACCTTCATCTTAGTTAGCTATACTTCTGCACTTGGATCAGATGCTATTAATTGTATATATAGAACTGACTTCCTTGTGTAGCTGTTGCTTATATTGGTCTCGATACCAGGAAACTAGAAGATGCTGTATTTAATAGAACCTTATTTTACAAGAATTCCAAAGATGGTTTTTGAAGTAAAAGATCTGTAAGTTTAACTCCTGTTAAACACAATCATGAAAAGAGTTGTTTGATATGTGTACAAGTATGGTATGTTGAAGAAGAGCCAATGCAGAGGTGACCTGATCAATAAACTATAATTGAATTGCCTGGTTTTGGCAAGGCTTTTCAACAATCGCTTTTAGAAAAATGAAATTCTGGGGAGAAAAGAGAAACAGGTTTTTTTGTGAATTTGTAACCTAATAAGGGAATAGAAAAAACCAGAATGTATGGTTATTTTTCATTATGGGAACAGTGTAATGCAAGGTTTCATCTTATCCTGCTCAAGGGCCTGTGCTGGGTCATGTGCACTTCATCAAAAGAATAAATTGTCTGGAAAACAGAATCTTTTGAACTTTTCTGGGTAGAACCTATATAGGAAACTTCAGCATTGTATTTACAACCAAATAATCTTGGCATAATGTTTTCATTTTAATTACAATTTTTTTTGTGCACTTCTCTAATATAAATAGGGAGTGAAGGAAACTAGAAATGAGTACATACTGAGATTTGGGAAGAGGTCTTCCTGTGGCCAGGTAATGAATAAAAAAAAATCTGAATGGTTCTTAATGAACCTGTGCATGTAGCATTCCATGAAGATATGACTATATGATATGCGTTACTCTTTACAGTATGTGCATCTATTGGATAGATAATGGATCTATTTAAAGCAGATCAGGGTAGTGTGTTTTTTTTTAAATACCAGTGTTGAATTTTTGATCACCTAATGCTGTGTTAGACTTTCATCTACCATCATTGCTGTAAAAAACCAGGTATACTAGTATATTTAAAATACATATTCCATTGCATGCGTCTTTTTAAAAAACTTAACAACTTGTGTATGACTGAAATGAAAAAAGATCTCTAAGCTCAACTTTAGATCTAAATTATTTGTTTATCTCTGGAACCAGCTGTGTAAGTCACAGTGAGATAGACACAAATTTCTCTTCCATCAATTGTTGCATAGAGAGTTTTTCCTAGGGAAGTCTTATGAAATCAATTAATAAATATTTAGGCTGTTTATAAATGATGTGGTATAAAAGTAGGAAGTAGTGGTTCTTGTTATATGTCATTAGGGAAACTTTTTGTAATGTTATATATTTCTGTGAAATAGTGAGTAAATGTTTACAATCATAAATTATATGCCTATCACTCCATTGCTTTTCAAAAGAAAACAAAAATATTTTGCTACATATCTGGTATTTGAAAATAAGTTTCTGAAAATCATTAGCTAATAAGCACATCCTGGGTTACTACAGTAGTAGAATGATATTGCATGAATTTTTTAATAAGTGTCTGGTTACTCTTTACTGTCTTTCCCTCAATATTGCTATATTTAATATTGATTTGAAATGTGTTTAGTAAATAGACAGAAAAATTCATCTTGCTGTCATATTCAGGTAGCTTTTTTTTTTTTAGTTTCATTTAAGAAAGCTTACATCAGTTTTAACCTCCTGATACGAGGAAACTGATGTCCATCATCATTGTGCTTCAGAAAAGTGATGATTATATTGTGAAGTAGAGTATCTTGCCACCAGACCTGTAAATATTTTAAACTGCTAAAGAATTATACTGACCATAGCAAAAGACTTAGCGTTCACTTGTGTTGAACAAACACTTTGGTAGTGAGAGGCAAGATGGCAATGACAGAAGCAATTAGTGGTGCTGCTCTAGGTGAAAATAAAAAGCACAGCATTCCTGTTTAACCTTGGTGTTATAGTTTATTGCAGGAATTTTTCACTTTTTTTTCTTCTGAAGTTAAGAAGGAGAAATGTTATCACTAAACTCTTGCACATCTTCCGAAAGAAATTCAATGTGAACGTTCCTTCTGCCTTACAAGCTGTTTAACTGCATAAAGGAAAAGGCTAAGATTTTACTCCAAATAAATGTTGTGGTAGCTACTAACAGTCATGAAGTGATTTATGGGGAGTTAATCAACACTTGAAAAGGTGGCTAAACAGACCATAAAACTGTTTTTCAGAGGAACCAGTTATCATAATATTTTCAACCTCAGGTGATGTTGTTATTGCTCAGCATCTCAAAAACTGGATCCAGTCTACAAATGTGTTCGTAGTAGTATTACATTTCAAGTTGGTGCCTTTATGAAAAATCTGAAAACAGCCAATATATGTGGTCCAAGATTATTTAGGTTTATATCAAATTTGAATTAACTGTGAGCAGAGGAGGCAGAATTAGAATTGCATTTGATATACTGTAATGATATTTTGATTCTCATGTCTTTGCGAACAAGTTGATGTTTGCATGTTACGGAGGTCGAGAAAAAGAAGATTGTAAAATACAGGTTGTATTGGAAATTTTAAATCTGTAAGATACAATCTGTATTTTTGGTGGGTGTTTGGTTCAGTCTCAATGAAAGCATATGTATATGTAGCAGGCAAAAGCTGCTGGAGAACTGGTATATCTGAAAAGTTCAATCGGGTATAAGAAATCCTTTCTAAAGAAAGAATGCTGGTGCTTGTTATGTTGGTAGTATTGTGTAGTGATGGATGAAGTGCAGGGAGAAAATCAGTTACCACTTCATCAATGTTACTTGTCTAATTTTCAGTTCATGTTTCTACATATACTATACTTCTGGGATATTTGAAGAGCAACCAAAGAATTTATAGAATTTAAAACATATAGTGTTCCCTGAACTTTGGAAACAAGTTTTAGTATTATCTAAATGTACTTTTTTTCCCCTCTGACTGACTTGAGATGTAATGCTTTATGATTATGTATATTTTAAATGAAGCCTCTGGGTTTTGATGTTTTGGCAATCTCATTCTTTTCCTCTATATAATGTGATTAGAAAATAGGTCAGGCACTATTGCACTGAGAATGCAGTGTTGGTATTCTGTGGGTTTTTCCACCTCCAATAAGTGTATTTAGTAAATAGGTAATTTATTTGACATCACTTATGGAAATGCATGTAAATAAAAACAGGAAAAATGAATAGTTTTCCTCCAAATTGGTGATTGGATATCGTTCTGAAAAGATTAGAAATAATTCAGACCCGTTCTTGGAAAATGAAAATGTGTGAAATCACATAGGTAGCATGGGGTTCTGTGTTGTTTCTGAGAATTCCCCTGTATTGATTGCAGCTGACACTTTGGATATGTATGGATACTTCTGTGAATGCTGGTTGCAGGACCAGGATCTAAGTTAGGGGTGCAAAGCAGGAACAGTAAGGCCTTTGAATACAGAAGGGCTTAATTATACCAGCAGCAGCACGTGACACCCTGTGAGCACTTTTATTTATTACACTGTTTTGAAAAGTGCAGTCTGCCGGTGTTTTAAGCAGCACATATGCAGATGAAATGGTGTGATTCCTAAATTAAAACATGAATACAAAGTGTTCACATGCACGGATTTCATTAGGATATAAAAATCACGTACAATTACAAAATTTCTTTGATCTTGTTTTCCTAATAGACTGCTTTTTGGAGCCTTTAACTGTGTTTGTCCTAATAACACTCTGTTAGTTCATAGAAGAACATAGTAATTACTGCATTTACAAAACTTATTATTGGGATTTTTTGATCAATTTGTTATGATGGATTGAAATCTCTCTGTTTAGAACAAAGTTACAGACAGAACGTAATAGGTTTTTTTCCTTGAAGCTCCAATACTGATTGTTTTATAAACTACGGGTAAAAAGTTATGTTTCATATTTTAGTTTGCCATCCAAACATCTTTCATAACATTTCTTTTGTAGAAATGTTTGTGTTGAGTGATATCTCATCTTTCTCTGTTTTCACATGACATGCATTGTGACTTCTTTCTTTCTATGGTTTACTGCTGCTTTTCATAAAAAGAAGAGTATGAGAGGATGTGGTCTTAAAAGTCAAATTTATTTTCTCTATTATATATTTAATCTGTATTAACATTAACATGGTAAGGCTTAGTTTTGAAAACGTTGTCCCTAAATTCTCCAGCAGTATGGGTTTGTTGCGTATCTGCAGAATTCGTCTCTTGCTACCTACTTCCAAATGCATACATATGCACTATATAATTCCAGCCAACTCCCAAATAATTGCTTTTGAAATTTTTGCAATAAAAATATTCTTCTTAACTCTGGTGCTTCAGAAGTTCAAGTTCATTATATTAGGTGTCTTGAAGACTCTTAATAACTGTATCAAAGCTCTATCAGAGTGGGCTGAGTTCCGTGGCAGTGTTTATTTACTGTATTCTGTTGCAATTTTCTTCACTTTTTTCCTTCACTTACTGAATAGATTTTCAGCAATGACCATAAGATCCAGTCAGAAAGAGTCAGTTTTAAAATTAATGTGATCTGGGCTTTTGTCTGAAAAGGCTCCCCGTCCTACTCAAATGTCAGTAGCAGTTATCTGTAGAAGTGGAAGCAAGCAGCCACGACCCTTCTAGCTTACTTTCTGAGCTTCCAGGACTGGGGTTGTCCTAAGAGAGATGCAGTACAGTATCCATGGATGGATTTTTGTAGAAAGAATATCTAAGTCTGCTTTCTTTAACATATCAAAGTTTAAAAACTTTTTAAACATTTTAATTAGAGTGAATTTCACAATCTAGTAGCGCCTTCTGAAAATCCTAATATTCTACATCAACCAGGTCTCCCTAATTCCATGCTAATTAAATTTTTAAAACTAAGTCACCTTCTGAGGCATGAGCTCCCTCACAAAAAAAATGCTCTTTATTTCCCAGTGTCTGGTGTTAATTGATGTCCCTTCTATTTCTGATGTCTACTGTAGTTTTTAGCTGCAAGAATTCTTCTGTTGTCTTCTTTGTGAATAAAGATTTCAGCGTAGGGATCAATTTAAGTTCCTTCTAGTAACTGCTAATGCATTTATTTCATTTAACTTTCCTGCTGTGGTCCTGTATTTAATGTGCTGTAATAATCAACTCAAACATCATTTGCACTTATGGAATCTATGTGAAGTCTTTCAGTTCCATGGTGCTTTTAAAATATTTGATATAGCTTTTATGCATGTAAGAATTGGCTTCTCAAAACTTCTGTAGGCTGTCAATTTAGTATCTTCCAATTAAGCTTCATCACCACCTTTCTGCTTGCTTTATGTGTGTCATAGGGAGCAAAAACTTGATCATTACTATTTTATAAAGCAGCTTGAATTGAACTCCAAAGACTTTCCTGCTACTTCTGGTGGTGTTACTGGAAGTGATTGTGGACTTGAAGTCACCAGCTCCTTCCCAGCATTTTCTAAAAGATCATTTATTTTTCTTAAAAAATTCTGTCTTTATACTCAGCAGTCATTTCACCACAGAGCATTCACTGGCGTTAAACAGCTTATTATTTTATACGGGTGATATTTTATACCTTTCTGTATAACCTGTCTCCTATCCTTTAGAATCCCTGTTAGTCTCCACGTAAGAATAATGTTGGTATCATCTACTTATGGAACCATATCTTTCTCAAAATTTTCTTGAGGCTCCCTTCACTTGGGAGTCCAGAGTACTCAAAGTCTTAAAAAATTTGTTTGTTGTGATTATGTGTAGACGTGGCACTTTGGGACATGGTTTGGTGGTAGGCAAGCCATGTAGGCAAGCAGTGCTGGGTTAATGGTTGGACTACATGATCTTAGAGGTCTTTTCCAACCTAAAAGCTTTTATGATTGTATGAGTTTACTTGTCTGTCTAGAATATTTTGATTTTAGCAAAACCAACTTCAAAAACCAGTGTTTAACTTCTGAAGTTCCTCACTTACCTACCTCAATGTAGATAATCATGTGTATAATGCAGCAGGATGGGGTAGCCCCTGCTCTCTAATCTTCTGCTGATGTTTGTTATAATCTTAATTTGCAATTTTCAAATTGGGTAGCAGACTGATTTTCTTGTTTAATTGCTGCCTTTTGATTTTGTGAATAACTTAAGGGTTAGAGATGTAGATCCTTTATGCCCCTCTTCCTTGTGGAACTGAACTCTAAATGCCATCAGACTCTCCTTTAAATTACTAGGAGATTCTGTCCTGAGACTCAATTTGCTAAAGCCAGGTTGCTTGCTTAAAAAAGAATACAGAGATTTATAAACCAAAAAGTTATTATCTGTGTTTGGGCCTTAGCCAGACTCTTGAGTGTAAGAGTTTGTGGATGTGTGACTCTCGCAGGAGGTAGCTCAGAACCATGGAGAGCTCTTTTAAATTCCAGGATGGGGAATAATGGGCATCCTCGATTTTTTCTTATTATGGTTGCTAAAATTAGGCTGGGCTATTCAGAAATAAAAGAAGTCGAAGGGCTAGAAAAAGCCTATGCTGAAAGTAGGAACAAGAACATAATACCTGTTATAAAAGAATGGATGGAAAAAGCCTAACTTGCAAGTTAAGGAATTGTGAGGTACTACTGGAGAGCAGCTAAATATAGGAGCTGCTGGCCATGATATTATAATGTGTTCACTACAAAGGAAAATACTGCTTTTCTCACAAATAATGAGTTTATACGCAATTATTCTATGAAGTGAATGGCTTTCTATGTGGCTATGTAGGTTTGCTTAGGAAACAGTAAGAATAACACGACTGTAGGTTTTTCCTACAAGTGCTTGACTTCCAAATTGATTCAAATGATGATTAAAAATCTGACATTTTTTTAGTTGTTATCAGTCTGAAATACTTGAATGGGGTTTCAGTAGAATTACCTTTGAGAACGTATACAAATTTTCCTTTTAAGTCTTTTGTTACTGTCCAGTGTTAATATTGCTTTAATAATTACAGATTTTATATGGAAAATGAATTAAAAAATCTTACTTTTAGAATGTTTAGCTTATAAAATAAAGTATTCTTTGGTAAAAAACATCAAGCTTGCTTTAATTGCTGTAGAAAAATTTATATATATCTGGGCACACAGACACAAAAATCCCATCTTACTTATAAAAGAAAATAGCTCACTCATTAAAGCTGATGGTTGCTAGCACTCGCCATGGTTTGACAGCAAATTTATGCATTAGTGATAGTTGTTATAAATAAAAATGGGAATTCTGATTAACAGTGTAAACTTAATACTTGACATAAAAGGAGCTAAGCAAGAAGCTAATACTTTCAAAGGTGTTTTAAAGTCAGTAAGTTTTGAACTCGCCTGTCATTTTTCCTTAATAATGTGTCACACCAATTTTGAGAGGAAAAGGCACTGGCAGCATTATGTGAGGTTTTGACTTGCAACTTCACAGCTCTGTTTTATTCATAGCCTTACTATTGTACAAAATGCTTTGAGTTTTTCAGTTCCTTCACTTTTAAATAAATGAACAGATCTTAGATCCGTGGTATGAGCCATGGTGATGGTGAGAGTCACATGCAGGAAGCAGTCAACTTTTGGTGGCACAGAGCTCTACAAAAGCTGTAAACCAGTGTAAATTAGACAGCATGAACCTATATGCTAATGCAGATGAATTGCTTTCCATACTTGAATTAGCTCATTAGGCGCCTTTTTTGGTGCTTTTTAGTGTGTAAAGTTCTGTATCCTAAGTAAAAGAAAACTGGAGTGCCGAGGGAAATTTTTACGGACTAAGATCCACATATTGTGGCACAGTGGACTTAAAGTTAAGGCAGATACTTCTTTGTCATATGGCAATATTACTATTTGCAATCCCCAGTAAAATTTGTCTTGCTCTAATGAAAGTACTGCATAAAATATGGTTCAATTTAAACTAGAAAATGGTGATACAAAGCAAGTCTGATTATTTAGATAATGATCCCTTTTGACATTCTTTTCCTGATGTGGCCCACTCAAAACTGTATTCTGGCATTTCTGTCAAATCGCTCAGTCTCCATGCCTGCTGTGTGTAAGAAGAAAGTCTTTTTGCTCAGTTCTGTGACTCTTTTTTTTTTCTTCCCCAGCATCTGAATACCGTATAGCCTTCACTATGCTTTGATTTTGCAAAACCTCCTGGTTGCAAATATCACTTCAGTTTTCTTATGGCTGCCAAGTGTCATGCATTTTTGCATAACTATTACAAACTCAGCAGCTCTCTCATCTGCCCGTTTTTCATCTTGATGTATAAACATCCAGCTGAGTTGTGAACAGACTGATGTTAAGTTTCCTGGTTATTAGATTTTTGCATGTTGCTTTGATTCCAGCCAAAAGAGTAAAGATCTTACCTCTGATCTTGCTTCTGATGTTTGCAGCCATTAAGGAATGACATGGGGAAGCAAGTGGAAAAGAAAATTTAGTGGAGCGCTTCAGCAGAAACAAGAATGGAAAAGTTAAATATTACCTTAAGGTTGTCCATTGTTTTTTTCCTCCCTCTCTGTTCCTTTCTCAGGGTATCCAGATTATTCTACTGACAGGGAGCTGCACTTTCCCCAAGAAGAGGCAGCTGTACTTTGGTCCCAGATGAGCACTGAAACAGAAGGCAAACATTCTATGAAGTTCTGTTAAGGAAGGGATGCACCATTTCTGTTTGTTAACTCTCATATGACTAATGCAGGGCAGAAAGCCCAATTCTGTTCAGCTTCTTGATTCAACTACTGTATATTTTTGAAAGCATTTTTGGTGCTTCAATTAAAAGGGAATGAGCAACTGAGAATCTGTTACTTAATGAAATTGTCTGTTTCAGTGGCTGATTCCTTTATCTGTTTTGCACTTACACATTTAGGAACTACTTTCTTCTACCTCATGAGCCAAATTTATCCAGGTGGAACTCCTAATCCCCAGATTTTGTTATGTGTTTATTTGCGAGTGTAAGAAACAATTCAATGTCACAAATTCTTTCCTTTTTTAACACATGACTTATGTCCTTCTAACTTCCATAGTCTGTTCTTTTACTTCATTGCTTCCAAAAATTCTCGCTCTTCCTGTTCTTTTTTTGGAATGAGGCTTCTGCAAGGATTATCAGTAGATCATTAATTTGCTACTGTGGAGGAAGATCATGCTTGATGTTAGAGCTGAGGTTTGAACTTTTATTATTCATCGACTGTGATTATATTAGAATAGGGTTATATGGAGTCAATACAGTAAGTAAACAGGAAAAAAATAAACTTTTACTGTCATGTGATTGTCCTGTTCATTTTCTAAGGTAATTTTTATCTTACAAAGACATTTCATTAGTTCAGATTCGGCAAAGGTAACTTCTCACTTCATTGTGTTTCTGGTTAATGTTTTATCTTAGTAGTTAAAAAGGACTGTAAAAGTGAATACTGCTTTATCCATTGCTTATTAAAATGATTCCGTATATATAATTTACTTGGAGGAGTGCATTGTTTCTGCAATTGACTCTTTTATCTTTCTAAAAGAAGAATCACCAATAAGTTTTTGTCTGTTTGACAGAAAATCTTGTATGTATTTGACAAGTAAGCTGCTCTTTTTCTTTCAAGGTGCAATTCCCTCTTTTGTTCAAAATTACATTGATTAAAAAAAAAGTAGAGAAATTACTGTATCTTTTTTGAAGCTTTCAAATGTAATATGTTACAAGAATTACAAGCACTTTTATTTATTATGTTATCTAATATGAAGGAGTACTTATTATTTTCAGACTGTATTAGTTACTGTTGATGTACTGTTGATTCTTTTATCTAGTTTAGAAAAGTTACTATTTCTGATTAGGTTCTTAACTCTTGTTAAACTCTTTCAAGGTCAATGTCCAAGGTCAAGGTGTATGTATGGCTTTAGCTTAAAAGTCCCCAAGTGCTGTGGGTATGGACTTCTCTGAACCACTGCTGTTGTGATAACTGAACCTTTAGGTGTTTGTACAGCATAATTTTGAGAATATTTTGTCTCTGATACTAAAAGTATTGGTGTTTTGATTGTTTTTTATCTCTGACCAGGAGCTATGTAGTTGAAATAGGATTAGTACTAGTACTTAACTCCATTGTGTTTTTTGTTGTTGTTGTGTGTGTGTTTTGGGTTTTTTTTTCTTCCAGGAGAAATAAATGTAATAACTGCAGGGGCATAGGACCCTGAGTTGGCCATAATTTTTATGTGGTTCACCGGAGGCGTTCTCCATGTAATTAGCTCCTCTAAGGAAACCAAATGTTTTTTAATTGAAAAAGTGCCAAGATTTATTAGAATAACAGTTAGGATAATTAACAATTTAAGTATTGCAAACTCAGTGAATAGGGAAGAAGGAAGAAAAGGGAAAATTTTTTACAAGGTTTTCTCTGCCCACGTTGTCATTGTGAGTGTACTGTTGCTTCTATTTGGTCACAGTTAATTCAGTGACCCTAAGCCTTGAACTGCATGAAGAGAGCTTATGTTTCTCTGGAAGACAGCAGGACTTTCCTTTGAAATTTTGGGAATTGTATTCTTTTGTTATGGAATACTTTTAAAGAGCTGTTCAACTTGTTTGTATTTTGTTTTCTCCAAATCTCCAGATCTGTGATTTCTCCAGTGATTATTCTAGTGACTTCTAATATTCTGATTGAAAGGAAATTCTTTCCAAGGTTTCTTCAACATATTCATAACTTTTATAAATGATAAAAATACATAAATTATAAAGATATGAAAGAATATAGGAATACTCTTCTATTAATTTTATTAAAATTAAGGTTAAATATTGTATCTTTGATTTTATTTTGTATTTTTTTCCATTTCAAAGTTTTGACTGGTATTTTGAACAGGGAGTAATGCTTAGAGATGGGGAAACAATTATTTGACAAAACTGCTAAATGGCTGAACTGCTTTAATTGATTATGCAGATTTATATCTTTCATTCAACATGTATAACATCTTTCAGCTGCAAATTTGATGGTATCTGTAAATATTAATGAATCAACTTCAAACACAATTTTGAAGTTGGCAAATATTAATAAGGGAAATTGAGACCTGGTGAGACTGACTTGCAAAATTTACTCATTAAATCAATACAGAGCCTAAAATATTCTTTGATTTAATTCTTTTGTTGCTAGATCACATTGTATCTAATCTAGATGTAATGAAAGATGGTAGTTAAAAATATTCTGATTGAGTGATTGATCTTTGTGGGTAATCCGTGATTAGCTAAATAACAAGTAGAAAATGTGATATTTTAAAATAAAACATTAGATTCTTTCTCACTGTTATGATAAAGAGTAAATCAGAAGGAAGTTGTTCTTACAGAATGTGAAATTAAAGGGTCTTTTTTTTTTCTTTCAGTTACTAATTTCCCTGACTGCTGGAATAGTGGAATTACGTGTTAGCGTCCAACCTCCATGATGCCGTCGTGTTTACTTCCTGCTGTCACGGAGAGGGTAAGCCCTTCTTCGTATGTGTTACAAAGTTAGGATTTTTTAAAACTTACTGCTGTTTATGTGGCCGATAAAATACATAGTACTTTCCCATGTTATGCATTGTAGAATAATTTTTTTTACGCACCAAAAGCTGTAAAAGCTCTTTTTTTTTCATGAAATCACATCATAGCTGGCTGTGGAAAGTTTCTTTGGGGGTCTTCTAGTCCAACGCCAGTGATCACAGTGGAGTTGATTGGAGTGCGTTGCTTGTCTTTGCTCATCCTTCAGGGATGGAGACTTCACTGACACTTTTTGCTGCACTTTCATCAGTGTGACCATGTGATGTACTAAATACAAGGAATTTAATCCAATGTAACATGTTGTATAAAATAAGCTATCATGGGAACTTCTAATAATGAACTGTTTATTTGATCATGAAAAACAAATGACTAGCAATTGTCCTGCAGTTTTATTTTTCTAGATATTTTGAATCAATCTTTTCTACTTTCTACTTTTTCAAAAATTTTGCATCAACCATTTACATTTATTATAACCACTCTTTCTTTTTTTTTTTTTGAGGAATCATTTCCATTAACATCTGGTTGATTGATGTGAAACTTCCTGAGTATGTGGGTTTTGGTTTTGTGGGTTTTATTGGTTTGTTTGTTTTGGCTTAATTTTTGTTTTGCTTTTGTTTTTGTTTTTTGCTTAATGGTGGATATTTAGACTTGTGGAGGATAAAAATCCAGAAATTATCTGGGTAATTTGTACCATTTTGAACAGCAAGGAGGTAATGTAAAGGAATATAATAAACCAGAAAGTAATATCAGAAATTCTTTTGGGGTGAAAGAATTAAGACCTTGTTCAATGCTACAAAGATTATTATTCTTGATAACAACTCAGGTATTTGTGGTAGTTAGGGATCACTGATGGTGGAGGAGGAGGAAGCTTATAGGAAATAATTGCATACATTCCTTAATTACTTTCCTACATGATTCTGATTGAACTTAGACTTGTGAGGGAAATTGCACTTATCATTCTCTCAACTTCAGTTTTTCTGCTACACACCACCTTAAGAACTTTAAAAAAGCAGTAGCCACCTTGGTTTGGTGATTTCTGTTGTGTCTTCACTGATTATCAGTCATTTTGGGGAATTTATTGATGCTACTTTGGTTGCAAATGCAGCAACTCTTGAGCTGTTGATCAGCTCTCAGTTTGTATTCTACGTGTGCTCATTTGTTGATTTATTTTGTTTGCATCAGTAAATATTGACTTCCTAAAAGAAGAATAAATTTGGCACAAGATTAGTAATTGGTCATTCTGAATATTTATCAGTTTATTCCTCTGCCCTCCATTCTGAGGGTGTTTTCATTTCAAATTTTTGCCAAGTTGTTTCCAGGTCTAAAATCAGTTATGCAGGTTTTTAGTTTATGCAGTTAAATTGAAAATAGTCTCTGCGCTGCTCAGCTGAGCATTTTACATCAAGTACACACTGTAAGCTCCAAAATAATACCAAAATCTTCCCCTACATTCCCCTAGTTTGAATGTTTTGTCTGTATTATAATACGTATTCTGCTAAGGCTTCTAAATGAGTCTTCAGATGGCTCTTCTCAAGTTGATAATCTTGCTTTTAGACTCGAGGTTTTAATTCCTCAAGTCCTAGCAATTTACCTTCTTCATAATCTCTGTGAGTCTGAAAAATCATCAAGCTTCCACATTCAGTGACAGAACGTCTTTAGCGAAATTTCAGGAAGGATAAATCACACTGTGTCTTTCTCCAAAGCTTGTTCTGATTGGTGAAGATGTGGTTTTCTAACCAAATGAGTGGGCCTGTGGCTTTCACACAGTTAAGGAAGTCCCTCAGTACCATCTCTTCCTGCCAGGGAGTTTTCTGCGATAAAGATAGAAAATTAGAGTATTTGAAGGCTTCAGCATTGAATTAATTTCCACTTGCAATGAAATTGAAAAGGGTGGCAAATTCTATAAAGAAAATGTTTAATTTGATAATAATCTGCAGATTATATCAGATGAGTGGACCATATTTATTCATTTAAAATTTTAAGGAACTATGGAATATGGAGAGAATGTCATGCAAATTGCTCAGAACAATCTGTACAGATATAAAACTAGACTTTTACAGAAAGAAACAGTAGTAAAGAGGGAGTTGTGGATGTACGAATAAATAGTAAGCAAGTCCAATGATTATGTTTACTTATGGCCTGTGATATATGTGAACGGAAGTTAAGAAGAAGAAAGAAGTAAAATTCTACAATAATTAAGTATATATATGGAATGCTATGAATTTTATGTCCTCATTCCAGAAAAAAGAGGAAGTGGATAGTTTTTATGGGTAGAAAAAATATAACTAAAGCAGTGAGCTTGACTAGGAAACTAAATGAGCTTCATTTTGGATACTTTTAGAACACAAACATTAATACATGCTCTGTGAATGGGTTTCTGTTCTCTGGTTGAAGAAAATAATACATATAATTTGTATGTTAATAAAGGTAATTAAAAAGTTATAGATGAATGAAATGCTTTCCAAATTGTTTCCAGTCACGATTCTAAAAATGTTTGTAACTAAATGGGGAAAAAGTCTCTTGGGATTGATATATATGAATGCTAGAATTAGAAATGATTGCCAATCCTGGCTTGATCACAGTAGTGTACAAAGCATGGGGATGAATTTCAAAGAAATGACAGCTAACAAAGTAGAGGTAGATAAAAATGGGAAATTAGATAACAACATAGATTTCTTAGCAAAGATTTTTGATCTGTATTATTCTGGGTTTACTTACTAACTGTTTCCATGAGGTAGATTTCCCAATGAAACACAGTTTGGGAGAGAATGTGCATGTATTCCTTTCAGCATTTCTTGGCACATAGAAAGCTGAGTGAGAGAAAATGTGGATGTAAAGTAGAATCATTTGTTGGAAAAGGAAGTAGCTGAAGGGGTGAAGTGACAGGGACTTGTGCTGCAAGGAAGAGCATTAGCCTGGAGGAGAGACCCTATTAGTGTGGTAGATTACATGTGTTAGTCATCTGGGATGTTTTCAGTAGTGACAATGTCACAAAAATATAGTAGTTTATAATGAAATTTAGGTCACAAAATAGAGGAGTGTTCTGATGGGGTCAGAAAAATGTACAGGAAATTTTTACTTGGGATACTGGAGTGGTAGAATGGGATAAAGTGTAATAATACAAAGTTAAAAGTTGAAAAATAAGAATTTCTGTATATAAGATAGGTGCTTATAAATTTGAAGAGAGATAGATGCAAAAAGATTTGAATGTACTATGTCCTTGTAAAATGATTGCTGCCTGCCAGCGCAATGCGGCCATGAAAAGAGAAATCCTGTTCTGGGTTACATCACAGTAGGCAGGTCCAAGAGAGAAAAGCAAGTATTTGGTTCTTATGAGACACCAGCAAAGCCTTGTGTTACATGCAGAATTCTGATTCAATTACTGTGTAAGTCTTCATAAAGAATGCATTGCATACACTGTGAATAATATTTGTAAGGTTTGCTTATTTTTATCAAACACTACAGAGGCATTTACTTGTTACTTTTGTCCTTTGATCCTTAGTTTTATTTTAATATCCTAAAAGGATTATTTCCTTAGGCTCTAATCCTTTGTCAGAGGCTGTGCCATCACATTATTGTTAAGTAGGTACTGGAATCAGAAAGTTCGTTTTAATTTTCATTTTTATGAGAGCACAACAGGCTAACATTACTTAGGGTAGAATGCTTTCCTAAGAAAGTAATTTTTGTTAGTGAAATCTTAAAAATACTAATGTAAGTTTACTTTTAAGGGAAACTAACTAAATGTTGTGAGGATTCAATCTAACTTGTATGTCCGTGTAACGTGCTTTTGGAGTGTTTCACATTTAGTGCTAAGTCATTGTGATAGCTCTTAGACTGGAATGAATTTCATGTTTCATGCATTGTACAATTGCAGGTGATGTACATGCCTTAAATACAGTGCTGTATGTGTTAGCTATAGTGATGTGTGTTTCACTTTGTGGGTGGTTTTCTTCTTTTCAGCTTACATAAGGTACACTTTTTTGGAGTGAATCTAGGCCAGTAGGTGGTTGAGCCAAAAGTAGACTTGCTTAGTTTGCTTTGAATTTAATCTAAAATAACTTGAAACTGTACATTGCCAAGAAAAATCATAATGTTATTCTGGGGCTGTAATTCTGTAGGAAGCAAAAATACACAAGGAGAAAATACACACGGCATCACTGAATTTGCTATTGAAAGGATGTGTGAAGTAGTACATTAAAAAGAACCTTATTTAAGTCATAGAAGATGTCCTTCCATTTGAAATTATATAATATTGGACTATTCAATTTTCTAATTCTTAAGTACCTTTTAAAGTTTTAAAATAACTAGAAGGCTTTATTGGGAGCAAGATGAGGAAAGGATTTTTTTTTTTTTTTCTTTTTTTTAATTTTTCTTAATTAATCATTTTTGCTATAGCAAAATAACTTCAACATGGATGTACAGTATTTCTGATTAAGATATTGGTGCTATGCTTCAGTCTCTTTTTTTAGTTATCATTTTAGTCAAGTGTCTTTAGTGTTTCATTTAGTCATTTTCACTTAGTCATTCAGTGCATTCCATTGCATTGAAGCAATGTTGTTTTTTAACCAAATTTTTCCTGTTAATTTGGCAACAAAACATTTTCACGTTCTTAAAATCAGTTGTGGCTTACATGTGTGGTACACACAATTTGATTTCCCAATTAAAGCTTGAAGCAGACCTTTATTTTTAGGTAAATACTCTGTCTCCTCTTCATGGAGTCTAAATAAGTTTGTGACACTCACCACTTTCCGTGCTATGCACTTGCAATAAATAAATTTTAACTTGAGTTCCTTTCTCACAGTGTTATTTTTCATTCAACTGATGCATTGAACATTATGTATTCCCAATGATTTATGGTAGCCACTACTTACCAGACCTATTTTGTTTCATTAGATAATGCTGCAAATTTTGTAGTGACTTTTTATAATAGACCTACAAGATTAAATTAAACCTGAAAAATAGCTTACTGTATGTGATACTTTCAACTTAGCATTTGCTTTTAATGTTACTTTATTCTTATTGCACAAAACCTTTTCCTGATATTGGTTTGATGTCTTTAGTAGCTGAAGTAACAAATCAATTTGTAAGGAGTGATAGAGAACTCCTACATTTAAAACCAAAAAGCATTCATTTTAATCACCATCAATGTGCTGTTTATTTCTCATTATGTTGAGGAAATTTTATAGATGTCTGTAGTCTCTTCATCTTCTCTCTTATGGAATCGGGAGACCTTTTTAATTTGTATGTGGAAGATTTTTCACTGTTTATGTCATACCAAACTGCTTTATTTCATGGCAGTTAAAAGTGGTGTCTTTACAGGCATACATTCAGGAATGAGTGAAGGTTGCCAATTTCAGTGTGGCATCTGCAGCCCCACACTGACACTGCCATCAAAGCTGGCTTTGGTTTACAATACTGATGTAAGCTGCTTCTTGTACTGAGCTTTGCTTTTCCATCCGTGCCTGGCACCTGTGACTGGGATTTCTGTGGTTGGCAGCTGGGCTCTTATAAATGGAAGGTGATTTACCTGAGAGATCAGGGTGCAAAACAGTCTTAACTGTGTATAGTGATGAAATTTGAAAAGAAAATTAGCTTGAAAGATTGCTTTAGAGCTGTTGGGGAGAATAGAGGAATATATTCTTTTTCGCTCTATATATCCAGTGTAAGCCTTTTGAAAGAGATAAGAGATTTTTTTACATTATTTTATAGAGTAACATTATAAGAATGTAGTCAACCATTCTCAGGATCCCCTAGAAAAGAAACAAGAACTAATCTAAAACTGAAGGAAAAAAATTAGCTAATTGCCAATATAGTATGTTTTGATGTGCTTATGCCCTGGAAAATGCAAGGGTATGGGTAAATCTAATCAAATGTAAGACAAGAAATCATGGTAAATCTCAAGGGATAACTAACTACCAAATTAAAATTCATGGCTTTCTCTGGTAAAATAAAAGTATCGTAATATCCTTAGATAAAGGATCTTCACTATATAATTATAACATAAATTTATAATGACACTAATGACTGCTATTTAGATATTTTTCTGTCTCCTGCTTAATAAAATGTATTTTTCGGTACTGCTCTCCCCCACCTTTTAGGTTTGGTGGACTGTTATTTAGATATTCAATGTCAGATGGTGTTAATGATCATGTTATGATCCGTGTCAGGTTTGAATTGCTGCATTTGTGGGCTGCTGCTGCAGTCTTTTTCTAACTCAAGGCTCATACTTTCAGTCTTGGCACTCTTGAACTTAGTTTACAGTATGGAAACTCATAAACAGCTGTAGAAAATGAAACAAGTATAAATATTGACATTACATCTTGACTTTCTGTCAGGCAGATAGCTGTGGCACATGTCTGCATGTGGAGATCTTCCAGAAACCTGAGACAAGCTATAAAAATTGAACAGTTTTAAAAACATGATAATTTTTCCTTTAATTTGATTTATCTAATGATCTTGTGTGAACTTTGAAATAATGAATCACAGAATGATAGAATGGTTTGGTTGGAAGGAACCCTAAAGATCATCTGGTTCCAATTCCTCTGCCATAAGCAGGGATCCCACTCACTATATCAGGTTGCTCAAAGTCCCTTCCAGCCTGGCTTTGAACTCTTCCAGGGATGGGGCATCCAGGGATACTGGATGTCTCATCCCTGGAATGTCAAATCCTTTGACAAAATGTCAGATACGTTGACATTTTGCATTCCCAGAACAGTATGAAATAAAAGAATTGAAGTGAAAGCCACATTACAGTACAAAGCTGATAGTTAAGTGTTGTTGGAAGTCATGTATAATTAGATACACTGCATTTGAGGTACAGGCTGTTGAATGTTTTTTCAGAATGTTCTTCCTATTTATTCAACTAGTTTGGTATCTTTATTTTGTATTTAACTCTACTGTGACCTAGCTTATGAAAAGAACAGTGACATCTTCAGAGATTGATAGAAATCAGATAAATCCTGTGAGGACTTGGTTGCATTTAGCCCAATGCTGAACTGATATTTCATAGAATTACCAAGCACAACTAAAGCCCATTCCTGATGGGCCTCAAAGGTCATCTGTATACAACTGTACCCACCGATGAACTGATTTTTTCCCATTTTTGATTTTTTCCTCATTAAACATCTTGATGACCTTCAGTTCATTGCTATCAGACTTTTTCACCTCATGTTTCACCTTGTTTTCCAAACACTTATGAATATGTCAAGCCGTATGAAGTCTGCCAGTGGGTGCAGAGGGGTCCCTGCTCACTCTTTCCACTTAAACTGATTGCCTGGTCTTACTGTGTGTTTCTTCTCTTCTAGTGGGGTGGGGACTTAAATGATGATCTTTCTTCTTCCACGCAGCTTAGGCTTTTTGGAACATTTTGGGGACCTCATCGAATGCCATTTGAAAATCCACATTGACTAAGTCAATTACATAACAATTAGAACTGGTTCTGTCTTGCCTGTGTGTTTGTTTACATCTTCAAAAGAACTTCCATAAATTTATGGGCACTATTTGTCTTTCGAAAAGCAATGTTAGTACTTTTTTACTTTGCTTACTTTCATCCCTATGTCTGCAGATTTATTTCATCTTATTATTTCTGCCAGATTGGCTGACATGAATGTATTTTTTTCCCTGGCCTATAATTGCAGGGTTCCCTGCTGTAGCCCTTACAAATAATTCAGTTTACTTTTTTAACTTTCCATTTCTTTGCTACAAAGTGGTTATAAGTAAGAGGTTGTACACCTCCGTTAATAATTAAACTATTGCATTCTTTAACTTCTTTAGAACTGTTGGAAGATTACCATCTGTTCCTGATGACTTGTTATATCAGTTTTTTGGAATTTTGATTGTCTGATCTACTAACACTGTTGTTTGAGACAGACCAACGCTGCCTCTGATAAAGAAGATACCTGATTTGTGAGTCTGCTTAAGCTCATGTTTTATAAAAAACAGATGGGGAAAAAAAAGTCAGTATTTTGCTTGCAAAGTACTCTATAAACAATTGTGTCCCATCTTACTTGTCATAAGCGGGGTTTTTTTGCCTCTTTTAAACATATGCAACTACCCCTCTTCTCAAGATAACTAGAGAAATTTTTCAGCATTTTCAGTGCTGTTGAAAACACTAAGCATTTTCAGTGTTACAGTTATTGTATCTGGAAGTGTGTGCTCCAGGCATATTTCCATAACTGGGTGAGTTTGGAAGTTATTGCAATTTGGGAAGATTTTGCTCTAGACTTTTAATGAGTTGAGACAGAATAAAATAGCTAAATGAAATTTAAAAAAAGTTAAGGTGAAAGAAGGGTCAAACAGAAAAGAATGGTTTGGGAGAAGGTAGATGTGGATAGTATCTCAGAGGAAATACAGTGAATTTAGAGATTTGAGAATTCAGAAAATGAGTTACTGTGGAAATTGAGTAAGAACAGCATATATATGCCCTTTTAAAAAGGTAGAAATGTTACATTGCTGAGAAAGAGGAAGAGAGGGGAGAAGTGTTTAAGGAAGACTCTGGACACGCTGTCAGTTAAAATCTGATCTAGATAGATGAGGAGATTTTACCTTAATCAAATGATATTTTGTCAAGTGGAAAATGAGTTGAGGTGATTTTGCATTTTTTAAAATGGCATGGTGTTTTTTTTTGTGAGAGAAGGTATTACCTTTGGAGCATTTTTTGCATTTTTTAAATAATTTTAATAATAACTTGTCAAAATGGGTTTGATAGTTTTGAAACAGCAGTGTTTCTAAAATCTAGGTTTCTAAAGTCATGTCTGATTTTCAAATACTTGCAAATAGCAGAATATACTGTTACAATGGCTGTAACTCATTGGTTGAAGAGCGGCAGTCATAATAAAAATGAAGAGGGTAGTTAATGGAAGTGAAAAAAATGAAGAAATATTTGTAATTAAAGAAAAGCTATTTGTTGATACTAAAGGAAAATGTTAAGTTTACCACAGAGTGACGTTTGAACTATTTTAATGTCTGAAATGACACTTGAAATGGTAAATATTTCTCTTATAAAAAGCAGTATTTCTTCTGGTCATTTCAAAGTCAGGATTAATTGCATATTCTTTGTCATTCCTTCATGAATTCAGCATACTGTTCTGTGGAAAGTTAAAAGCTTTTTTCTTTGTCTCTGTGACGGAAAGTAGTAATATTGTCTATTGTCATTCTCGAATGTTAATGACAATACATTTAGCTTAATTGCAATCCACTATATTTTTATGTACCAGAATTACAATTTCAGATTTATTTTTATTTTTTCCCACAGAATATAAATGAAGAATGATGCAATATTAATGCTTTCTATGTACAGCCTTATAAGAATCTTCTTTAAGGAGTTGCAGTAGGACAAACACTGGAATAGTTTTTCTCTGGTACAATGTGTTGAAGCAGAGGAACTGGAATTGTCCACCTTTGTACAAGCTAAGAACTTAAAATGTTTGCTATTTTGTGAGCGGAAGCAGTTCTGGAGTGAATTGAACTTCTGAAAATGCGGCCATGGACTGGTTCCTGGCGTTGGATTATGCTCATCCTCTTTGCTTGGGGAACTTTACTCTTTTATATTGGTGGGCACCTGGTACGAGACAGCGAGCACCCAGATCACTCCAGTCGGGAATTATCCAAGATCCTCGCTAAACTTGAACGGTTAAAGCAGCAGAATGAAGACTTAAGGCGCATGGCAGAATCTCTCAGGTAGGATGTCAAAGTAATTAAAACTGTTCAGAAAATGTTTGAAATACGAAATATTGGAATTTAAATTGTAAGGGTTGTTTGCGGGAGTTCTTGCAAAATTATATTTCATATTTAAAAGTATAGATAAGTGTTTTAATCTGTGCTATAAGTAGCTGAAAATATATGGCAAAACTTTTAAATAAATAATGTACATTTAGTTCTGGTCTAATGTAATCATTACTTTAAAGTCATTTAGTGGTGTGGAAGTGTTACTGTCACAATAACAGAGTTCTGTAGGTGATTCACCCCTCAATGCCAACTTCAAACAAGTGCAATTATTATGACATTCATACAAATTAGAACATCTAGTTCTTTATACTTCTGCATGCAGTAATTGGAAGAGCTCGTTTTAAAATTGCTGGAAACATTTGTACAGCTTGCGGAAGATAAATGCTGACTTGCCGAAGATGATCTGCAATAGATTGCTGCATTATACAGATTCTTTTATCCGAGTTTTCTTCCTTGCCTTGCTGCTAAACTTGTAGAAATACTTGTAAAACAGTAGGATCATCTTCTTTTTTACAGTTCTTAGATTGTAAATGGGTACGATTACAATTTAAAGTGTTTCCTTTCACCTTTACAGACAGACAGCTTTTAACATAGACTCAAGGTATCTCCTGTCATAAGAACTCTGTAGCGGTGAAATGAATTTCCTTTCCCCTTAGCCCTGTTCTGCTGTTTCTTCTGGTGCATTCTCTCTTTCACTCTTATCCAGGCTGTTGGATTTGCTAGGCTGGGTAGCCTTCCCTGCCTTACTGCAATGTCTTTTCACTGCACTCCGCCCCTGGTTTCTGGAACGCGCTGTAGATATGGCTGCGTGCTGATGAGGCTTCTTAGCTTAGAAAAACGTCTTAGTTTTGAACGTGTCAGCCCTGAAGAGGTACCTCAGCATTCATGTACTGCTCCCCAGAGGTGGAGAAATGCTGCTGACCCAAGTGGTCTTTACAGTGAGCATAAATAATCTTCACCTTGAGTAATATGGCCGTGGATGGCTGAGTGGGCTACAGTTTTCTGAGCACAGTTTATTAATATATGGTAACAACAGCATTTGAAAAGATTTTAATGTATGTTGTTGACAAAATGGTGTAATATAGAGTATGCTGATATATGAAGAAACTTGAGCAAGGCCCTATATTTGACTAAATGCAGTATCTTTAACTTTCTTGAATATTAGACAGTAATAGTCCATCTTGGGGTTTCTTGCCTCAGAGGTGAAAATATTTGGTCTTGAATGTAAAGATTACCACCCTCCATGCTTTCAGCCCCCCATGTTTGTCTGACTTGAATAAATGGTAATGTGTTGTATTGCACAGTCATTGAAATATAACCCTTTCAAGTTACACAGTGACTAGAAGAGAGTAAATTTTTTTGCTGATGTCAGGGTACTGTTTTCCTCTCAAAAAGGAGGCAGTAGAGACAGGAGGTGCTAAGTAGAGGCTAAACTATATTTTAGGCAGTGATGGTTTTTCTACATACCTTTCTATATTTCACTAACCTTATCTATATTCAGATAAATATTACCTTTTTGGTGGGCAAGTTTTAAATAATAGCTTATACTGTAGATAATTTCCCGAGATTTATAAAAATAAAAACATTAGTTTATATCTACTCTAACCATACTAGAATATTTCAACATTCCTTCTCTGTGCTTCAGTTAATGGCATCAGGATGCTGGAATTAGATTAGGTGATGCAAAACTGTGTTGACTGGACTCTGTTCAGCTTCTTCTTTGTAAATACGTTGTTGAACAATATTTCTGAGACCTTTCCTCATAGCGACGGTATATAACCCCAGGAGAATCTGAAATTCTTGCGTGAGAAAGCCTAAATGACTTTAAATACCAGTTGAACAGCCACACGTGTCCAGGTTCAGTAGTCAGTGCTCTCCAGGCATGAGCCAGTTTCAGACTGGAAGATCATCAGGCATAGTTTTTTGCTGGAAATAATCTGAGACTGGTGAAGTACTAGACTTTGAGGGAAATGCTGCACGACAATATAGGGCCTTTTCATTACTTTTGCTGTGCCAAATCCATGATACTGTTTACGTAGAAACATCACAAACAGGTTTTAGAAATATCCTGGTCAGCCTGTGTTATTAAAGTATTAAATCATAATGTGGTACAGAATTTCAGTATCTAATTTCTTTGTTTGCCAGATAGAACAGGTTGTGTTGAAAATAGATGTTAGCCCTAAAATTGCCCCTTTTATAGCAGTATGTCTGTTTAAAATGAGGCATTAACCAGCAGTCCATGGATTGAGTATCTGTGTCCTAGAAGAGATCACTGCTGCTGTGAGCATACATTATAGAAACAAAACACCTCTTAACTTCAGAAATCCAATTAGACAGAAAAGATTACTTTTGCTCCAGTTTACATCTTAAAGTAAAGATGTAATTTATTTTAGGCTTTACTGATCAAAGACAGAAAGACTGGAACTGTGATTTGAATATGATTTCATTGCTAGAATTTTTTGTTTTGTTCTGAAAACTCTAATTACTGATAGTGGCAGTTAAATCCGAGTGGATAAGACAACAGTCTCTACATCAGTATAGTCATAAAGGGCATGAGGTAAAAACTTGGTTTTGCTGCCGTTTTCCACGAAGATTTTATATCTAGAGAACAAAGCAGCACATGGTTTGTGGTTAAAACATAGAATATATGATGGTATGGAGCAGAGTTAAGCTAATGCCTGAAATTAGGAATATTCCAGTTAAGAACTTAAAGTTACTTGTGGAGGAATTTATACAAGATGAGAGTGCCTACCTGTAAAAATGTTAACAATGAACAAACATCTGATTAACTATATTAGTTAACTATACTAGTTAAAGTATTTTGGCACTATTAGATAAAACTTTTGGATGGTAACAAGCTGCAAGTTAACGGAATTTATCTTAGTGAGCAAAGAAGTTTTGTGAATGGTAGAAAATTATCACAGTGAATAGCTGTGCTATTAGTAATAGCTGGTTAGGGCAGGCAGGAAGGCACAGAAGGCAGGTATAGTTACAAGAATTAGTAGTTTAATAAAAGTATAAGTTGTTTTTTCATTTCCATTTTAAGTTAAAGAAAATTGATATTTCATCTTTAATTGTTAGTTAAAATGGTGAAATGCATTCCAGTACCTTTCAATTGCCTGGAATTTCCCATTATAATGTGTTCCTGTGGCTCCTCTGACTTCCTTATCACCTGATAAAAGTGTCAGTCTTCTGGGGTGGTTGAATACAGGAGCTGGACTGTGCTTGTTTCCATCCATCTCTCTATGAATCCCAGCATAACAGTGACAAGAAGTGGTCTTTCCACCCTGAGATTTGAATCCTCCTTTGCTGCCAATTTATGGAGCAGCTCCTCATCCCCAAAGACAACAACAGAAAAGAAAACCAAAAATGTGCCTTATGAAATGTACCTTATGTGCATGCAAACCCAACCATTCAAAACTTGACAAAGATCATATCTGTGCAAAGGCTTTATAAAATCTTGCTTAACCCTTTTTTGCTGTGTGAAACCTAAATAATATCTGATTTTGTAATTTTCTCCCGCTTGCTTCTTTTCACATGAGATGTATAAAGAGTAGAATCCTTGTTTTAGGGCAGGGATAGCTACTTGTTTGGGTTATTCTGGTTTACTTCCCAACCATTGCAACCATTTGTATGTTTTATTTCACAAAATATGTTATGTTCTAATGAATTTATGATTTCTAAAAATATTTTTAATTTATTACACATATTGGTTAAGAATAGTTCATATTTTTGTAAGGATTTTTGGTGAGCTTTTTTTTGGTGAGGTTTTTTTTTTTTCTTTTCTAAGATGTACCTTTGCAAGGGTGCAAGTTGGAACAGTCACATCTTTTTGAAAATGGCCTGAAATAAAAGAAATATTCCTTTAGAAACTGAGTACACTTTTGTGGTGCACTTCTGATTACTTGAAATTATATCAGGTACCACATAGTTTTTATGGTGTATTTAGAAAGCCTTAGGTGAGAAGTTACCGTAGTTTTTCTTTTGCCAGTATGATGCTTTGTAAAACCTTGCTTGTGGGCTATAAAGTGGCACAGATGTATATTAATAATGCAGAAGAAAAATTAAATTAAAGGTGTTTTGTATTGTCTGAGTTTTAGAAATTATGTGCATGAATATTGTGGTATAGTGAGTTTGGAGAGTTACCATAGTCTGTATGTGATTATAAACAATGTTGTGTGAGCAAATCTGGGTTGATTTTAGAAGCAGTCTAGATTTCATCAGTGCAAAATAGTAATAAACCTGAGTTTTTTATAGGTTGTTGTTTTACTATCCTGTATCCAATTACATTGGAAGAGCCCTTTCAAGGACACTTATTACAGATGTAGTAGGTGTGACAGCAAAAATGGAAATCTTTACTACATTTTTTGTAATTATTTAAGGGAAACCTGCTAGGGAGTAATATTCAGATCAAGGTATTACATAATGTTGTTTCCTAAACAGTAGTTTTACCTAAAAGCAGTAGATTTACCTAAAATTTTTACTTGCTCTTAGGATTATGATATGACTGCTAAAGACTGTCCCTGTTGCATATAGATGATATAAGGCTTTTAGGAGGAGGAGAGCTTAAAATTACAGCTTTTGTAATGTCCCATTTTTTGGGATGGAAATTGAAGCTGTGTATGCCTTTATCCTTGTCCTAGACTTGCTTTATTTTTGCAATATGTGAATGCTTCATAGTATTCATGTGCTTCTTTGTGTATTGCTGGGTGGTAGTCAGATTTTTATATCTGAGGGTATTTTGATGGAAGATAAACCTGGCAGTTTGGAAACCAGTAATTTCAGAGTTCTCCTCAGGGAAATAGAGAATCTTGTTAAATGGATTCATTCTGTGTTCATGTTAGCAATATATCACATTTGGACTATATTTGCTTCCTAGAGTCTTTCAAATATCGCATTTTGTAGAACTGCAGTTCTTTTAATAAACATGATAACCTGTTTCTTACTCTGAATTAGGAGCGTGTGTTATAAAGCAGAACAGAGGTGGAAAAGGGCAAAATGTCATCAAACACATAAACCCCAACGCTAGTATCTCTTGACATTATTCTCATAGTTCTGAGTGTACCTTCAGGAAGAAGTGATCAAATTTTAATTTTGAAAGATCACTAGAGTTGTTTTAATGTAGCTGGTGCTGAGGCTGGTGGAGAATCCAAACTCAAGATCAATTAATCATAAGCAACTCTGTTAAAGTACTTCTATCAAGTTTTTGGTAGAAAGCATTAAAGGGGCTTGGATAGAAGAATAGCTTTGAGTTGATAAAATTTAAATATTAAAGTACAGTTTTCTATTACATGTATTTAAAATATCTCAAGTTTGAATCTGAGGGTATTGCACAGGCCAGTGTGTGAAGGATTAAGATAATTGAACTAAATGGTGGGCACCTCTGCTCTTTTTACTGTTTTTTGTGCAATTGTGAGTTAAGGGAAGGGACACGTGCAGTGGATACAAATCAGCACTGATCAGGGCTGTGATGATCTAAATTGATAAGGGATGCTTGCTCTTTATTTGCAGATAACATTGTCTGTTTTGTTTCAGTTTTATTTACTGAGAAGGTTTTATCTAAGAAGGATGAAGTGACAGCCTGTATTCTTTTTGTTTGTGTGTGCTAGTGATCATTAATAATTGAACATTATTTTCTTCTTGGGCAAGAGAAGAAAGTGAAAGAAGAAAAGGCAATCATAATGTGGCTTTAGTTATAAACCTTCCAGCTCCATACAAAGAACTTGGATATAAATGAAAGAATGAGAAAATATTTGAGTGTGAACTTGTGAAATCTTACATTTTTCCTTTTGCTGATAAATTAGTGTAACCTTTTAGATATCTTGGAAATAGGAAAAGGTTAGAATGGTTTTTATAATTTATGGGATTTTAAAGACTATTTTTACAATTATTTTACACAGTATGGCAGTTCTTCTAGCTAAATTGAATGTCACTATGATTAATTTTTAAGGGGTTCTTTTTGCCTCCAGAGATCCAGACTAGAGATCATTGCTTTGTCATTGCCCCTCTGTCACCTGAAGGTGATGAGAAAGTGGCCTCAGTCATATGGATTATGTACACAGAATTATTTTTTTTTAATCTGGATTACTAACAAGGGACAAAGCAGAAACAGGTTATCTCTACAACATAATCTTTTTGTTTATAGTTATACAGTAATATCTTTATTTGATGAGTTGATTATGGAAAAGATAATTTATATTTGCTATCAAATGGTAGGAAGCAGCGTGCAAATGTCACACCTTGTAACTATTGAGAATTGAAATAAAACCACTACTTGGTTTATTAGCTTGACTGACCATTTAAGTGGATTATAATGGTGTTTATTGTGTGTTCATAACTTAATTTACAGTTTTACCATAGTAATAAGTGAAGGATGCTCTGTACTGGATGCTTACTGATGTGGTTTTTTATTACTGCTTAGAATCATCTTAGTTTAGATAAACTTACTTTAAACTCACCTCTCATATTTTAAGGAGTAAAATAGTTGTCAGGACTTACTTTGGTAAGAATTATTTTGTTAAGAATTCCTGTTTTTCAAAAGGAATTCTTGTTCATAAGTATGCATAATTACTAGGATATTCTGCACTAGAAGTTATCTGCATACAGGATGCTATGAGACTAGACAAGGATTTTAATTCAAATGCTTTTCCCTCAAATGTTGTCTTATCTCCAACTCAGTTGAAGTACTTGTAGAGGGTAATAAAAGCCAAGCTGTGCTGGTTGCAGAGAAGAATCTTTTCCTTAATTTTGAGGCTGGATAAAAGTGAGGAAGACACCAATTCCAAGTCTCATGGGGTAACAGATGTAGAGACACAACTGAAAAAAGAATAAGCTATCTTAGTTTCATCCTAAAAAGGTGTAATTTTTGAAAGTCCAAGCAACTAGCTTAGAGAATGTCCTCCCATCCCAGCTCTTTTATCTAAGTGTAATAAAAATTTTTATTGCAGTGTGCCAAAGCAAGATGAATGTTAAATGGAAAAATGGTAGTTTTCTTTTTAAGATCTTAATTATATCAAATGATCAACATTACTGTGCTTCTTTCATATCATCCACAACCATCCTTCTGTAGGATTCTCTAATTGCTAGTTTAACAGACTTTCCTTATGCTAAGAGGATGTGTGCAGTGTCTCAAGACTTCTTATGGATTTTGTATCCTTTTACCCTATTGTTCTTCACAGATTCTACCTTAAGGCTATGTGACTTGTACAAGATAAACCATTCCATTTTTTTCTAGTACTTTTGTATTTAGTTGTTCCTTCACAACTCAAATTGTGGTACCAAGTCAGCAGATCACAAACACAGTTCCACCTGGTGGTTTTGAATTAGTGTAAGAACATAAATGTCTTTCAATATACTTTTTAAAGGCTTGTTTGTATTGTCTTGTACATGGCAATACAATACTGTATCTCAGTATGATACAATACTATACATTTACATTTGTTGTAGAAACAAATTTACAAATGGATTGTTGAAACAGAGTATATTTAGGGAGTGCACATGTTTAAGATTAGGATATTTTACACAGTTCTGACATGCTTCTTTCATGAGTGCATGAAAAAGCAGATGTACGAGCAGTTAATGATAATTCCTTTTTATTTACCTTGGTAGTTTTAGAACACAAATATTTTTTCAGTGGTTTAATTATCCCTAATAGGACAGGGATAGGATAGCTTTCAATAGGAAGCTTTAAGACTGCAGAATTTTTTACTAAATTTCTGTCAGGCTACGTAGCTTCTTCCTCCACCTCTCCTACCCCCTTCTGAAAAAAGGTGCTTAAATGCTATGCTTCATGTTATACACCTCTCTGATGCTCACATTAGGTGTTTGTTCTCTTCAACACTTCCAGGGAAAATGAACTTTTCGTCAGTCCTTGAAATTTTATTGGTGTTTAGTTATCCAGACCTGAGAGACATGAAAGTTAGTAACATCTCAGTAGGATCTTTAGAATGCTGTAATTTATTTTTTATGGGGAAGGTGCTCCCTCAAACCACTGTTTTCTCCATGCTAGAGGCATCTTTTGTCTGTCAAGGACTCTTCCTGTGTATGGTGCTGTGAAACTCTGTGTGTTTGTATGTGGAGAGAATATCTGTTTCTTTTTATGCTCATATTGCTTTATGAGGGAAGAATCATCTTCATGTTCTGTAAGAATTCTGTATTCTTTGCAGTTCTCAAGATTTCTCATTGCACGTCTGCTTGCTCGTTTTCTTTTTAGGGTCAGCTGTTACAAAAGCTTATAGAACGTGGAATAGTTTTTAACCAGAAGTGTAATTTCTCTTGAAATGAAAAGGTTTTTTTATTTTCCCTGCATTAAATTTGTGAGGCAAATAGAAGTTATCATCTAATTTCTCAACTTTAATAATTTTGGTTTATTAAATGTGGATTTGAGATGATGAGCAAACCTCAGTAATGCCCTCAGGGCTGATTTATGGCTCATAGATTTCAGGATATGTATTTCCATACTTCTCCTGTGCTCACATATCAGAAATTTCACAAATGGATGTTATAGTTGCTGGTGTTGTTTTACGTGATCTACGGCTTAGAATACTAGAGTCGTCATGAAAAATCATGATAGTGGTACATTTAAGAAGGTTGGATCTTGTCCACACAATACGCTGAAATCATCCTGTGTGAATGTGTAGGAAGACTTAACTGAGTTAAAGTGAGCCCTGGTTCTCTAAGAATCTGTGGCCAGGGTTCAAGAGCAGAATGTACCTCGTTTGTGAATATAAGAAGTAGTCAGAACTTGAGTCTCGTGAGGGTACATCTGTTGAATGGGCTTTGTTTGTGTGCCAGTCTGGTCAGCAAATAAACTGCCACAGATACTGTTTTCACAAGCAGAGCCTTGCATTTTTTGTGTCAGTGAGTGGAAGTCTTGTAAACAGCACAGTTTAGGATCAGGCTGCATCGTATGTTGCAGCTGTGTTATGCACTGGTTTTCTCCTGTGGGATTGTGCTTTTAAAATCTTGTTTATGTTAATATGTTTAATTTCTTCTGGTTTTAAGGAAATCTGATGAAGGTTTATCAGTAGAACAGTATGGAATAAAAATGAGAGGCGAGCTGAATTGTTAATGCGTATAATTTATCAAATAATGAATCATGCAATTTCTTTTTCTATATTCTAGGATACCAGATGGTCCCATTGATCAGGGACCAGCTGCAGGAAAGGTACATGCTTTAGAGGAGCAACTTCTAAAGGCCAAAGAACAGATAGAAAACTATAAGAAGCGGACAGGAGATGGTTGGTAGATAAGTTTTCTTTTACTTCTAAAACAAGTTTCTGTGTTTTGGTTTTCATGTCACAAATGTATTGGCTTCTTAACAAGTAATTAAACTACAAGTATTGATGCTTTTATGCCTTTTTTTTTTTTTTTTTTAAGTGGAAGGCCTTGGAAAAGACCATGAAATACTGAGGAGGAGGATTGAAAATGGGGCTAAGGAGCTTTGGTTTTTCCTCCAGAGTGAACTGAAGAAGTTGAAAAATCTTGAAGGAAGTGAACTGCAAACACGCATTGATGAATTTCTGTCTGATTTGGGTCATCAGGAAAGGTACCTGCATTAGTTGGTTCTAACCTTTAATTTAACTGTCATTATGTTGTTCAAAGATGTGTGGCAATTTTATTTTTCATCGTTGTCAATCATCAGGCCTCCTTATTGTTGGAGTACCTTTTGTATTATATTAAAATATTCTCTATGAGTTTTGTTCGAGCTGAACAAAATTAATCCAGAAACTGTTAAAAATTCAGTGACATCTGTCTTTAAGCATGTTATATTTATAACTCTGTTCCCAACAGGATTGCAATGACAGTTTGTGTCTCATCAGTAAACAGTGATACAAAAATAGTTGAATTAACTAAATATACTACCTTAAACAGTATCAATGTCCTGAAAAAAGCTGTGATCTCCATGTGTGAACATCAGTAATAAAGCAAGAGCCTTTGAAAATAATACTATAGTAAAGGGAAAAAAATCATAAGAATTTTCAATTCCTTAGAAATAATGTAAACACTATTTAAAACATAAAGACAATATGACTGTGATTATTAATGTGGGCAAATAGTATAGTCCATTAAATTTTGTTATTTAATATTCCACAATTCCAAATCCATTTTGTCACAGATTGATTGAGTTGAAAGTGAGAAGGGACTATTCTATTATTGAGAGTTATTATTTATATAAAAGACATGATTAAATTCCATCCAATTAGTTCTCTGCCAAGTGCAGTTTTATATATTTGGCTGAAATAAAAGTAGTGCTTGGCTGAAGCAGAATTTTCCAAAAGACGTGAGATCTTCAGTTGAACAGTGAACTGACAGAGAAGCTGCCACTTCCCTGGACAGTTTGTTTCAATGGTTATCTCCACTCAGAAATACTTGTTCCCCATAGAAGTTATTTCCATCTGGGCTTCTTGAACTTTAGGTCATGGATTCTTACGTACCTTTTAAACTATCTCTGCTAAAAACTGGAGCAAGTTGTCTAATACCAGACTTTCTGACATCTGTCATGGTAACAAAATCACTTGTGTGCACGTTATTGCCCTGTTTAAAAAGCCAGGATGAGGCGGTCACCGCAGTGAAACCTTGAATAACGTTGTGTTTGATGCTGGAAGATTTTTATGTTGCCGTCTCCCAGGATGAGTCCTTTCCCTTAATCCTTTCCTTTAGTCCTTTCCCTTAGTCCTTTCTGTTCTACACCAATGATTATTAATTCATTAAGTCTTAATTTGCAAGTTTCTGCATTTCTGACACTCTTATGTTCACATCTCTCATTACTTCAGGATGAGGTGAAACCCATTCGAGAGATGCGTAACTCCTTTGCATTGAATTATAAAACTGCCCTGTAGACCTCTGGAAGTTACAAGATAAATCCCACTGTGGTACTGAAAGAAGTTTGTATATGGTGCAAGCAATCACAACTGCTCTTTTTTTTTCCTCTGAGAATTTTTGTGTTGAGTACAAGTATTCTTTCAATTGTCACAGTAGTTATTAAATATAGAATAATCTGAAGTCTATTTAGTCTTAGTAATAGATCTGTATAGCCTTTCCTGTCTGGTGAGGTCCTCAAAGACTATGAAATCATTTAAGGTAAAATCAAACAGCCATAAACTAGGTTTTATTAAACTGAATCTAGGCAATCTGTTTACAGTATAGAATTTCAAAGGAATTGTATAAGAAAAAACAGATACAAAAACATTTCTACAATATTCAGCCTGTGTTTCTGGTGCATTTGCAATGTTGCCTTCAAGCAGTAGAATTATCTTGTGTTGCAGAATGCGCTTCTTGGTTGCCTCTAGTCCTGAGGAAGTTTTTTCCTGCACCTTTGAGGTCACACTATCTGCTTCTTTCCCTTTAATCTTTCAGTCTTCTTGTGTGAATTGCAGGAAAATTCCCAGTTCCTTGTGTGCACATCCTTTGGTATGGGATGCGCTGCTGTCCCTGGGGTGTTCTTTTCCCTTGCAATGCACAGTAGCTCCCCAGGGAAGGAGCGGTCTCACCTTCCCTCCACACTGCCCATCTGGTCGCTTCTCTGAAAGGAATATAGCATAAGTTTGGAATGAGCAAATCAGATGTTCTCATTCGCTCTGAGAAGCACGGGTTTTTGGTGGCTTGTTGCTTGGTCGTTTTTGGGTTTTTTTTGTTGCCTGTTTGTTTGTTGGTTTGGATTGGTTTTTTCAAGTACATGTGCCTTTGTTGAATTTTTTTAAAGGTATTAAACATGTTGCCAAAATGCCCTTTTGTTGACAGTGCTGTCTTAAAAAGTTGTATTTTAAATAAATGGAATGCTGCAAGTGCAGCTGGTATTACTTAGTTTTATACATATACACACATAAATATACATAAAGATATCTCAGAAATTTTAGTATATATTATAATCTAATGTTTGGATTAGAAAGATTAGTGTTAATTATAAGTACTTAAAGGAGTTTTCCATGCTGTCGTTATGTGGGAAAACAAATAAAGAGGTGAGTAGTGATCAAATGATGAGATAGCTATGTAAGGAAAGAGGCTAATATTTATTTTGTTTTGTTTGTGAGGAAAGCCTGCTGTGTCATAGATTAAGACTTGCTTTCTAAGAGATGATAAATGTAGCCTCTGTGGTTCTGGACAAGTAGTATTAGAGTTCTTTGTTAATCTTGGTGATGTTAAGCAAATTGTTTACCACTCATATGATAGTGCTTCTTGTTGGATGCCTTAATCGCTGTTTGTTGGCTATGTCCTAGGAGCTGTGCAGATTTTCTCCAGGAGAGTGCTGGTCTTGCATATGTTTTTGTCAAGTATTTCAGTGCTGATTCTGCTTGAAAAACATTATTGCCCAACAGAGAGTTTCCTTGAGAATTACATAATTGTATTCTCATAGTTGCTATAGGGAAGAGCGCTGTTGAGAGTAAATTCATCTAAACATTGCAAAGACTATTTGATATTGAGTTATTAAAAAAAATCAAATTAATCCTCTAGTTGTCATGGTTGTTTCCTGTGTTGACAAAAGTTGTTTGCAAGGTGGCTGTTGCTGAGTTAGTTTCATTCCTTCTCCCGGGGAATAGCTGTCATCAGGGATTTTGTGGTAAGTGGCCAACATTTGATGCATAGTGTTTGGACAAATTTTCACATTATTTCCTTTGAGTCACAAATTTTTCTTTGAGTTTTTATTTGTTGATGTAAAATTTTTAGGAGGTTTAAATGTAATTTTATCTGGAATAAATGTCTAGACCATTAGTTAAAAACTCCCACCCTTCCCTCTTTATTTTGGCAATCAAATACCGATGAAATACATAGCCAGATTTATTCCTCCATTCTGCTTTCTGGGAGCAAAATGCTTTTAAGTGCAGCTCCAAGATTTATTTTATGATATGAAGCAACAACAGCAACAAATTGATATTGTCGGTTAGTAACCCAGTGAAAGACCACGTTTGACTTAGTAAATATCTGCAGTGCCACTGTCTGGAGTTTCCTGCCATTTTACAGCCTGCAGGAGCCTCTAATAACCCTGTGCAGGCTCATCCTTTGTCTGCCCTGAGCTATCTTGGGCTCATGGATCACCACTCCATGTGCTTTTAACTCTCTGCGTGGAGCCTGACCCTGGCCTTTGGTATTTGTGTCTCTTCTAAATCTGTATTAATAAGCCATCACAGTGATCTGTCACACTCGAAAAACCCTAGCAGATGTAAAGCTGGAAAATGCACATTTCTGAGCAGTAACAATCAAAGAAAGAAGGTCTCTGTGGCTGTGTCTTAAAAATAGCACTACCTTATAATCATTTCTGTGTGATAACAACTGTGAATTTTTCACTTCCTGGTTTACTTCAGAGTTTTATGATTTTTTATAAGAAGATTGTGGGTACTGTCTGAAAACTCTTTCATGAATTCATAACATTTCCTGCAGATCATTTGATACGCTTTATCCTTCTACTGAGCAAAACTGCCTTTACCTGAAGTGGTGAGTCATTGAGGCTGTGTAAGGACACTCTCACCATTTCTCTTACCTCAAAAATTATCAAAGTAATTATATTTCATCCATAAGGCTGATTATTAAAACTAAGCTACTGCCTTTTCTTTGTCATGGTCACTGTGGCCAATAATATTAAAAAAAACAAATTGGGCAACACATTTTTTCTGTAGAAATAGGAAAAAATTACTTAAGAGCTGACAGAGAATTTTTTTTTTAAATTTGTAAACTTTGTGTTTACAGTTATTTTTGTCAATATTTAATAGAAATATATTTCTGTAAGTATATTTCTATAAAGTGTAAGGAGATTACACTGATTACTTACATCACAAGTACAGAAAATACTTTTTTAAGGCTAATGAAAGAGCATTTGAAAATGGTTTAAAATGTGACTGTGGTTGCACAGCTGCTTTTAATAGTAGAGGATTTTTTTTTTAATGTTTAAACCTTAACTTTGGATTTTTTCTTTAAACACCCAACATGGTTACATCCTGATTGGGAAGAAAAATATATTTAAACTCCCAAGAAAATGCATGGGTTTCTTCTTCCAGTGTGCCTACTAGCTGAAGTGTTTTCTATAGATTGGGAAACTGTCTTAAGAGGAGCAGACCCTTTATCTCTTCAGTTATCTGTATGTAATCCATTGTATTAGAACTACTCCATCATTAGTTCTGTTCTAGTTCTCTTGAAACTGTGTGTGCATGTTACTTTGAGTATTATGTGTCTTTAATAGTTATTGATTTAAAACTAGTTACCCGGAGATGCTTTAAATTATTTTTTATGCAAAGCCAGAATAGGGTGTTTCATGCTCAATTACCTTGTAAAAGAAAATCCAGTTTATATAGTTTGAGATTAGAATGTAGATAAGGTTCTTGCAGTTGATTGACAGAAAGTGAGGGTTATTGCTGCTGAATAATTTGGGTAAAATATTTAATACAGCAACAGTAGATGCTATAGTCAGTGTCTCTGTTACCCTGTGTAGAAGCATGGGGATAAAGACCAGAATGAGTGTACAAGAATGAAAACTACAGATCCATAAATCCAGTTATTAAATTAGCTTGTCTGATAACTGTGCTGATAAAGATAGGTCTCCTCTAATTTGATTTATCTCAATGTTTATTGCTTAAATATTGTGTCATTGGAAATAGTTTCCTAGTAGGGATATGCAGCCTGCTCCTCTCATGTACAAGGGGTAGCTTTGGCTAACTGGGCTTGTGCTTCCAGTGCTAACAAGGGCTGCCAACAGCTTGACAAGACCACTTCAAATGTTGCTAGGAAATGTATTTCTCTTACCCTCACACTGTTTTTTTGTCACCTCCGAAATTTCTCTGCCTTTGTTCTGTTGCTTCTCTTTCTAGTGATCAAACTTGTGGTTTATCAAGAATTTCAGGCAATGAATCACAGCATCTGAAGTTCAGATGAAAGTGGTTCAAACTTTGAACTTTAGCACTGTTATGGAGAAATGTTTGGCAATGTTAAATATTCTCAATCTATGAAACCAGCTCTGGAATTACTGGCTTTGGATTGGGCCACCTTTTAGTTTTAGAATATCCATTCACATTTCTATAAACACTTTGAATAGTTTGTCTCTAGTTACGCTTTGAATAGTTTGTCTCTAGTTTTGTATTTCTTTCCAAAAGCCACAGAGGTTTAAAAAAAAAATCTTTCCCCGGATGGTACTGTTTGGACAAAATCAGTAATTTTGACTAATCTTCAAATTTTAACAAATAAATGTCATATAGTATTTTTCTTTTCATGATGATGAGTTATCCTCTTATTTGGCCAATGAAATGTTATAACCATAAGAAGAGAATCTCTAGTGTACTAGATAATCTCAATTTAGTATTTGATAGTTCCTCAAAATTCATGTTTTGTAGTATGGACTTGTATGGCTGTGAGTCTGCTTAGAATTTTTAATTTTTAATTGCTGATGGGTATTGAACATTTGTTAGATGAAGGACAGAGTCAGTCTGTCTTGGCTGTTGTTTGAATTGGGCAGTAGGAGGTGGCATGAAACTGTTTTTGAAGCTACAATTGAAATATCTTCTTAATTATTCTTTGATTTCATTTAATCCTCCAATTTAGTAATGTTAAAATTATTTTCCATTGTTGTTTATAGGTCAATAATGACCGACTTGTACTACCTCAGTCAAACAGATGGAGCTGGAGATTGGCGAGAAAAAGAGGCCAAAGATCTAACAGATTTGGTACAGAGGAGAATAACTTATTTACAGGTAAGAGAATAGAACTTTTGGATCAAGGTAATCATTTTTTTCTTCTTACATACATAGTACTTAGCTAAAACCTTGCAATTGAATAATTACATCACAGTTTAAGTGAATGTTGGTATATGAACGAATTATGTAGAAAAGAAATTATTACATTTGTTTCAAACATTATTTATATGTATATGGAAGGTAATATTCCAAGGAAATCTTTGGGGTTTGGATTTTTGTTGTTGGTTATTTTGGTTTATTTGTTTCTTTGTTTGTGGGGGTTTTTTTTGTTTTGTTTTGTGTTTTTTTTTTGTTGTTGTTGTTTTTTTGGTTTTTTTGTGTGTGTTTGTTTTTTTTGTTTCTTTGGTTTTTTTTTTTTGATCTGTGGTTTTTATTGGGCTGTACTTACCTGTTTGAATTCTTCATCTTATTGTAAAAGATAATTCTCTGGTTGATATTTTTTATTTTTAGAGTGCCAAAATGCGTAAATATGTTTGCATAATTTTAAAAATAAAAATATAAAAGTCCTATCAAACTTCTGAACTAGCAGCCCATTTTCAAAAACATAAGGGAGCAAAATTGAAGTGCTTGTGTAGTGTATTGTCTAGTCCTAGATTGTTTCGACAGATGTTTGAGACTTCTCTGGATGCTCATATTTTTGAGTGTATAAGGCTTTTTTAATGTATGTGCTTATGTGTGTGTATAAAATTAAAATAAAACTTGATCTGAAGGTGTTGGGACTTTTTTTCATGACTGAATGCATGCAGCTATTTATGTAGTGATCAAAAAGATATTTGATGTGGTCTGTTTTATTTGTACTTGGTTTATTTTTTATGGCATGTGTGCAGCTGTTTTGTATGGGCACTCCTAACGCCTGATCTTTTCTCTTGTGTAAATAGCTGAGTTTGTTTCTCAGATTTTCATTATTTCACAGTTCAGCTGTTGGAACCTTCTCTTCTGTGACCAAGCTATGTATTTGCTGCTCGTTAAATAAAAAAAGACACCCTTCTGAGGAAAAAACATCTCTCTAAATTGTGCAGGAGTCATCACTTTATTGTATTTCTTGAACTCCTTTCTGAGAACCGTTCCTTATTTTTTCATTTGGATGCCATTGTTTGGCAGTAGTATACTGTAACTGCTTTTCATGCTGATAAATATAACCTTTCTCTACCTTTTCCTTGTCTTTCACTATCCATTTGTTGTCTTATTTAGTAGTATAGCTGTGCAAGTCATCAAAAAGAGCACAAAGTTATTTGCTTTAACAAATATGCACCAACAAAAAAGCAGTCAAATGGTTTGAAATTACGCATATATATATATACCTCTATTAATAATAAAACTGTATGAAAAAATAGAACAAAATAAAAAATTCAACAACCCTTGCCCCTCAAGTTGATGCCAAAAAGAATTACATGAGACATATTTGTAATTTTTTTTTTTTTAGTTAAGTATGAAAGTACTGTATAGCATTTTTCTGGTACATGTTGAACAGTGACAGCTGCATTATTTTGGGACATCTCCCTGGGAAGTCATTTAGCTGAATGATTGTGAATAGTGATGACTGCTACTTCATTTGGATGACATTATCATAAATTTGATTTAATGAGGCTACGTGTAACTAGTTCCTTATAGTTAGAGCAACATTTAAAGAGCTAGGACCTTATATTTAAGGAAAAGGCCTTATTTTCAGAGATGTTTTTTATCAAACAGTTGAAGAGAATGTGCAAGAGAAGTCAGATAAGAGCACCTGTATACAGTAATCAAGTGACTAAATGATTATGAAGGCAGCAGTTTTCTGTCCCTTCTCTTTTGTGCTTATTTTTGTTCTGTTTATTTTAGGAAGTTTGTGATTCAGCATGCAGTCTCACAATAGCAGAGTATTTTTGCCTCTGATTTAAAAAAAACCCAAAACTTTTTGTTCAGCTTTGAAGGTTAAAAATACAATCAGGTGAGAAAGGTTACTAAGTACTCAACAACACATCAATTATATTAGTCATAGTTTGCCGTATTCTAGTCGTATTCTGCCATACTATTTAGTTGGGGCTTTGTGTGTTTGCAAAGAAAAGAAAGTTGGTCACAAGACTTTTCTCTGAGCTTTTTTTTTCTGAGTATTTTTGGTGATTTAGTGTGGCGCTTAGATTTTTCTGTCTTAAAGTGTATTAAATCCCCTCCCTTACATGGAGATTGCTGGTATACATTTTTAATAAAAGTGCTCATGTTAAAATGACGACAACAACAAAAAAGGCTCTGGGCACTTTGCATGCATGCAAAGGGATGCACCCTGTACAACTGAAATCAATCAAATCAAATGTATTATATATTTTTAGTATAATAACCACTTCAGAAAGTGTGATCGCTGCTGATATCTGTGTGAGGTTTTCTCTAGGATTTCTGCATGGTGGATTGAGGAGCACAGTGTGTTAAGTCCATCTGCATGCTGGGATGTTTAACTCAAGCTGAAGCTTGTGTGTTGCAGGAGGGTAGGTGCAAACTAGAGGAATTAATATTAGAGGAAGGTTTGAGATCTCTGTCTCTCAAATCAAATACCTACTATTTCTGACTAGGGAAGGAAGGATTCTTCCAGCAGTTGGAAGAAATCTCTGGTGGTTTGTTTGGGTTTTTTGTTTCTTTGTTTGGATCTTTTCTGCCCCCAAATTCTTGAGGGGAGCTGGTATGAAAAGGAATGATTACAAATGACATCACAAAAGAAGGGGAATAGAAGATGGTATGAATTACATTTGTGATAACTAGGATGAGAAACACCTGTTTTTGACATAATTCTCTAAAAAAATGGGATATTCCAAAGATTTTGGCTGGGACTCTCTTTTCCAGCAGACTATGTAGCATCAAAGAATAAAGCATTTATTGAATACATAAAGAAAGAACAACTTCATTAATGAGCATCATACTGTGTTTATGAGGTTCCTTAGTAAATTGTAGCAGAGTGCTTTCCTACTCTGATCTGTTGTGATTCATTGGATTAAGTACATTTCTCTTAACTGTTTTAAATTCATAAACAACACAGTCGTTTCTCAGATGGTAAAATGTGTGTTAAGGAGCAGAGTTTACTTTTGCCAGTTTGTCATGTGTTTTGATGGTTGACTACACACTTGAAAGCACTGGAAGATGGTGAGGCATTGAAGCAGCACTTGGGCCATCATTCGCATCTGAGTTCTCTTTTTGTGAATATGCCAACCAAGAGCCCTGGAAGAAGAACACAGTGGAAACCCTGAATTTTGGGAGAGCAACAGTGTATGCCCATGTTCTTCATGATGAAAGACCATTAAATCCATCTTGCCAGTTGCAAAAATCCCCTTTTATTTTAGATGGCATTCTCTTCCATAGAAATACACAATTCTAACCATTTTACTATTCTGAAAAGATGTTATTTTTTTCAGTTGCATTGTTCATAGAAGTAATTCTGAGAAAGATAAAAGGTGTAAGCTCTGGCATGACTTGATAATCTGTTCTTCTACATACTGAAGTATGTTTTGTTTGATTGGTCAGCTGTGGGTTTTTTGTTTGTTTGGGATTTTGTGTGAGTTTGTTTAATTTTTGTTTGGATTTTTTTGGTATTTGTTTTTAATGCAGTTGTATGGCTGTTACATTACAGGGCTTGACATTCCTGGAGGTCCCTTCCATCCGTCTCTTGATTATGTAGATCATTAAACTGGAGATAGGAGTGTGTGATGAGCAATGTCGTTAGGGTTGAGAACAGAGTGTACTACTCATTCAAATCAGAGATTTATAATCCTTTTCTGTGACTTTGTGCCAGGAGGAAAACTGCTTTCAGTCTTAATTGGTTTTGAAATTGACTGTTACCCTTTATCAGCTCAATACTTTTATTGGTTGCTTTGGTTGGCAGTTTTGGTTATGAAGACCCAAGCTATTCTGATGCTCGAAATGTAACTTTTCTTCCTTATCAGTGGTTAATATTTCCACCTTTTCCTGTAAAGACCACTTGAAACTGCAGTATTTCCAAGTATCTCTACTTCCCTTTTTCTTTTTAAATTCTCAGTAGGTAATTGAAGCTCAAATACTGCTTTGTCTTTTTGCTAATTGAGTATAGCAATTTGAAAAAACCCCACAGTCCTAAAGAAATTAGTTTAATAGCTTCCTTTTGAAAGTCACAAACTAATACTAATGTATATAGTTTTTAGTTAAGTCTCCAAATAATGATAAAACCCAAGTAAGTGCATTATATTAACATTGGTAAGCAGTCACACTATCAAATGATGTTTCATTGTGTGATTACTACTTGATTTCCATAATATTGTTCATAAACTATTATATGAAGCTTGCATTTGCATGAAAGAAAATTAGAAGGGCACACCTTGACAATACTTCAAATACGCCATTGATTAAATGCTTTCATTTTAGAGGACACAGACATTTGGAGGTAATGGCAAGTGTGAAAAGCATAATCTATGGGCATTTTCTAAAAGTTCACAGAGATTATCCCTTTAAAAAAGGATGTTGTGGCTTTACCCGAGCTGGCAACAAAGTACCCCCCAGACACTCACTCCTCCTCCTCCCTGGTGGGACAGGGGGGAGAATGAATAGGAAACATCCCAACCCACCCCCCAATCTGAATTGTCATCCCCTCCTTTACACTACTTGAATGCACAAATTAATTTTATTTTAAAGTATTTTAGTACTCAGAATATTCAGGTTGTTTTTGAGATCACTTGGACGAGGGATCTCAGCTCTCCAGACAGGGATCATTGTTTTTTGAAAAGATTTGATTTGATTGTTGCAAATTTAGAGACAATTTTATTTGAAGTTGTTTAGATGTGAAAGAAACAGTATTTATATTGATGCTAAAATATCAGTATTCTTGCACCTTACCTGAAACTTTCATCCTAGAGATTTTATGGAAAACCTTTCTGGAATTTAGAAGTATGTCTAGAGCCATGCAAGTATAAACGTGTACAAAAAAGTACTTTATTTTATGTAAAGAAAAACTTCTGTTGGTTATGTTGTTGTGTTGTCCACATACCTAAAAATATTTATTAGTTTTTACTTTTAAACATAGCATTGACGTAATGTAGGCATTTGACTCCTGTCTTCTGGTTTCTTTGTTTGTGGAAGCGAAGTATGTTATTTTCTTGAGAGTGTATGCAGATTAAAATTCTGTCCTTTATCAGTCTGCTCAGGTATGTGTTTTACATTCCGTATTTACTATGTGGTCAGTTAGCCTGGGAAGCAGTCCCTTAGTAACCATTTGTTTTATTCTGTACTATTTGTTTTATTCTGTACGTTGTAGATAGGTGGAAATTTTCTTTTATTGGATGACATGCATGCTTATTGAAAGAGAACTAACAAACTTGAAAAAATGCCAAAGGAAAAAGCATTCCAACGCTGAGAATCATGTTGATGAAATGTGAACTTGGAGTCCAAATGTTGGCTTATTCTGACAGATTTACAAATGAGAAAGTAATTTAAAATCTTGAATGTATTCTATTTCACATTAGGATAGTGAAGTATGTTCAATAACTGTTCATGTTCCTGGTGAAGAATTCACATAAAATTTTCATGGAGCTGAAGCTTACTTATCCATTTTAATAGGAGATCTATTATAGCAGGATGGCTTCCGTGATTTATGACATTCACCAGTTTTTCAGAAAAACGCACGCCTTTGGTATATCTTCTCCTCAGCTCCGCTTTTTCATCCACCCTTACAGAACCCGAAGGATTGCAGCAAAGCTAAGAAACTCGTGTGCAACATCAACAAAGGCTGCGGCTATGGCTGCCAGCTGCACCACGTGGTGTATTGCTTCATGATCGCGTACGGCACCCAGCGCACGCTCATCCTGGAGTCGCAGAACTGGCGCTACGCCACCGGCGGCTGGGAGACCGTGTTCCGGCCCGTCAGCGAGACCTGCACCGACAGGGCAGGCTCCACCACTGGCCACTGGTCAGGTGAGGCTTAACCACTCACGTCATTTCTCCTGGTTCTTTGCAGCTTCGTTCACATCAAATTACTTTGCTGTCTCTTTCGTGTTGCGGGGAGCGTGATGACTGTGACCGCAGTTGTGTATGTAAGCATCTCCTACATCTTACTTGCCCACTGTATTGAAAAAAATTCCTTGATAAGGTAGCTCTGCATTGGCAGAGTTTTTTTAATGTGAAGATTTTGTATTTGAGATTTAAATTATAACTTTTCAGCAGGCTGCTACTGTGTTCTCTGCCAGATATTAATCTGATTTTCATGGGAAGAGAGTATTAAATAGAGGCTGTTGTTAATAAACTTTTTAAAAAATAAGGGATGTTTCCGATATTAAGCAATAGAAATATAAAAGAAATGGTATCCAATAGTTATTCACACCCCAACAAAATAAACAAATAGTTGAAATAATTCCTAATGCAAGCTGAACAGATCCAAAATTCATGCTGTAAAAACAATGGCAATGTTAAATATGAATTTTATTTGTACGTCAGCAAGTTGGTCCATTCTTATATCATGCTGAACAATTTGCCTAGAATAAGTATATGGGCACTGATGTTAGGAGGATCATATAGCTTTGTTTGTATCAAAGTAAACAATATTTGTTTTAAATGACATCTTTCTCCATGTGATTGATAGTCAAAATATACCAACATCTTCAGTCTTTTCACTAGGACACTGCACACCCAGTGCATATGGAATCTTAAAGTAACTATTAAAGTTTTACAGATCTGAAATTAACTTAATCAGATTAACAAAATCCAGTTTACAGATTGCATGTAAACTTGTGTGTTTACATATTGAAACAGCATTTACACATTGAAATAGCATCTGTTCTTCAAAGCTTCAAGATGCTACAAAACTTAGCTTTGAGAATTCTAGTGGATTCTGTGAATGAGATTTTTTTTGCAAAAAATGTTTCTTAGATATGGGTGGATGTTTTATAAAAGCAACTATAAATGGAAAACAGATACTGAGAACTCCAGATGAAGTTTTATTCGTGTTTGGTGAAGTTAGTAAGTGAAACTACCATCTGGACGTGGTTCTCAGCAGACTCCTCTACGTGACTCCAGAATTTAGATGCAGGCAGTTTTGTGAGCAACTTTTTAGCACATAAGCTGGAAAACAGTGTTCTGGAGCGCTCATGCACGCATGGCTTCAAAAGATTATATACTTCCATGAAAATCTGTTTAAATAGATGATGATTGCCTGCAATATAGGCTCTTGCTGACGAAAATACAAATAACGCTTCATTTTAGCTCCCTGCAGTTTGGGTTTTTCTTTTTTTCCTTTTTTTTTTTTTTTTTCTTTTCAGTTAAGTTTCTAGATCAGGATGGATACTTTGAAGGCTAAGCACATGAAATATCCTGATGCAATCAATTATTTTTCAATTAACGAATGCCACTAATTTGAGTTTTGATATTATAGAGCTAGAGGACATTGAGCTAAGAAAGACAGTCTTTCTGTAGTCAGCCTGTTGGCCAGCCACACATGCTATGAACTGTGTTAAATTCTGGTCAGTGAGGATGAATGGTACTGACAGTCGATCTCTTTACTAGCCTCAATGTGGCTTCAGTAGGAGTCTTCAGTGAAAACTTAATTGCCGCTAAATTTTAAAGATACTGTATCTTGCTGAAGATTTCTGTGTGCTTTTTATGTCTCCCTAAATCTAAATAGATTTTTATTTACTTGTATATCTATTTGTTTATTTGCTGTTTTTACAGGGACAAATAAGTCTGAAGTTCTTAACTCTGGTTAGGAGCAGTTTGTTTGCAAAACCACACCTTTAATTTTTTATTTCTCTACAAATTCTGAAATCAGCATGGGATTTTCTAGATTTTCAAAATAAATGTATTAAAATGCATTGACATTTATCAGTTTTCATTTTTCATAAACAAAACCTTTCTCCTATGTGGTGTAGGGATTTTTCATGATTTTTTAAAATTATATTTCAAAAATATTTATACAACTGAATAATTATAGCAAGTGTTCAATGTAAATTATAGAAATAGGCCAACAAGTCAGAAAAGTATATCATTTAAGAGAGATGCTTTCATGTAATTTGCAGACCTGAATAGATAATAATCTAGTAAAATGTGCTTAATGACAAAATTGTTTAAATTTATACATATATCTTCTTTGTAATTTAATTGCTTCTGCTTGCCTTTTTTTAGTTTTATTCACAGCACAAAATTTTGACGTTTCTGAACTTTTATCTTCAGTGAAACAATTTAGATAGTAATACCTTCTACAAAAAATTAAGAGGTTTATATAAGCTGAGAATACATATAGTTCTGGAATTTTCTTTGTCCAGTCCTGTCCTAACTAGGTCGAAAAGCTAAGCTTGTTTTTGGAATTTGGGAAGTAGAGTGAATTTTAATGAGCAGGCTGATAGCAGAAGATTAGTAAAATGTCTTCTCATCTGTGAAGAATTAGGGGTCAGCTCAGCCCACGTCCTGTCTTGCAGGAGTTGTTCTTTGTGTTTGACATGGTACTTCTGGAATCAAGTTAAGCTTTTCTGGCTTTAACACATTAAATGATTGAGAATTCTATTGCAGATTTGTTTAAATACAGCACTAATTTTACACTGTGGCCTTAGTTTCTCTTGTTCTTTGTTTCACTCATACTGTCATTCTAGAGAAAAAAATCTTTAGAGATGGTTGTATACATGCTCTTTTTAGTTCTAAAATTATATCTTGCCTGTAATTGCATTTTTCTTGTAGTTAGTTTTTCCTTTGATATCTATGGTCAAACTGTTTGTGAATAATTTAGGTAGGAATTTTTATAAGCAGCATGAATTATTTCCTAGTAATAAGAGCCAAAATATAGAGAACTTGTGAAGACGTATTTATCATGAATTTTTTGATTAATTTTCTTTGAATTAATTAGTTAACCAGGTCATAATGTTCTGTTATTATTGCTGCATGCTAAAATGGAGTATCTTCTAATTTTTTACTTGCTGATTTATGATGTTATGGTGGCATTTCCCAATAATAAATCGAAAGAGACCTATAAAATAACTAGACAAAAAAAATCATAAAATAAATGGAAAAAACCCCCAGATTAATAGGAAGGACAGATTAATGTACTTTTAGAAGCCACATCTGCATTTCTTGCTGGAGAATGTGGAGGTAAAGAAGCCATCTACATGCTTTAAATAACAGTATGTGCTCCTTCCCATAAGGCCTAAAAACCAGAAAGATGAAAGTTAACTTGAAAAAGGAAACCTGAAACAAAGTTTCCTGCAGTTATCCTTGAATATTGATTTTGCTGCCTCTAACTATGGTTTGATGAATTAATGCTTTTGAGGAGGGGATACCCAGAGGGGAGAAAATGGCAGAGCTCTTCATTTGTTGGTAGTGCCAGCTTTTAAGTATTAATTGAACTACAATCTTAAAATATGAATTAACTAATATGTTTATATGTATAATTCAGGAACGAGGATACTGTGGGTACACAAAATGAATGTTTAATTTATTAAAGCCTATCTGGCAACAGTAATCAAAAGGACTAAATAAAAATTGCAAAGTCAAACCATAAAAAGTTGTACAGAATTAATTGGAATAAATTAAAAAGTTTCACTAGATATTCCTTGACAGTAGTTTATGTAAATCAGCTGAATATTTAGTACTGCCCTAAAAAAACCTTTGACTTGCATACAATTGTATGAATTATGTTTTTCTCCCATGTCTCACTCTTGTTTATAAAATCTTGCAGAAAAAATGGATTCATTTCTAGTTCTAATTCTTAATATTCTTTTTATACAGTGACTTTCATTATTTACATTTTAATTCAAACAAGTTCCATTTCTGTGAAGGAAGCTGGAGAACAGTGATTTGAGAGAACAGAGTATAACCGCAACCTCTATGTATTTTCCCTTTTTTTCAATTGTGTTAATCTTGAAATCAAGCTACTGATATTGTGTAGATTTTTTGTCCTCAAGGTGCTTTGTAAGATACTCTATGTAAAGACATTTGTCTGTGTAAACACATAAATATATTTGGGAAGTGGTAACTCTTTGAAGGACCTTGGAATTCTGATGAGGTAGGTCTGAGTTTTCAGAGCAATGCAGTAGCCTGAGAGGGCAAAGTGTGATCCTTATTCATGTCTAAGTGGAGGGTTATTGAATAATAGCAAGAAGTTATTTTCACCTTGCAGAGGTGCAGGACACTGTCTGCTTCTGTTATCTGGCCTTCAAAATGGATATTGATAAATATGAAAGGATTCTGAGGAAGACCTACACTGACTCAAGGACATAAAAATCCGCTTTACAGTAGGAGATTAAAAACCATAATTCAGTTGTAAAATAAAGCAAGTTTTAAAAGCTGGTCCTGCCACATTTTATAGGTATTTCTGTATGGGAAGTATTTCTACTTTTAGACAAAGATGGGGCTGGATAATTTTGATTGGAAATGAGGTCTGCTTTTTAACAACTCACTGCTGCTGTTGACCCCTATTTTGGCAACTGGTCCAGAAACAGAAAAGCAAAAATATTGCATGATCAGAAATTGGAATTACAGGAGATGCAGTCTTTTCTTGTAATTAGCTTTATTTCTTTTGGGGATTTTTAGCACAAAAGAATGGTTGCCTTTGGTCTTTGAGTGGGTATGGATTTTTTTTCATTTGTTTGTTTTGTAGTGATACTTTTGATACTGTCTTACTACTTGTGACATGAAGTTCACTTTTGCCGTCCCAAAACTGCCATAATAAACTAAATTAATTTGTATTTTAAGGAGGTTGTCATAAAATACATCTTTGTGTTCTTTCACGCTATAATCAATCAAGCCAAGTAGATCCTAATTAAGCTATTTACATAGGCTAAATGTACCACTGGTTCTCATTTAATTATATGAAGAATTACATCAAATCTATTCTTGATAGAAGAATGGTGTTCTTGGAAGTTGTTTTCCATGTCAGTGGCATTTTCTAACAGGATGGGAGATAAATGGGAAATACTTTCATTTAAGTACAGCCATTGTCTAGTAAATTTTCTGGTAGCAGAAGTAAGAATCTCTGTATTTCTTTAAAGGTTGATGTATGTAATTGTACAATCTATCAAAAAATGTTCAAGAAGGAAAAATGTGGGGATTGTGCACATTGAGTTCTCCTTACGTCATTGCTAATTTAGATTAAGATTTGATGTCTGTATAAAATGAAATTGACTGTTTGATAATAGTTCCTTGCATGGGCAGGACCATGAGCAGATTAGCAAACATGTTCCATGAGAATTCTTTAACTGTGTTGAAATGAAGGAAGGTAACCTAAGTGTGCCCTCTGAAATAATTACTTTCCAAATAGCAGGGGCTTCTTTCCCTACATTTCTTGATAAGGGAAAGCTGAAGCTGAAGACTTAGAAATCCAAAAAGTGCATGGAGGTGGGGAAGAGGATTCTTGGCTTTGTTCTGTGCAGTGGTAGGAATAATCGATTGCATATTTGATCACAGATCTTGTGCTGTTCTCATGAAATACCACACTTTGAAGCATGACTTTGCCTTTTTCCTAACAGATTGATGTTGCCCCCCCACAATGTAGCAGCAAAACTAGTACTAGTAGGTTAGTGGTTAAATGCAAACTTTCCTCATGGGCATTAAATAATGGATGATAAATTACACATTGGTAAACCAAGTTTCCATTAAAAACTTGGAAAAAGGTTTTTGCTTAATTGTCACTCTTCTAAGAATTGTTTAATAAGCAAAAAAAAAAAAGAAGCTACAAATTGGCTTAATATTTGAGTTTATTTGATTTAAGGTAACCGTTCTTTACTTGAAAAGTTATACTGCAGCATGCACAGTATGGAAAAATACTAGTGTGTTTTGTACTCAAATGAAGAAAATTAGGTTTTTTTTTAATATGAAGAGATGATATGAGGTAAACCGAGAAGTATGTTAGGTCTCAAACAGCAAGGTTTCAAATGTTAATCTGAGTTCTTTCTGTGGCTGCATAAATTTCAATCCAAACTGAAGCATTCTTAAGTTTTTGGGGAATTATAACCTGCATTCACATTTTGAATAACTTTCTAATGTATTACACTGGTCATTACAACGTTCTGGTTAAGTAATATTACCTATTTTTAAGTAATCTTTAACCAAGGGTAACCTGAACTGGCAGCTGTGCAGTTGAATTCAAGTCATCCAAACTTTTCCTAGGTGTTGAAAATGACTACTGCCATTTCCAGGTGGGAGACATCCCAGAGCACCACTGGCAGCACTCTGGGTTATGGCTCTGATATTTGGGAGTGTAATCAATAATTATGGTGGCCATTCTTTCTCTTCATGCAGCTACTCTTAGTTCTTCACAGTAGCGCAAGCCTGGGCGTTTCATTCGTTTCAGTGTAACTTCACCAAGTCCTAAAAGGTTTTTGTCTTTTTGCATTTGAGTAATGAATTAAAAGAGAACCCTTAAAATGTCAGCTGATTCTCAAGACATATTTCTTGTCTAGATTTAGAATGTCATATTGAAAAGCTGCTTGTAGGCAAATGGTCCTGAATACAGTTTTTCCACCATGTGAAATAACTGAAAGTTATACTAAGACTTTCAAGGCAGAAATAATTTCTTGCATTTTATATTTTTGTTTCTCAACCTTTAGGCCTTCAGCCCACTGATTTATTTCTAGTGTTGTGAACAGATGAGAAATTTGAAAAGCTGCCTTTTATTGCACTGATCTCCTATCCATGTTTGAAGACGCACATTAATTTTAATTTAACATTTAATTTAATTTAGCATTTCAAATGAAACAATAAATATTCCATATTCAAAGAAAAAATATTTACTATAATACCATATTTTTGGCATTGCAAGTCCATGAATGCCATTGTGCTTAAGTTTTGTAGAGAAATCTTTGGAAGATGTTTTCCTTTATCTGGTATTACATAAATCCTGTGACAAATGTCAACAAAACAGGTATTTTTTTTGCAAGTACCCTTAACTAAAGTAGTGGCTTTAAGCTTCCAATAATGTGCAAATTAATGATAATTTATTACTGTAATAGTTATGGAGAAAGCATCTCTGTGTGATTTGTCTTGTTTTTTTCTTAATATTTCCATTACCTTTTCCCCTATTACTGAAGATCAGAAAAATTTCTTTTTCCATTATTACAGGCTTACACCCTTGATTTTCTCCTTTCATGTTGGTAGACCATATGAAGTAGAATGCATCCTCGTTTCTTTCGGGTGCATTGTTAAGGTGACGTGTGCCTCACTGCTGTGAATTTCAAAGAACGTAGGAGGTTTATTCTCTCCTGTTTCATTTATGGCTAACTAAAATGTCCTTTTATCTGCACATACCTTGAGAGCTGTGTTCCATCTGGACTTGCATGTGGAGGTACTTTTACTAATTTATTGAAAGATGAGTCCTCCAAGTGTTCAAATTACAACAATACAAGATTGGGAGTTATAAACCACTGTCTCAAAAAGACAGTAAATGTCTTGTCTAAACTGGGAGCACTTCTCCACTAGGTGCCTGGACAGCCAGCTGGAAATACTAAGCTCCATTGTCATGACCTGTTGGAAACTTTTAGGTTATGAAGTATGAAATATTGTCTGCGTGTTGTCTTGTTTTTTGCTTGCTTATACGTGCCTGTTGCAGGCTCGAGTGTATGTCCAGTCAGCGTATGCATGCAAGAGAGAAGTCCCTGAAGCTGTTGAAGGATTATTATAAAAATAAGCTATCTTCTATTCCAGAAAAGATAACCTAATATTCAAAGCAAATATTTGGAGCTATTTTCAAGTATTTAATAATTAACATTAGACTGAAATAGAGAACAGGCTTCAGTGGAATTGTTTGAAATCAAATCCAAAATTGTTTTTTTATCAATATAGTTGTAACAATCTTTATTATGCTTTCCTGAGCTATTTTGACTATCTTTACATATGACCTTACTTTTAAAACATCACGTCTGTTTACTGTTTACTTGAATGACTAGACTTGGATAACGTGACAAAACTCCTTTGCATTTATACATTTTATGATATTTTCTGGCAGCCAGGGAATTGGAGCTCCTCTTTGACAGGTACCCCTTTCATATCAACTGTTTGGATGAAATGGGGCATTGTTCAAAAGCAGTTTGAATATATAAAGATAAAAGGAAAAATAAATTGCTAGTAAGCTTCTTGATTTCTAGTTAGTTTCATGGTCTCCTGACTGTTCTATGAAGTAGATTTGTGCAATCTCTTCATCTGTAAACTTCCCAGCTGACACACTGGGTATCTAAACAATGGAGGAAGGGAAAAATCTTTACTTTTTAATGTTCTCTCAAAGTGACATAACGATTGCCACAAAAAGCTTCTAGTAAGTGATGAGAAGTTTTCAGTAGCGTGAAACAGAAATACAGGTCTTTATAATGCAGCTCACCTGGGCTGCTAAAAAGGGAATGGAAGCTCTAAAGGCACAACTGCTTTTGTTTTGTAACAGACAGAGCTGTTGCAAATGCAGAAATTCTTACACTCAGTTCAGGCCTCCGTCAGGTCAAAAGGGAAAACATTCACTGGAATCTCATCACTTGTTAGGACAGTAAGAGCACTGTCGTCTTTACGCTATGGTTTTGATTATGGGTAGGATTATCAAAGAACCGGAATAACATGGGAAGATAAATACTATTGCAAGATTGTCACTTGTGTTACAAAGACATGTTGGTAGTTCAGTAGCTCTGGAAGCAGCAGTTTTTGCAGGAGCAGAAAGAAAACTATCATTTAAGTTTTACTTTTTAGGAGGGACATGATAAAATAATATCTTTACAGATTTTCAATAGACAAGTTTCTTGTGAGAGCAAAAGTTTTGTTGGCATGCTTTACCTTTCTATCTGCTCTTTCTCTTTTTTAGCCTAACTTAGTTTAAGTCCTGAATATTGGATGAATTTTGGCCAAATTTGACTAAAATAAGTAGGTCTTGTTAAGGTCTCTCAAAAGTCCTCAAGATAGGTAGGCTGGGTGTGTGTAAACAGCCACTGAAGTCAACACTGAGGGCTGTGAGGAAGTGACAGGCAGTGACTGATCACAGATGCCACTTTTCAACACGCAAACAGTACCCAGAGAGGTAAGAGACAAGAGAGCAAGTGAGGGTAGTTGCAAGAGTTGTGCAGGAGAGGGGAGGAAAGAATGCAGGAAAAAAAGCCTTAGAAGTGCTGGATTGAGAAAAATAATAGAAGGCATGTTGGCATGTTTGAAAACATTTTGGTTTATTCGCTCCTGAAGGTATCAAGATTCAGCCCCTTGAGATGACAAATGGGACAACACTATCCATATGGCATGCGAAACCTGGGAAAAAAAGGACTGTATTTTCAGTTTCTTTAAAACAGAATTGCACAAAATTTATTCAACACCTGTCTGCCGTAAAAGGCTTGGTTACATAAAGGATGATTAAAAAATTAGGAAGTGGAACACTCGTGAGAAATAAATCAGAAACCAAGTTCAAAAAATCTGTATTAAAATTGTAAAAAGCAAAAGCGTAGAGAAAAAAATATTTAGGTATATGAGTTGTATTTTACATTGACTACTTTAAAAGAAAAATATGATTTTTATCTCATGTCAATTCCATATATATAATTCAACACTAGCATAAAGCTCTTATGAGGTAACTTAAATAAAGTTTGCAAATGCCCAGAAGATAGTTGTAGGAAGTGTGGTCTGCATCACAAAGCAGATAAAAGCATACTTTTACTTTCTTCTGAACTAGCTGACAATTCATAAAGAGCATAACACACCATAGCTTTGCATAGTTTTCATTTTTTACTATGTCTGATTTGCAAAGAAAAGCACGGAGATATCGTTGATGAGCCCTGAACTTGCTGTCCTTTGCAATATGTACCAGGAGCCAGCAGGACAATGAGGAGCCTTGAGAGAATTCAGCACAGTCCTCTTACCATATCCTGTGCTAATCAAACAGCTTTCCCAGCACTCTGTGTTTGAATTTAGAGTTGTTCACCTGGGTAAGGTTCCAAATTGGCAGTCAGTCTTTCGTGCTGTAGAGCTTGTTTGAGTAGATCTGTGATTAGTCTATGCAAAGTGATATCAGCTTAATTAAGTATATTATAGAAACAGAAAAGCGGGGATGCTATTCCACTTTTACATCAGTTTGTTCAGCTGTGTTTCTAGCAAGGCAAACCGAAATTAAATTGAAATTCTCAGTTACAAGACAGGAATGTCCTTAGCATGATGTTCTTTGACATACTTCTAAGGACTCCTTGAAAAAATTGAAATTAGCTGATGAATTTCGAAATAATAGGAGAATGAATGATCAAACAGGTTTTCAGTTAACATTAACTAATAGTAGTGATTACATGGTAAAATGTCAGCCTCCTTTCAGGTAAGAAATTAATGAACACCCAATGAAAATGCCCATCCAAGTGCAGGCATGAGCAAATGTTCAGATGGCAGGAAGTAAGCTTACCTAAAATGACAAAATTCCAAAGGTCTTTTTGAGCCATACCAGCATTTTTCAGGTTTCCAAGAGAAAGAAGTTGATAAGAAAGATACAAATAGCAAAAGATTCTAAATGGGCTTTAAATTAGAGTAAATTTGAAAAGTAGACACATGGTAAGGCTATGCCAAATCATGAAAAATTATGTAAGTCCTGAGGGCTATAAAGTGATTAAGGCCCATTGGGATACTGCAGCACAGCAAAGTTATGCTTTTTATAAAACATGGAGCTCATTTCAGTATTTAAAAAGTAATCAGTGGGTCTCCTGGAAATTGGAACTGTGTTACTGATGTATTAGTGATGAACATATCCTTAGACTGGTAATAAATAAAAACTGGATGGGGCCACTGGCATGGGTCATCTAAATAAAAATCAGTTTCAGTCCTGGACCTTCCTCCAGAGCACGTTGTTATGATAAGAGTGAGTGTTTTCAGTATTGCAGTACTTTATGACTGTTGCAAAAACACTCAATCTTTGGTTACTCAGGGAAGTAAAATTCAAAACTGGATTAAGTTGCAGAACTCTGGAAGATAATTATTTAGGTTATTCCAAACTGAAAAATAGCATCTGGAATTGTATGAAAGTTAAGTTATAAATAGAATTATAGTGGCAAATTTTGGCAACTGTAAAAGTAAAATAAATCACATCAGAAGAAGTAACTTGAAGGGTTGCTGACATGTAAGTTACGTATAACAACTCTAGAGGTATCTTCCAGCCTAAATAATTCTATGATTTTGTGATCAAATGTCAAAATTGTACCACTACTGAGCAGGGAATTAGACCTGATTGACATGATGATGCTGTGATTTAAACTACCAACATGAGAAAAATACATAAACATTAGTACGGATTATTACCTTTTATGGCGTATCTGTTATTTAACAAAATACATCTGTGAAGTAGGAAAACTCAAATATTTCACAAATTAGAGAAAATGCAGCTAACAACCGAAGTTCATTCTGTATTTTTAACTTGGTTTCATTATCTTCAGTTGAAAATTCATATGAATCAGCAATGTGACTTACTGTTTTCTAATGTATCTGCTTGTCTATTGATCTGACTGAGTTTTGGTTATCTCCTGTATTATTGATTTTTGATTGCATCTTATTTCTGAGTAAAATGAAACAATATCCTGCTGTCCAAAAAAGGATAACAGGTTTTTAAACTATGCCTGTTGAGTATAGGACAAGCTCATTGCTTGTTTTCACAAACACTGAAGAAAAAAAGGGTGATCAGAAGGGTATGAATAAGAATGCTGTCACTTGCCTGTGTGGCTGTTTCAGAGGGTTGTTTACTCCTTCAGGGTTACTAAAGAGTTACTCTGCACTGGTTTTGTCCAGGACAAAAGCAAACAGTTGCTGTGAGTTTTCCTTTCACTGCATCTACTGTCTCATACTTCTAAAAGTGAGTGGATACTAATAGGTAGTTTTTCCTTCATTCAGATATGATAATATAGGTAATACAATCTAGAGAGTTGCCATAAGGTTTTCTGGAATTGTACACATATCTATGTGTTTGATTATGCAGATGATAATTATATGTAAGCAATTAACAAACTAGAACATCATCGAAATAGCCATGACCATATTTATGATTTGATTTGTAATTTTTTTTTAAAGACAAAACTCGACCTAGTTGTTAATTTTGAACAATCAAATTGTTTGTTTTTCCTTAATGAAATACGTTTCATTTGTTTCTGATTTTGATTCGCAGCAAGTCTTGCAACTTCATTACTATTCGAACAACGTGTCACATAGAGTTAAAAGCTGAAATCTGATTCTTGTTTCACAATCGTCTTTGATATTCTGTGATTTTGGTATACTTTAATATAGTTTGCTGTATATGCTGAGTTTTTCTAGTTATTTCTGGCCAATCTAATTTTCTTCAAAACTTTAAGGCAGCCTGTGGGAATTTTTAGAAGCACATCCTTATCCTTTAAATATGATGGAACAATGTATTGAGTGCTTTTCAGGGTAGGAATGTCAAATAGTAGGTCAGATTGCTCAATCAGCTTCTTTATCATAGCAAGAATTTCCAAATTACTGTCTTTACAGACCAACAGATTTATTCAGTCGTAGAACAAAGTTTAAAAGCTTGTCAGTGATACTGTACTTAATAAAATCCACCTTTTATATGCACCTTTGCATTACCTGCTTTTTCCCCTCAAAAGGTGTGCAGCAAATTTCCTTCTCTAACTTAAGATTGGAGTTTTTTCTTTCTTCTCTTGGCTAAGATTGCTCTTGTTTCCTTTGCCACCCTGTTTCTTCTCACCTTCTCAGCTGAGGGGGAAAAGGTAAGAAGGATGGAACCTCAAGCATTATTTCATCCCATTCCCAAGCTAAACATTTCTTGTCTAAACTTTTGCCTGATGCTTCACATCTGCACCAGATTTAGCACTTCCCTGGCTTCATGCTGCTTTTCTTTATTGCAGCTTTCTGCAGTCATACTAATAAAGTATTATCCATCATATTATAAGAAGATTTAAATACTCAATATTTTTACTGAATTTATGAACTTTTATTAAATCTTTTCCTGTGAGTGTGATATAATAGGTGGTAAAAATATGATCTGGCTTCTTGTGTTAAAAAGAATCATCCCTACCTGTAGTATGGGAAGTTCTTCTAAAGAATCTCTTACAGTATTGGTATACAGTGCAGTGATGAAATATTGACATATAGATATGTCTTGGAAGACAGATTTCCAAATCTGGTAAAAATTAATTGAAAATATACCTGAGCATAACTGTTCTTATTTAAATAACCATATTGCAGAGAGTTACTGCAGAATTTTGACCAGTCTTGCAAAAGTGTTCTAACCTTTGGGGTCTTTAACTGTTCTTAAACTTTTAAGCTCATTATTCCTTCCCTGAATTGATTTTTCAGCATTAAGATTTACTTGGTCATCAACAGTCATATGAGTTTGATTTGCTTATATTTCAAGCAGTTTTCTTTCCTGGCTGGTGAGCACTAAAGGGAGAACTAACCATCTTTGCCAGTAAATACTGCAGACAATGAAAACATTGTTTTGGAGGAATTCAGCACACTAGAAATATTAGCTGAAATGTTCAATGCTTTAAAAATGTAATGCTTTCTTTTATGTTGTCATGTATTATAATTTATTTCAGTATATGAATGTAGCTTTGAATTATCAATTATGTAGACAGTTGTGTTTGTGTAATTTGTAAGAACTCTTAAAAGATGTTTAGTGGCTATTAAGCCTTGAATTAAAATCCCATCTAAAGCATCTGTATATTCTACTGTAGTTAGTATTAAAAACATAACAAATTCTTTCCTATGTGTACATCACATACTTTTACAGTGCTTGTGTTTTCCCTGATCTGTTTAATTTGTTACTTCATAGTTTAAGTTCTTGAAGACAGGAACTGTCTTTCTCCTCTTCTAACAACAGAGTAGCTACTTCAGTGGTTATGATGTCTGAAATTATGAAATTTACTGCAATAAAATGTGTTCAAAAGAGCAGCAGAGCTGTAGTTATTTTTTTTTACAATTTCTTATGCCTTAAAATATTTCTTTGTTTAATTTTTAAACAAGTAACTGAATTTTAGACGTTTTAGATAACTTGTCTGTCCAGATAAACCTTAGCAGACAGCAATGGTATAGTTGTATATAAGAAGGTAACAATATATAAACAGGAACAGATTTTATATTTTATTATTTATATTTAACTACCAGCTGCTAAGAATTCAAGAACTTTCAATTTTGTTCTACCTGAGTGCATTTTTAGATACAGTTCATATATAAATCTAGTCTAAAACTATGATTTTTATTAGATTTGTTAATGCTGTTTTGAAAAAGTAGAGCAAGGGTTAGGTAGTGTTTTTGAAATTGAAGATGCAGATTAGTTGATATGTGTGGGATATTATTTGCCAATGGTAAAGCTTATTAATAAAGTAAACTACTTGACTCATCTTAGTATGTATTTTAAAACAGGTGAGGCTAATGATAAGGATGTTCAGGTGGTGGAACTTCCCATTGTTGACAGCTTACACCCACGGCCACCTTATTTGCCCTTGGCTGTCCCTGAAGACTTGGCTGATAGACTAATTCGTGTTCATGGGGATCCTGCAGTGTGGTGGGTCTCACAGTTTGTGAAATACTTGATTCGTCCACAGCCTTGGCTAGAGAAAGAAATAGAGGAAGCCACAAGGAAACTTGGTTTCAAACATCCAGTGATCGGGTGGGTATTTAGTTTTCTTTTTAACTGTCTGTGCTTTAATATGTGTATGTAGTGATTCCTGTTCAGGAAAAAATGTTTTATGATGATAATCAGAGTCTTGAAGTATTTTGTGGGGAGAGAGGGTGATTTCTAGATGAAGCTCTTATTTTTTAACTGTGCATAATACAAGTTGATTACAAGTACTTCTTCAGCGCACTTGTCTACCTGTAGTTGGACAGATGTATAAAAGGCAGCTCAATAGAAGGTTTTTTAACAGGTCCTTCCACATCCGGTAATACAGAATTCCATTAATGTAATTGCCTTACAGCTTGTATTCCAGGCACTTTACTGTCTGGGTCTTCTTTCCAATGCCTATAGCTTTTACATTCGAGGAAAAAAGGCTCAGCCTACATTTTACATGCCACGATTCACAACTAATTTTATCACTGGCTACATATGAACACGGTATGTGCCTTTCCCTTCCACGCTGGTGTTTTCACAGTTGTTGTTTCTCAATGGAAACGATGAGATGGAAAGGTCTGTGTGGGGAGATAGAGGGGAAGGAAGAAAAGCACCTATGAGCAATAAAAAGCAGCTTGGGAGAAAGGTTTTGCCATCGTGTAGTGTGAAAAATGTTGCTGCTGCTGTGCTAGAGTCTACTTCCTTTGCCAGAATTTTCCTTCAGTCCTTAAACTTTCTTTTTCTAGGATTACACAGTAGGTTTGTCCAAATGTTAGTTGGCTTTGACCTTGAGTCGGTAGGGCACTTCACTACTGCTGTATCTGAAGACTTGTTACGTTTCAAGGTCAAAAAAAAAGCCTTTGTAACTACCTTAATGCAAACTATGCATTATATGATGCAAATATTCCTATTTTCCTTTTGACCTGTATTGATCAAGCATTATCTATCTACAATAGATACCTTAACTTTGTGCACAAAAGGAACAGGACCTTATGTGCTATAATTCAATGTCCTTCATTCCTTTCTTTCAGTTACCCTTTGCCTTCCTTGTCAGATTCTTATATTGCTTTTGAGAACAGACTAACTTCATATTGTCATTGTGTCTTGATGGACACGGATGAGTTTTAATCCCTCCTTATTTTATGTGAGGATTCAGTTAAAAATTTCATTTGCTGAAGTGCGTATAATGTTTAGAAGTGTAATTCCTAGTTTCTCCCTTTTTCCAGTGTTCACGTCCGAAGGACAGACAAAGTAGGGACCGAGGCAGCATTTCACCCCATTGAAGAGTACATGGTGCACGTGGAAGAGCGGTTTGAACTGCTTGCTCGCAGGATGCATGTGGATAAAAAAAGAGTGTATTTGGCTACAGATGACCCTTCATTGTTGCAAGAGGCAAAATCCAAGTAAGATGAATTATGTTTATATTACAGTTTCTTCCTTCCGGTTAGCTTTACAATTTCTGACTATTGTGCACCTCAAGTTTTACTATAATGTTTTTTTGTAAATCTTTTATTCAGTTAAGATTGCATTTCATTTTCCAGTGATTTTGATTTTTCTCTCAAATACGCTTTTTTGGGATTTTTTTTCTCCCGAATAGGCTTTTCAAAGCTTAATTTAAAAATCTAGAAGAGTTGAGCAAGATACCTGTGACTATATAAAAACAAATCAATGCTGTAGAAGGAAGGCAAATATAAACAATATACATACAAATAATATAAATATAAATAATAAACACACAGAAATTCCTATTGAACATACATATTAAAAAGACACTACTTAGGAATATTGTAAAAATTGGTTAATATATTAAAAAGCATTACCTGTCAAAAAAACACCTCTTTGTGAACTGTTGCCAGAGGAATTTTTATAAGTGGGTTGAAAAGCTTCTGATGAAGCTCTTCCCTCTTTCAGAAGGGCTTCTATAGTGATAACATAGAAGACTTTCACTCTACATGTTGAATAATTTTGTCCCTAAATATAGGTGGGATTCTCAGCCTCTTTCAGTGTCTTTGTCTCTTTTTTTGCTCTGTATCCTCTTCTCACTTTCTAGAACGTGGATACACAGTAAACATTCGTTTACTCCTACATGGCCTGTATTTCCTTGTAAATTAATACTTCTAGTTAATTAATTAATACTTTTTAAAATCAAGGCAACTCAGTAGTGGCAAATTTTTGAACTGTTCTCTTCTTGGTGACATTCTTGGAAAAATATATAAGATAACATACTACATAACAGATTTTCTTTGGCATACGCAAGGTAAGCAGAAAATGTTACTTTGTAGTAGAAGAATTTTCTACAGCATTGAAAACCTGTCTATTTCAACTGTGCGTTTTCTGTTTTTCTTTCATATCTATAAAAGGCTGCTGTTTAAAATTATAGTGTTTTGTAGAAACTAAATGAACAAACACAACTCCAGATGATGGCAACCTAATCCTTCCTTTTTTGTATGTGTAGAGGCAAGAACAATAGCAGAAATAAATATAACATTTAAATTGCAAATCTAAACAATGAAAAGACAGGTAATACAAAGTTGAGGTTATAATATTTAATTCACTATATTGTCCTAAATAACTTTAATAACTGTTTGTAACATAACAGAATTCAATATTGATGTAACAATCTTAGTTATGCATTTTTCTTTATTTTTGTTTAACTTTCAAACCTTAGCATTGTTTGTGAATAATGAGATGCTCTACCTGTGTAAACATATCATCCCAATTTTTCAATAGCAACAAAAACTAATTGTATAGTTGTAATTTGTTCAGTAAAACAATACTGAATTTTATTAAGAATTATAGCTCAAATGCATACCAAATCACAATTTTACTTTAATATGGTAAGATACAGCTCAGTAGTACAGCATTAATGTTATGTTTTCTTCGTAAAAGGCATAGAATCTTTAAGTAGTGAAGATTTTTTTACGTATTACTGCTGAGTTTTCAGGTCACAGCTTACACTGAAACATAATTTTCTATGCTGCTTGCACCCTACTGTTGCTTGCAGCTTCAGATGCCTTCAGTAGAAGGCATTTGAAACTTCCTGTGATTTCACAAAAGGCAGGATGTAATTTGATGTTTGGGCATTCGCTAACATCTGAAGGCAGGTTAAGGTCATGTTTTGGCAGTAAAGAAGCTTTTCTTCCTCTTCTTGTGAAATCAACTATAAACTGGTTTACGCTCCTGACAAAAATGTTCTAGTCACATTGAACTACCAAGCTTTGATAGAAACAGCTGTCACATTGCAGTAGCTTATGTTGCATTCATTATTTGGTGCAATGATATTAGTAAGTACTGTATCTCTCTACATGAGAGTGACTGGCTGTCAAACAGTGTTGGCATTTAAGTAAAGAAAATTTAGCCAACATTCACATGAATAGGCATGTTGTTTCTAGCAAGAGAAGTATTTTAAACTATTCATAGTCATGAAAACAGAAATGTTTTGACTTAAGTTTCAGAAAATTCCCTTGCAGTCAGATGTCTACCAACTGCAAGTACAGGAGTAAAGATAGTGCTGTCACTGCCTCCAGTTTGTAGAGTGCTTGTGTTCTATTTCCAAAAGAAGGAAAGAAGTGATAAATTTTCAGAATTAGGATCATGTAGAACAACTTTAGTAGAGAGTAGCAGTGTTGAGAGTTCAACAACTGTAATGATCAGGGGATTAAAGCATTTGACAGCTTCTGGTAAGCAGAGGTCATAATATTTATCTTAGATAAGTGATGTGTTAGTGATGATGTAAATTGCTTTTTCTTTGGCTGGTTTAATAGTTTTCACATGCAAGTTTTTGAATGTCTAGTATATATGTATTTCTAGTCTATAATACTACTTGCAGTAGCTTCACTCTTTAAGGTATTCAAAATAGTACAGATGATATATACATAAATTCTTAAGACACCATATTGAATCTATTTCTGGTTTGTATATGAACCTATTTAGGTGTCTTTCTCTTGTACATGAGCACAAAAATTCAATAAATCACATTCTTCCTTCTGGAATATTTACCTGTAAAGTCATCTGTATTTTCTTTTTTCTCCTTTTTTTACTGTTTATTTACTTCCACAATAGCAGTTTAATGTCCCTTCGTACTCTCTGCAGTTTGGTTAACCCTCCCCACCCCCCCAAGTCATAGTATGCCTGATATATAGAATTCAGCAGTGCTTCAGAGTACTAGAATCTGATGAACAGCTCATATATTTTCCAGGTTTTTTTAGAGCAAGACCTGAGAAAAGACATTATTTCTTACTTAACCTGTTTACACGTATACTCACAATCTTCTTTCAGAAGGAAGAAAGTTTTCAGTGCCTGTTCTGGACACTTCCACAGGCCTAGCAATTTGAGAACAGGAGCCTGGGGCTCATCTTGCTTTGCACCTGCAGCGATAAGCTATAGTTACACAACGAGTTGATCAGCTTCTGAAACCAATAGAAACTTGAAATAGTCCCATAACTGTGCTTGATTTGTATCCTCATCTGAGGCTGTAAGGTGCAGGAAGGAGAGATTTTTAACTCTCTCTTCCCCACCTACTTTTGATTTCTTGTTTTCCCTTTCTCGTAAGAGGGAAAAAAAATAAAATCCTTCTTGGCCTATACATAGATTTTAAGGATCTATTAGATAGCTTTAGAAGAACTGGGTATAATTTTTAGATATGTGGAAGAGATACACTATATTTGTAATCAAATACAAAGAAAATAGAGTTGTGCCAGTTTCCATTATTTGGTTTTATCTTGGAACAGGCTGCCCAAGGAAGTGTAATACCACTGTCCCTGGAGGTATTTAGAAGTCATGTAGATGTGGCACTTTCAGGACATGGTTTAGTGGTGGACTTGGCAGTGCTGGGTTTATAGTTGGACTCAATCGTCTTAAAGGTCTTTTTCAACCTTAATGATTCCGTGGTTCACAGTCTGGTCCTTTCCTGTTTCAGAGAAGAGATTGTGTGAGTAAAGCTAGAAGGCATCCGACACAACACTGTTTTGGTGATTCTGTCAATAAAAATATGACAAGTTATTATGTATGATTCACTTTCTACACATTCAGGAATCCTAGTAATAGGTTTGTGCCTAGGTTCTACTTAAAAAGAAAAAAATTCCCCAAAAACTTACAATGTAAGCATTATATTAATCATAATATAAATGCAGATGGAAAAAGAAATGGAAGGAAGCAAGAGCTAACTACAGAACTTTGGTAGTTTCATTTTCCTTATTCTTTGCAGTCATTGTGGCGAGAATAGCTTTAAATAGAATCTAAAGCACTGTAGTGAGTGGGAAGGAGAATTAAACCTCACCTGATGCAGGAAGTCAGTGGGCCACATACAACTTGAGAGGAGTGTGCACCTGCCTTTTTCTGCATTTTTCTTTATGCTCTGCTTTCAGCCTGTGTTGGAGACAGGATACTGGACCAGCAGATTATTTGGTCACACTGAGTAAGGCTTCTATTTCACTCATATTTTAAAAGAAACCTCTTTTCCCAAGCATGAATGTAGCATTGTGTGTGGGAGACAACATAAAAGTGCTTGTTTGAAAACTTAAACATGTGAGTGCATAAATTACAAGCTTTGATGATTGTTTTGAAGAGTGGGCTTTGAAACCTTTGGTTAGATGAATTTGGATCAGCTTTATAAAATGGAATTGAAGACCAGATCTAAAAGCATCTCAACGACTGTTTCCAGAATAAAGGAAAGAAAGAAAACATTTAAAATATATGCATAAAAAGATGTGTAAATAATTCTGACCTTTTGTTTTTTACCAGCTCAGATATGACACTTTTTTCCTCGTGCTTCATTCCTTAAAGTTATTAGAGTGATCTTTTGCTAGTAAGAAATTAGATTCTTCAAGAAAAGTTCTTTTGTGTCTGCTCAGCATGTGGATTCTGATTTTTGAAGTCTGAAGGAAGTAATTAATTTTAGTGATATTCCTTATACCAAGAACTTGCAAAGGGGTGTGCAAATATCTTTACCATGTTTGTTGTCCCTAGAAATGCCATCTTCTGTTAAATGTTCTTCATATTGCTCCACTCACACTTGTTTACTAAGATAAGACTGATGCTTATCTCTGTTTCTCAGCTAGCTCTCAGAGTAGGGTGTGATGTATTTCCATTCGGTCTATTTTTTTTTTCCTTTTTTAAAAAAATACGAATGTGGGTAATACAATGGAAATTGGAATACAATGTGTCACAAATATTGTGGTGTCATCTGTTGGGCTTTGAGAGCTGATTAAATATTGACAAAAAATGTTAGACATGAAAAGATCAGAAATAAAAATAAAACTGTGAAAGAGTTCTTACTGGAAAAACTATTTTTAGCTTCGTGTGCTTCTGTAATTCCTCAGAAGGGGAATTATCAGTTATTCTAATACTAATACTATTTCTAATATTAATACTATTTCTAATTCTAATACTATTTTCACCTTTTCTTCCTTTTTTCAGCTGGTTTTCTTTTGTTTTGTTTTTTTTTTTCCACCATCCACTTGTGGTAGGAACTCTCCCTGACATTGATGATCAGATACACCCTTTAAAGTTGTCCCATATGTTCCGCATCAAATGCGGACATTTTGCATACAGTTTTTTTTATTTGCTTTTGAGATAAATTTGCTGATTTGGTTGTCACAAAAGGCAGCCGTATTTGTCCATTGCACTTTTGAGGACAGTTTCTCTGTATTTTTTAACATTAAAATAGAATAAACATTAGGCATGGTCTTACAAATTTTATATTAGCTGCCTTGCTCTCTTATGTAATATATTGATTTATATTTGCAATGATGTTATAAATTTTTTAAAAAAGCTTTTATGTATTTTATATAGTTTTGTTTTATAATAAGCCGTGTAGTTTAAATTTTGTAGTTGGCTGGTTAGTCATGTGAGTTGCACTTCATGGTTGAAATATAATTGTTGTGTACCAGCAATGTAGTTACCACCTTTGTTACATCTGTAATAATTGTCTTTGACTGGAGGCTGACAGAAGATTTAATTAATTCATACTCCTTTCCACAGTTTCTTTTAGATTTCAGTTCCCCAGTACAGAAGCGTAAATTTTTTGAAAAAGACCATTATTTTTCAGTATTTTTATAGGGATTTTAAAAGATTTTAAAGTTATTGTTACATGATAAAATCTTTTATTTTAATACAATATTTACTAGGGTTTCATATTTCAAATAAAATATTTTGACTTAAAGTAGTACTAATTTTTTTTGTAATAAGTCAAGAAAAGTGTATTTGGCATGGAATTTTACATTTATTTCATTTTGACCAGTGAATTGCAAAATTTGTTTTCCATATGACCTCAAGAACTTCTTTTGACTTTCAAAGTGAAAGATTTTTTTTATTCTTTTCATTAGTTTACATGCATATATTTAATGTCCCTTTTACAGGTGACTGGTTTTTTTGCCCAGTGTCCTCATCAGTACCTAATAGTAAGATAATAAATGTGCTCTAGTAAAGTCAGAATCCCATATCCCATTTAGCAGTAGAGAAAAAAATATTGTCTGAGTATATTTAATCTAAAATCAGCATAATTTGCAGAATGTGGTATGTACTTCCTGATATTTCTTTCGCTTCTACTTTGTTATTTATCAGACAGACTTACATGATCTTTTTATTTAATTATTTTTTCTAGATAAAGAGAGGACGTGCTTGGAGGCAGCAGTGACATTCTAGAGGGTTCAGCAAAATTGTAATTAATTTCCTGTACAGCAGAGACTCAAATTAACAACCTTATCTTGCAGCACAGTTAAGGCTTTTTAAAAAAAATAAAAATAAACAGAACAATGCTATTAACTGTGTATTGTATTTTCACAGGTATCCAAATTATGAATTTATCAGTGATAACTCCATATCCTGGTCAGCAGGACTCCATAACCGATACACTGAAAACTCCCTAAGAGGTGTCATTCTGGATATTCACTTCTTGTCTCAGGCAGACTTCCTGGTCTGCACATTTTCATCCCAGGTAAAGTGCAATGCAGAGACAATGGAAATTATATGTACCAGTTCTAAATCTTAGTTTCCTTCATGCTGCTGTTTATGAAAATCTTTTTTAAGATTAAACGCACAGTGAAAAGTCACCAAGCAGTGTTTTGTGGCTAATGTGCTGATCCACCTAGTTCACATATAGCAAGATAGGATTTCTCTCAGATTGAATGTCTTTTACTTGCTGTTGTCATTATTCTCTTTGGTGACACAATCACACGTGATTGTACTGTTAGATGGAAGTGGACACATAACTCAGAAGTTAAAATTCATGTAAAAACTAAATGTGTTCTACAGCCTCAAATGTAAATTTTCTGTTGCACTGTAATGTCAAATACATAACAAGCATAATATTAACATTAATAGATGGTCAATACAGTGATATATTGACCTTGACAGGCAGAATTCGTAATAAAATTGCTGTAGCAAGAAGACAGTGAAACTACAAAAAGTATAGAAAAGCCTCTTATCCCTGAATGATGCTTGTGCACACACTTTATTTACCATTCATCACATCCTTTACAGAGAATGACATTTTATAGCATATTTAGAACGTTATTAATATAGGCTATTTGAGACCAGAGACCCGAGTAAAATCCAGAGTAAAATTCCTCACTAAGAAGAGCTGTGAGGAACCATCCACTTTAATAATGATGTTTGATTTATCTGAAGTACATCCACTGAATGCATATCACAGTGAAAGAGGTGAAATCTGCGGCCGTGTGTCTTAAACGCCTCACGTGCATTGGTGTAGAGACAGTTCATAGTCTGAAGGAAGAATTATGTAGTCTTGGATAAAAACTTAATGAAAAATCTCTCACAGTTTCTGCTATTATTATATTCAGATAGCTGTGTACAGAATCTTCATATATTGGGCATTTCTAAGGTCTGTTGAAAGTTTTCCCACTATTCATAAAGTTTCCTTTTAAGGAGTTTAAAACTTGATTCTCTTATCTCAAACATTTTAATTGCTATCCCTGTCCTTCTGTCAATTAAATAAACTATTTGATAGTTACTTTGGCATTGAAGGTAAGCAAAATAAGGCTGTTAATGACCATCTTTTGTCCAATAGTTATGAAGAGAAAGTAAGGTTAAAAATGTATTCTTATTTATTTCCAATGTGGTTTTGGACTTTTTCATCAATCAATTCTATGCTGACTTTTTCTTTCCATTTTGCCAAAAAGAATCTAAACTTAATTACAGAGGTATTAAGAGAAGATTACACTGTATGTGAATAGAATCAGGAATTCCCCTGTAATAATTGGGTTTTATGGTGCTGAAACTAAAAGATCACTGGTATAAGCTGAAGAATAGGTATTTCCTTAAAATACTGCAGTTAAGAAATTAGTCCTATCATTTGATGGAGAGTCAAGGGAAACAACCTACCTTGGCACTATATTTCAGCAACATCACATTAATTGAATAGATGAATTTAATTTTATAGAAAAGCCACAAGGTAGTTGCACAAATCATAACACAGTAGGAGAATTAAGATTACACATTAGAACAAAGATTTTTTTTTTGTCTCTTCAGTCTTCACTGAAGACTGAAATCATATTGAAATCATAGCTCCCTCTGACTGATGTATTTTTCTTCGTAACTTCATTTCCTTCCAGAATTTATTAGTCTTTGTATTTTTCATTGTACGTGTTAAGTATACAGGCTGCAGAACAGGGGGTCTGGGAATAAAAAATGGGAGGCTGGCTTTAGCTGTATTTCTGCATGTGGATGTTTTGCCTTCCGTCCTCAACAGTTTACAGTTTAGTTACCAAGGTTTGGTGCTACAAAGAAAACAATTGCTGAGGGGAGATCTGGAATGTTTTGTGTCAGATATGCAGGTTGCACTTCCTAAAAGCATTTCTACCGAAAAGATTTAAAATCTTGATAGTGTATATTATGTGTATCCGCTTCCTGGGGTACACATATGCAGAGAACAAACCAAAAACAGTCACAGAAGCTATAAAATAAATAGCCTTTTGCAAATATATGGGTAATCAAATTTGTTTCTATATTATGGTGTGTAACAGGTACTTTGAAATAATTAACTTCAGCCTGATCTTCTGAAAGGTACTTCTGAAAAGTTATTTTAAAGTTCAGATGCAGAAGGATAAAAGGAAATCTATTACATTTTTAAAGCAAATGCCTCTCTCAAAGGAGCTAGGAAAGTACAAATACATCTAGTATGACTGATCAAAGTTCTATTCACTGTATCTTCAAAGGGAGAAAATAAAAGTAAAATCAAGCTTTACTATATTAACACAGACTGAAAATTATGAAAAAGCTCAAATGCTTTTTCATATTGAAGAAATCTGCTGTATTGTTAATCAGCCTTTATCAAACTTACACAGAATCAGAGAAAGATACAGTAATGGAAGTCAGAAGTCAGAAAACCCGCAGTAGCCAAATGGGACACCTGACAGGGAAGGGCTTTCCAGCCAGTTGTTGAAAAGAGCTTTTTCTAATATAGTGGTAGCCTTTTGTGTTTCTGGCAACCCTGAGAAATACGATTAATTCTGATGTGGGAACGTGTTTTCAGTCTGAAGAAAATTCCCTTCATAAAAATGGGATACAATGACAAGTGAAAATGCACCTTTCTTCTCACCAACGTAACTATTGCCTTGATGGAATTCAGTTTCATTTACTTGTCTTCTAAGTTGCCAGCAGTCACAATTCTATCACTGTTCTAATATAAACAGCGTTTTAAAGCCTTGGACTTATGGAACTGTTTGGTTGTGAAAATTAGAACTTCCTTTAGAAAAGTAAATGCAAGGCCTTATTATTGCAGGATAAATTCTGAAAATGTAAATTCTAAAGGTTCAAAGGCAAGTAAAATACAATTTTTACTAGTAGTATTAGAAAAAGAAAACTAATTTGCTTTTACATTTGATTGGATACAGATCATTCATTTTAAAAAGCAGAATTGCTAGTGTTCATGTAGATTTCATTTGATACTGAAGAGTAGACTGTACTAATAATTTATCTATTTATTTATTTATTTGTTTACAAAATCTGATCACCAGAGGCCTAATTAAGATTCTGCAAAATTTCATGCTTTTTAGTAGTATATATGTGGGGATTCTGTGGGGTTTTTGTTTTTTTGGTTTGGTTTAGTTTGGTTTTTGATTTTTTGGGGGCTATTTTTGTTGATTGGTTGGTTAGTAATTTGTTTGTTTGTTTGTTTTTTTAACTGGACATTCCAGAATCTGATCTTCTTGGGAAATATAACTATACATTGGTTGTTGATTTCTGTGGTATATTTCAGTCACACACAATATTAATGACTTCTGTTTTTATTTCTAAGGTTTGTCGAGTTGCCTATGAAATTATGCAGACGTTGCATCCAGACGCTTCAGCGTATTTCCATTCTTTGGATGATATCTACTACTTTGGGGGACAGAATGCTCACAACCAGATTGCTATTTATGCTCATCATCCACGAACTGCTGATGAAATTCCTATGGAACCTGGAGATATAATTGGAGTAGCTGGAAACCACTGGGATGGTTATTCAAAAGGCATCAATAGGAAATTAGGAAGAACAGGCCTGTACCCATCCTATAAAGTTAAGGAGAAAATTGAGACAGTCAAGTATCCTACATACCCAGAGGCTGACAAGTAGATTAAAAGGAAGACATTCAGCAGTTATTATAAAAAAACTCGATTTTGATTGGTTCAAACCAGTCAACAACACACTAACTATTGGTTTCTATGGGATTTGAATTTGCATTTTATCATGCAGTTAAAATCAAAGCCTTTGCAATGAAACTGGATATGAAGCTGAGAACAAGTGGATGGGCTATTGTCTGAACTTACTCTTAAACATTTTTGTTACATGCACTCTCACACATGCACACACAAACCCACGTACAACAGGAAAACGGTTGTTTTATACTTCTTGTCTCTTTTCAGGAGCTGTCCCAGTCATTAGTCTTACGTGAGCTTTGGGCTCTTTTCTCCGCCATTAATTGACAATAATGTTCAGACTTACAACACTGCCACATTGTGTAATTTGAGTGACATGAACATATTTTGTATGTGCAAAATTTGAAACATGGTGCCTATATTTGAAAAGTTTGTGACCTTTTTAGAAGAGCCATGCCTATTTCACAATGGGCAAGAGTCAACTTTCATCTGGTGTTACCGTGACCACTGAACTTGCTTCAAACAACAGATTCAGATTTCAGACTAGATTTCTTTACAAGTTTGGGGTTTTTTTTAGCATTCCATTGATTACTTCTCATCATTAATAAAATAAAGGTTACATTCAACAATAAAGCAGTCACTGTCTCTTAGGAGCTTTTGTAAACAATGCCATGAACAGATTCTTGAGTACTGGTAATTTCTGGACATTGCCTTTGGTTGAAAAAAAACAACAACACAAAATCCACAAAAGAAGGAAAAAGTAGCTGGAGTTTCATTGAATTGTAAAACACGTGTGTGGTGCAACAGTTGTGTAGGGCACAGTGCTGCTCAGCTTTGTGGACAGTAGGTAACAGCAGGATTACTTCAGTGGCTAAATCGCTTACATTTACCCTCTAACACTATTTTATTACCTTTTCTGTTTCTCTTTTGAAAATAATTCAGGGCTTAGGGTATTATGGATGGCCACTTTTCATTTTGGCATTGAATGTAATTAATTTTAAGTGAAATACTTCAGGTTATCCCATTTTTAGAACCTGTCAGTCTGGACTACTTTAAGAAAATCTAACAGCTTACCCAAAACCAGTAGGTTCCTAGGAAATATACAAGGATGAATTTTTATGCATGTCATAAGATTGTTAGTAATTCTTAGTGTTTTGAAATCTGTTGCTAGTCAGCTCTCTGTTAAGAAAAGAGATCATTTACAAAATGATTTTACAAACAAATTCATAGACTTGGTGGTTGTATATATATAGATATATATAATATGTAAGATAACAAGAGATTGTTTCCAAATAAAAATAATATTTTATGGGTTCTAGTGCAATCCAGTTTGGATTACTGGAAGTGTAGAAAATGTTTACTGTTCAGAGGCTGAGAAAATGCCACGTGAGTAAAGGTTAAAACAGGATGGCTAGTTGACCTTAGCAAAGCAAAAGTATACTTAATTATGTTTATGAATAGACTAAGGACAGTATTAACATAATGAATGGATGCACTTAACCATGAATAAATTTTAGGCTGAAAACTAAAAGGAAATCTCTGGCAATGTGCAGTTCAGCAGCAGGCTTCCAATTGAAATAGTGGGGAGATGGAACTGGATTGGTATGTGAAGGAATTACAAAGTAGTACTCTCTGACATTATTTGCAGGACTGATCCTGTAGATCCTCTGTAACAAGGTGTTCCTCAACTGAAAAATTATTTTGTGTCTTGAAAAAGAATAACAAAATCAAAGTTGAAAAACTCTGTGGGAAAAAGACACATTGAACATAGTGTTAAATAGACATATCAGTAAAAATTAGCATAGATGCCAAATGAGATTTAAAGACTGATTGAAGGATAATGGAAAATTAGTAAGTGTCCAAGAAGTGCTAAAGATGATGAATTTTTGTGACAAAAGATGCCTAGACTCATCTGGTGTTTCTGTATCTTGGGAAGGATCTGTATCTAAGGAAGCAGCTTTATGTTAGTTTCCTAAGTGATGCTGATAAATTTTCCACTAATTTATGCAAATGTGGTATTTCAGAGGTACAAATGTAGGCTAAATAATAGTAACTTTTTTTTTTTACTTTATTTCGAATTGTACATATAAAGCTACTACTACTTTCCTTTTCAACTTGATAAAAAAGCCCAAACCTATGAATATTTCTTCCTCAACAATTAAGTCAATGCATTTTATTTTTGGGAAAAACTAGTTTAATTGTTTCTCCACAAATACTACATTAGCTAATTGATTTTTATAGATTTTGAAAATGTTTTATTTTTTAAGGTATTTACTTACAGTTTCAGAGCCCATCATTTATAGCTCATTTCTTAGAGTGTGATTCAGAAATAGTATGCATAAATAAATTAACATGAAAATTTTTCTGTAGTCAGGTAGCTCAGTTGAAAATACAACGAAAGAAGATAAATAACAGAATATCTAAGATGAGCCCCGAGGCAAGAGCAGATCTTCTGGTGTGGTAATGAGAGATGTTGTAGAACTACATCTACAATTGATGTTGTAGAAGATGTACCTATATAATGTGGCAATTCCTCTGCAGACTATATCTGACAAAATACTGGCAAGGTACACATGCCTCCTTACGTATTCTAATTACCTAATGAATAATTAGGTCATCATCTTTGAGAAAATGATCATGAAATGATACAGAATTATAGCATTACTGTTAATAATTCAGAAATGGACTAATGTAGATGCTATGATCTTATTCCCCAGGGTCATATGATCTCGTACTGCTTAAAATTCAGTAGTTCTCAGAGGAAGAAATCTAGCAATACCCTGCTTGCTAGATGCATGTTGCTAGAGATTTGTTTCCTTTAAGACTACCAATTAGTTATATTTTGGAATCCTGGGGCATTGGTACATTAAAACTGATTTTGTTTTATATTAAACAAAATGAATATTCAAGACTTTATTCTCAGTGTACAGTGAGATCCAGGTAATATGGAAGGATCCATGGTACATGGAAGAGATACCCCCAGATTTTTATTGTGGCTCACAGAAAAGTGAAATAATAGGATAGGAAATAAAAATTTTGTCTTAAATACCTGGAAAAAGCTGAATCTTTTGAAGGCTATGAACTCATTAAGGTACTGGCCAGAATGCTTGCGAGGAAGCAAGCATGCATCGTGTTTCTTCGGTTTACCTCGTAGCTCTGCAACAATCGAGTCTTGTAATTTTTGCCTCATACCAAACCACCTTCTCTGACATCCATTCAACAACAAGCCTTCATACCCCCTTAAACAACTGCTGTTTAATTAAATTTTTCCTCTCTAAGAAACATTGGTGCGTGGGTGTGTGTATGCATGTTGCGTACATAAAACCCAATATGAGCAGCACTCTTGCGTTTTTTGCTATTTTACATTATCACTGTCACATTCTCTGTAAAAACTGACTTGCCAGGTAAATGTAATCTTTGGAAACTTCATATTCTACATGCTGCTTGGAAGCTAAGAAATTCATTCTGAGTGGTTCAGTTAACTGGTCTTCTGTGACATTGATGTACCACCAACCTGAGTTCTGTCCTTGGTTTTCAGCCCAGCCCACGGTCAAATGCGTGGGATTTACAAGCTGTCTCTACCAACATCCTGCTCATGTGAACTGTTGAGTATTATGGATTTGTTCATAAGGATGATGTTTTATTTCAAAGTTTTTACATATTTTTAAATGCTTACCTTCAGATAAGTCTTTTGTTTACCCCTTCTATCAGTGAATTTTAAGAAAACTTTAGGGAAAACAGAAAGATTTTTCTCCTTTACTGATTTTCTGAAAGGAGATCTGATGATACCTTTTTTTACAAAGACATATTCACAATGTAAATGTTCCCTTCATAATGGGTTTTATGTTTTTTGGTTTGCATTTATAAAATCAGGGTCTTCTGAGCTAGGAACGTAACAGAAATTAAGTGGAAAATTTTCATGACGCATTCTTTATAGGGGGAGGGAGATTTTTCTTCATGCCAGTGGAGTAGCACCTACCGTTTGGAACCTTTTCATAGCTGTGAATTGAATTTGGTTTTTCCAGGTCATTAGTTTCTTCACAATGTAATCTCTGATTTGACTGAGGAACCCAGATAAAAATAATTTGCTTAGTTTGGGAAATGGGAAGGAGAAAGAGTCTAGTAAGACATGATATTGTGCTTTTCATTTGAATTGGTATATCATCTTATAAAGCCACAAATAAACATTTCAGCACTGGGTTAAGGACCTCTTGCTAGTGAAATCATATGTAGAATTTGCAGCCTTCCTTTTGATTTTGCCTAATACCAGTCTCAGTCACGTGTATAAAAGTCATGGTCATATTCTGATCGTTGGTTTTTATTATATTACAGTTTCATTCCTGTTTTGGTGGCATGGGAGCAGGTTGTCAAGGGACTCAAAAGGTGGTTTGGTTTTCTTATTGTATGGAATTAAAATTGCATTTAAAGCTCACTTCAATTCTACTTCCCCAAGGTGCGCCTAAAATTGTAATTGTAGTCTCCAGACTTTTGTCAAGGTCCTCTCTATCTAGCTGCAAGCTTACCTGGAGCAAGACTGAAACAAAGAAAGTTATTTTTAAACATGAACTGCATACAGGTTGTGTTTGACTTCGTCCTGTTTATTTCTAAAAAGCATGAAACACGGCACTGCATGATACAAATAAGAGGATAGTATAAAATTCCCAAGTATGCAAAAATGAATTGCTTATCTGTTTGCCTGCATCGCTGGTTGCAGTCACTGTGTACGAGATTATTTAGGAATATAAGTACATGAGGCAGAGGTTTTTCAGCATTACTACCAAGTCCCTTCCACTGATGTTTGCTGGTCTTTAGCCCTCTCGGTACTCTGTACAGACAATGCTGGTGATGTTTGCTATTCAGTGGAATCCCTTTATTTTTTTATGCTTGTTTCCTTTGACTCAGCTTGTCAGCAGAATCCTATTGCCACTGCAATTCAAACAAGTTTGGATTAATGCAAAGGCATGTCAGTTGTTTGCACAAAAATGTCTTTGCTGTTGCTCAGAATTAACATCACGCTGGCTCCTTGGGAGGTGCTGTTGAGGGAAGGAGCCATCTCCACTGCATTATACTGTACATGTTTTAAAACTGCTGGCAGTACACGTACTGGTTTTACTTTCAGTTTTGCATGATTTTTCCACATTATCCAGACTCAAGGTTTTGTTTCCATTTTGGTGTATTTGAAGGGTTTTCTAGAGGGTGGTGAGATGAAGTCCCAAATACCATGTATTTTCTTCAAGAAATATAACAGACCTCATCCCATTTCTTCTTCCATGTCTTAAAAGACATCCTTCAGTTGCATCATTTTAATAGGAGCAACTAGATTGATGTTTCCTGAAGACTGTGGCATTTTTCTGCTCTTCTATTAGCCCTATCACCTACTGATCCTGATCGACTGTGGTTGTATGAACCTTCTTCAAACCTTTCTGCTTCACATATTTTGATTTCCTTACCCAGTGGTCATTACTTGACCAGGATTCCAAGGGACTGGTCTGTATTTGGTTTTTCATAATAACATGTGAAATTATATTTCTGGCATGTTTGCGTTTTTATTTTTTAAAAATGTGGGGTTTTTTTGTCCCTCATTAGCATAGTCAAGGATTCAAAGAGGAAACTCTGTAATTTGATGTGCCTGATATGTGTATAGGAGGCTTAAAAGGCATAGAAATTCCTTTAATAATAAGGTTTACAGCTCATACCATGACAAGTATCTTGACCAGATGAAAGATGTGTTTTCATAGAATTCCCTATTCATTTTTGGCGAGTGCTTATTATACACTAATGCCTGCAGCTTAATTTGCAAGAGACAAAATGTGGATGCAGTCTTTTTACAGGACCATACAGATAATTTGCTACTCTTCAGCCTTGGAATCCTTTATTTTAGCTTAGTTTTAGTGTTCCTCTCTGGCAGGTTTGGGGGTTTTTTGTATAATACAGCTGCACAGTTCTCAGTTAATCAGTTCACTGCAAGCAGAGCCATGAGGATATTGAAGCTCATCTGTGAGAAGCCACTGAATGCAGAGATTGCTGTCCAGTTTGGCTGCCTACAGAAGATCCATCTATTAAAGAAGCCGGGTATATTTGCTGATACCTTTCCAAGCAGTAGCAAACTGGAAGAATGGAAGGAGACCAAAAACCAGGACATCCTACTCGCTTCTTTGTGAATGAGAAGGAATTGGGTCTGTGTTATATTGGTGGGGAGTAGTTTCCTTCAGTACTTCAGCTTATTGCTGGAGAATGACCTGTGATGATGAGTTTATAATTCTAAATCTCTGGTCAGTTTGTAACATCTATAAAATTTTGTTTTCACTTGAGAATTAAATTGTCATACACAGTAAGTGCAGACTTGCGGAATTAAACAGACAGTTTCATTCTTGCCTCAGATGGTGTGTTAGCTTTTCTTAAAGTAATGGTTGCTTATGAATAAGATTCAGTTATTCAGCAAAGATAGAAAAGTCTTGTTAGGCTGGCTTGACCATTTTTTAACCTGTACATCAGTAGAGATTATACAGGGGCTAGAGAACCTTTACGTAATAGATTTAGGATTGATAGATTCGTTCCCTTAACTGTTCCTTTTGTTTAGAAACAACAGAAAATTGTTTTGTTAATATTAAAGTTATAGTTGCAATGTATCTCCCTGCTCAAAATGTATTTTTCTAGGGCTGGTGATGTGCTATGACTACTTTTTGTTACACTGATTCATATTAACTCGTTTGTATATTTCTGAGTGTATTGCTCATTCCTTTTGTCCAATGTTTAGAGTATAAGATTTATGATCCAGGAGTTGCCTTTTTTGTGTTTCCACCACTTTGTCCCAGTGGGATTCTTCATTCAGTAAGATCCCTAGACAGTGCAGTAATATGAATAATAATTGTAGCCATAAAATGGCTTAAACATTTAATCTGTAATGCTAAATTCAGTATGATTTTTTAGTGTTTGGTTTTATTTATGTAACATTAATGTTTTGTTTAGTTATATATATTGCTTATTTGCCATCATGTGTGTATGAAAAAAAAAAAATTAACCCTTAAGGAATCCAAGTATCAGAAGTCAGATTCAGGAAGTTATCTTAGTTCTTTCCTACATGCTGATTACCTTTGTCATTGATAGTATATTTACATCTTTGGTTCTGAAACAGCACAGTGATTTAAGAATTATCTTGTGTACTTTTTGTGCTCTCATTCCTTGGCTTGGAAGTTAATAACTGACCATGTGTATGCTAAATCTATTTCACTGTGAACTGAAACAGGTTCATTTCCATGCTGATTGGTCTGGTATATATTAGTCAATGATAATTTTGGCAGTAAGCATGAATGTATATCCTTCATTTCTGTGCTTTTAAAATTGAGTAGGAGAATAAGTGTAAGAGCCATTGGAATAACAGGCTTTTCTTACCTTTTGGTGAACTGCCTAGAGCTTACTTATGCCCTTTTCATTCTTAAGATATACACATCACAGGCAGTTATGTATCTAATATGAAGGGATAAAATCTGTTGAAGTGTCTGAAGAAGCCTCGAGAAGATCAGGATGCAAGCAAGGTAATGGTTGGCTTGATACGAAGGTGTGCCAGTCTTGTGATTAACTGGAGGTCTTGTTTTTCTCTTCCTGGGCTGCCCCTTCAGGATTCTTTTAACAGACAGACATTATTTTGTCATGACTTCATGCTGGATGGACACTGGTTCCAGAACGTCCTGTTCCTTTCTGATAAGATGCATCAGGTTAATACAAGTACTCTGCTGTACTGCACCTGTAGTAAAACAGTCTGGGTTTTCTCAGTGCAGTGCTGATGTTACTCCCTCTTCATAGTTTCTCTTGAAGAGTTTCCTTTTGTTAAAGCCACACACAGTGGTTGAAAAAAAGAAAATAGTATCCTTCTTTACTGATAAGAGTCTGATATTTTATTTCTGAAACAGCTGTAATTGGCCTTGCTGGCATGCAAATCCACAAGGTAGATTTTAACTTCTCTCTTGTAGCAGGCAGCTTACTACTGTTAGCTGTTGCCAACAATTTGGTGCTGGAAGTAAGCTTTAAGCCTCTGAAAATACTTCTGTCTCTTACTACTGTCTGAGAAAGAGTGATGACCCCTCCTGACAGCAGATGTATGGAGTCCACAAGAACTAGTTAGGGCTGATTCCATGTAATATAATTTTTTCTCCCAACATTGCCACTCTTCTGCCTAAGTCTCTTTAATCCAGCTTGAATTAACTTTAGAATTTAGAAACAGGGCAATAGTGTTGTCTGATTGAAAGGGAGTTGTAAATAAGTTTTCTCAGTATGCTGCTAGTCCAAAGCACAGCAGTGTCCATTACTCTCTTTATTTATGCCATAACTTATCCAGCAAGTTCTCTACTGCTGTTGCCAACTTCCTTTGTTTCCAGCTGATTGCCTCCCTGTCTCTCCTTATACACAGAGTGGTCTTCTACTCTGTTCCATTAGATCTCAAAAAACCCCTGCATATGTACAAAACAAGAAAACAGAAAACTAAATGCAAAGACACTATCAACACATCTGATTTTTTTCATCAAATTTTATCTTCTATATATCACATTTTTAAATGTCAGGTTCTCAGAAGCAAAAAAAAAAAAAATCACTTTTGTTCATACTTATTAATCCTGAAACAATAGACAAAAAGGTTTGTAGGAGGAGTACAGCTTTTCCAAAACCAGTAGATCATTTAGCCCTAGCACAAACAATGAAAAATAGAAAGTTTATTGAATTCCCAAGAGTAGAACTGCATGAAAGAGTACTGAGAGTGCCAGCGTGGAAATACAGAGGATTATAATCTGGTTTTCCCCTGTTGGTTTCGCAGCTCATCTAAGTTGCTGTTTATCTGTGAGGAATCAGCATTAATTTGCATCTGTGGAACTCGACAGACTCTTTAGTGCAGGCTGCCTGTCAGAACAACTATATGAAATTTAGTCTCAAGGCTTTTTAAATATTAACACAAAATTACCTTGATGTTCTGTTAGAGTATTTAGTATTTTTGCATCTTGAGGTTTTTGGATAACCACTTGTGAGCGGTGTATAACATGTATGACAGAACTTTAAGTATATCCATCTGGAAAGTGTAGGAACAGCTGTTTATGCATAAGGTGATACATTGATGTGTCATGTTAATTAATCATTTTCAATCCATAGGAAGTACAGAGTGTATCACTTTACTGCACAGCAGTATGGCCAGCAAATGATTTGTGAAATCACTGTCTGTTCTAACTGGGATGTTTTTATTAAAGGACAGTATCGGTGACCAACAACATGTTTCCATATTTTAGTTGGAAGTCTGTCACTTGTTTATCATGGCACACATTCAATGACTGAGTAATGGAGAATGTGAACTACATTTTGCTATTGGAGACAGATTCAAAGAGTAGTTGAATCTCACAAAAATCACTTAAGAAAAGAACAAGTTATTGGACAAAATTGCTCATATTGATTTCAGTAAAAACTCTCTGGTCTGGAGTTTTCAAATTCTGTCTGGGGAGGATTCAGTTTTCCAGGTGTGCATCAGGACAGTGCACTGTACCCATGGTTTCTTATTTGTACTACTTGTCTGAGGAATTTTATGTTGCTGATATAACGCTTTCTCAGAATTCCTCACATATGTCGAGATACTATTTGTGTATGACAACATAGTAATATAAAAACAAGCAGACAACCATGTTCCAAATTCCATAAATCCTGTTTCCTTCTCTGTACATTATTGTTAGTGCTCTGGAATGGATGCCTGCAAGCATCATCAGATTATCATGTCAATACTGAAGCATGCTTGCAGTTGCAGAAAATGTTTTTCCAGGAATCACAACTGGAAATTGCTTAGATGAGTGATCCTTATTTTCAGCAGTAGTGCCATTTAATGATGTATCTGTTTGCCATGAAAGGCAACAAGCCTTTTATAAGAGACTGTTGGAACCCATGTTTTCCTGAGGATGTGTTTTTGATTCCAGTCAGGTGTGCTGATGGAAGCATTCCTTACAATTCTCTTGCTACTGAGACTTCTCAAAAAATTAGCTGAAGTGTTTTATACTGGCAGTTTCTCCACAGATAAGAAAAACTTACTTCACAGGGTAGTTCGAATTATCTGAGAGCTTTGTGGGAAAAAATGGTGATTTTCTGACTGATGACAAAGTATTTGTTTCATGCTGTAACCTTTTTCAACAGCATCTAGGAAGATTGCTCTTGTATGCATTTCTGATCTATACAGGCTACATTCAAGAAAAGGTTAATCTGAATACCACGAAAAATTTCTACAAAAAAAAAAATAGATATAGAAATAAAGTTGTTTGTTTAAGTGCAGCTTCTGATGATAATGAATGTAGTTTTCTTCATAGTTTTCTTTGCAAGTTTTGGACCACTCCAAGGATTTACTTTGTGCCAGCAATTAGTCTTTTGTCCCTTAAAAGGCAGTATCCTTTGTTTTATGCTCTATTAAAATTCCTAAATTTTTTTGCTTGCAGTGTTCTTCATGGATGTGTTGCCTTTCTTTGTCTCTTTGTGATATGTATGTATTTTTTAAGACTGCACTAGCTAGAACAGATTTGAAAGTTTTGGTATCAGAAGGCCCTGGGACATGTGCAAATACAATCATTACAAAGTTTTCATTGAATCCTAACCAAAGCTCCTAAAAATATATATACCGATAAATATACACAGCTTAGGTGTCACAATGACTGTAATCTTGACTTGGTTTTGAATTAAACTGTTCAAATTTTGTCTCTTTCGAGAGTCTGACAAGTCTTATAGTTTGTGCCAGAAAATTTCAAACTAGATACGAGTGGAGTGCAGTGCAGTTCTGTGAATGGTCAAGCACAGGACTGCTCAGTGTATTCCCAGCATGTCCAAAAATTTTCACCAGCTTTGTTCATTGGCCAGTACAAGAAAATAACATTGACTTCTCTAAAGACCTTTTCCAAACTATTTTAAACAATTATTCTCCTGGGTATGTTTTTTATTTAGTCATTCCTTCCATCACTTCTGAAAAAGGACTGATTTCTTACCTCATTCATTGATTGTTTGGAATAAAATGTCAACTGAATAGGAAAAAACAGGTCAAGAAAGGGAAAAGTTAATTGCCTCTATCTAACAGATTTATATTTGTAGTGTGCTGTTCCCTAATGTATTCCAGTTTTCCCAGCTTTCCACTTTGCTTTGTATTTCTTTTTACCTCATGAACTCCATGATGAAAAAGAATTAAGAGTAAAGTGTTTCCTTTACACTGTGCTGAAGTGTAGTTAGGAATTGAAGGGCTTCAGTTTTCTTGACCTAGGTGCAGGAATGCCTGCGCAGCCCCAGTGGAATGCACATTATAGCAAGACATGAGGAAAAAATAAGATGCTTTACGGGTATGTATTTTTTAATTATTAGGGGTTTAATATTGAGATGGTCGTGCATCTGCTCTTCTCTCAATAGTTGTCTTACATATTTATTCTGCTCTTCAGGATGAGATGTCATGGATGTTTTAGTTATCAGCTACTACACTCTCGGACTGTAAAAGCTCTTTTTGAGGGTTTAGGGCAAGAAAAGCAGATCAGTTCTCTGTCAGTTCTTTTCCTTACAGCCTTGTTTAAGAGATGGAATAATTATCAATGCTTTTCCCCAAATACATAATTCCCAAATTCATAGTGACAGTTTTCTGGTTTAGCCACCACTGACTTAAGATTATTTATCCATGTTCTAGAATGTGTGTATATATCATTCTGTCTATGTTATTTTTAGACTTCGTATTTTGATAGAATATTGTTAGGATTTTTTCCTTTATTATCCAGGTGTTTACAAACAATGGTGAGCACTCTAAATGTGGAGATAGCAGTGTGAATAATGAATGTTTTTTTGCCATTTAGCCCAAATTCTTTTCGTTCCAAGATCCCTGTAATTTTATATTTTGATCTTACCAGAATTGGAGCCTGTGCAATTATTTTCTTGAAACCAGTGTGAGTTTGCCTGCTTCATTAAATGCAATATAATGCTAGCATGAGGCCCTAAGGGGACCTGAATGGCAGGTCTCAAAATTTTGAACTAGATACAAAGTTTAGCTCACGATAATTGCAGTGATTCTAGCACTACTGCAAAGCCTTGGCTCCATTAGCACCAACCACACACTGTCTGTAGCTCTTATTGCAGTGTGGTCGTATTTCTGAGAAGTTACAAAAGTCCTTCTCTGGCTCAGCAGAATTTAAGGATGCAAATTAGTGAAACCCAGACAGTTGCCCCTTTGAGAATTTAATTGCTTGGAGGTCAAAATTAGTTTTATCTTCACCCAAGTTTAGGGGACAGGTACTAAACACAACTCAGCTAGCAGTTGGCTTTGTTGTGCAGTAAAACCCTCACATCCAGCAGTGTTCCAGGTATTCTCATGGTTGGAGAAGAAATCCCAAAAATTTGTTTTCCAAATGGTTCTATCAATAGCCTGTGCATACATAATGCTAGAATTGCAGTCTCTTGATGTTGCCTGCACTTAGACATTATGGTAGCTGAAATGGGAGTTGAAATCTAGCAGTGTGTTTAATATGTAATCCAAGGGCCTTGGATTTTGGCATGTATTTAGAGGTTTACAATAAAAATCTAGTGCTCAGCAGTCTCACTCCAGAAAGGGAATAAAGGAGCAGGAGCTGAGCTGTCCCTGTAGGTATGGTTGTAACCTTCTACTGCAGTGTGCTAATTCCTTTACTGAAGTTATAAAAGTCTGTCTCATATTCAGGTTGATTCACCACTTTTCCATTATCTTTTATTCAGCTGCACTGTCATTTATGCGTACTATGGTTTTCTCATTATTTCTCTATTTTCAGGAGCCGTGTTGGTCTCCAGAAGTTGACACTGATAAGGCTGTAATGGCTGGGAAATGAGCCTAATTTGAGCACGTACATTCTGAACAATGTTAATGGTCCTGAGCATTACTCATGAAAATGTCACCAGGTGGTGATCTCTGTTTGCAGCTGCCCTGACATCATTTAGATTAGGCCAGTGGCAGGACTCAGCTTCCAGCCTACCAGTGTGCAAAACAAGCCTTAAAATACATGAAACATAAGAACCTCATGTTCGAGTTCATACTGTGTCACCATTTATTAACAGTAATTGTTTCATAAGTTTTTTGTTGAACAAAATATTGCTGTTCTCTAAGTGTGATCATGTACGTTTTATCTATTTTCAATCCAAGTAATTGACAATTTCTTGTGAAAACAGGGTAGAGTTTATATACTAGGAATGAGAATGGGAAATATAGATTGAATTGCATGTGCCAAGTAAAAGCACAAGCACTTAAACTACTCTAATATGCTTGGATCCTAATTTTATAGAAATGAAACATGTCAAAGACAGGAAGAGGAATTCTGAACCCTGAAGATTGATGACAGTGCACTCTCTTTCAGATAAAAAACACCTTATAATTGGTCTCGATCCTGATTTTGAAATGGCTTCAAGTGGTTCAACTCACTTTGAAAGAGAACTTAAGTTTATGTTTCAGCTTCCAAGAGGTGTTAGCGGATTTTTGTATTATTACATTTTTCCTTGTTAATTAAAGGCACAGATACTCATTCCCATTTCAGCACATATTAAACCCCTGTTGGAGAATGACTCCCCACAGCATCACAGCTCAGAGAAGCAGGTGTTTGACTAATGTTCACTGAGGATGAAAACATTTCATGACAGATGTTCAGAGAAAAAGAAAACGTAATCATTATTGCTGGGTAATTATAGATTAATTGAATTTTGCTTTAATAGTGCCTTAGTCCATAACTGATGGAAGATGGTAAAGCTGTAGGAAAAGTCCTGTTCATCATGTATATCCATTTCTCAGTGGTCTGCTGCCAGTGCTCCAGTGGACTGTAGTCAGAGATACTTCAGATGGTTTTAATACACCAGGGAGGGAAACAGCAGCTAACCATAGTAAAGTGAAAATCATCATAGCCTGATTACACCTCCATCCAGTGTAACTCCAGATTAAACACACCTACACAACACTGAAGTCCTAATTGTAGATGCACTTGAAAAACATTACTGTTAAGATGGCCAGCAGGAACTTGCTAGTTGCTCTTTTGAGAATATGTCTTGAAGACAAAGTTTAATGTACAATGCTCTTTTTAAACTCCTAATGGCTATCAAGCCTAATAAAAGCAGTTTGAACCCTCCAAATATGGCTACCTAGTAGTGCTTAAATACTAATTAAAGATACTTATCATCTGGAATGGGGAACCTTACTGAAGTCAGTTCACAATTTCTGCTGACAAGCTATTATATTGTAGAAATGATAGGTTAATTAACATATCATAGCCATGGGGGAGGTGCTGTTTGCTTTGTTTGTCCTTGAAAGAAAAATGACATCTTAGCAGATGAACTTAACAAGCAGTGTTGTAAAGAGATCTGAAGTCAATGTGCTCTTTGAAAAATGGAAAGTTTCTCAAGTCTGTTTACTTGTGGCAACTATCTCTCTAGAAAATAAATTCTAAGGGAGGACTCAAGGATATTTAATGAATGTTTTCTTTTTAATTGAGCAGAATCTTTCTCTGTGTTTTTACTTCATTCTTCTGTTACTCTTCCAATGATAAGGTGGTATAAAAAGTTTTCTTTCTGTTTACTACCTGTTATTTATGACCTGTTGTGCCTTGATGGTGGATCCTTTTAAGATAAAAGTTTTCAGCATTCTCCATTACCCCTGTTCCTAATTGTTTGGATACTCACTATTTGAATAATGTTATGATAGTTCCAAGAGTGTGAAAACAATTTCTGCTGCAAAACAGAAAACCCTATAGAAGGAATAATTTTGTGGTGGGGTTTTTTCCCTTAGGCAAAGTCTGTTTTCCACTTTGCCACAGAAGGGTCCTGAGTTCTGACACACTCTTTATTTTTCCCAAGTTTTTAATTACTTATTTAATTTTTATTTAAGTTATATAGCTCTTCTGCAAAGCACTTCTATGTTACATTACTGACAAAGGCAAGATCCTTCTTTTAGTGATACTCCTTTCCGTAGCATAAGTGGGGAGCCCAGTGAGGTAACATAATTGGAGTATGATAATTCTCTCTGCACTGTTAAACACTGAGGGTTTAATTCCTGATCATAACCTCAGTCCAGAAGAAATGACAGTGCTAATCAGTTTTCCTCCCTTAGTCTGATTTACTCCAATGGTGTTCCAGTGAATGTGTTCCAGAAGGTTCACTGAGGCTGTGTTGCAGTTTCTGATCATTGGATTTGTCATTCAGATTCATCTGGCATAAAGCAGGATTAGCACAGTCCCCATCCAGCATTAATTCAGGCACCTACTGTGAGTACTGGTATCTTCAGTCATCTTCGACAGGATCAGCAAAGCCACACCTTCTTGCATTTAAAATGGAAATGTGTTGAGTGAGACTGTTATCTCTCACTGGTCTCTGAGACCAGTGGGAAAGTTTGAGGCAAGGAAGACTTACCCTTAATAGAGGAGAGTTGGTCTAGGGAAGATTTAAACAAACTGGGCATACACAAGTCCACGACCAGACCTGACAGCAAGCGCTGATGGAATTGGCTGATGTCATTGCAAGGTCACTCTTAATTGGTTTTGAGGAGTCACTGTGTTTGGGGGAGATTCCTAAGAGCTACAAGAAAGCAAATGTCATTCTTATTCTCGAGGAAGAGGATCTTGGGAGCTACAGAATGACCAGCGTTGCTTCAGTCCCTGGGAATCCATGGAGCTGGTAACTAGGGAGACAATTTCTAAACATATTAAAGGTGTTTTGGAGTTGGCATGCACTTATGAAAGGAATTTCTTGCTCAATCAACCTAATGGCCTGCAAGGTTGACTGGCTCAGTAGATGAGAGGGGAGCTGTGAACGTTGTCTATCTTGGTCTTAGTGGGGCTTTTGACAGAGTCTGAAATGCATCCTAAAGTCAAACTTGCAAAGTAAGTTATAACTAGAGAAGTGGAGAGTGAGGTGGAGTGAAAATTAGCTGAGCTGCTGGCTCAAAGGCTTTTCAGCAGCAGCGCAAAGTCCAGCTGGAGTCCAGTCACTGATGGTGTTCCCCAGAGCTGATAGGACCAATACTGTTTAGCATCTTCATGGGAGACTTGGATGATGGGGGCAGAGTGCGCCTCAGTTTTACACCCTGATATTCAAAGAGACCCCAACAGGCCAGAGAATGGGCTGACAGGAATCTGGTGGAGTTCAACAGGGGGAAGTGCCAAGTTCTGCACCTGGGGAAGAACAGCCCCACACAGCAGAGCGGCACTGGAAACCAAGTGGCTGAAAATGAGCTTGCCAGAAAAAGACCAGGAGATCCTGCTGGATGATGAGATGAATGAATCAGCAACAAATGTTAGCATTTCTCTTAGGCTGCATCAGGAAAGTATTCCCAGCAGGTCAGGAAAAGTGATTATTCCTCTCTACTCAGCACTGGTGAAGGCACATCTGAAATGCTGTATTCAGTTCTGGGCTCAACAGTACAGGAAAAATGTGGACTTGGAATGAGTCCAGGGAAGGGCCATGAAGAAGACTAAGGGATTGAAAAATTGGCCATGCTGAATCAGCTGGGATTGTTCCTCCTGGGGAAGACTTGGAGGAGAGGAAACTTATCAGATATTTTAAAGCAAAAAGAGTATCCTTCTCATCCAAGGACACACACTGAGGCCTGCCTGTGCAGGTATAAGCAAGACCTTAACAATCTGAAAGGTCTTTCAAAAATAGGCTGGAAAAGTTGCTGAATCATCACAGCACATTTGTTGAGAACAATGTTAGTGGTGCCTTCTCCTGCTCTGTAAGCACAGCAGCTTGTTGTAAGCCCTTGTGTTTCAGAAAAAAGGTCATTTAGGAGATCGACCTTGCTTTTTGATGGCAGCCAGCCTAGAAGAAATTGTTACTGATGAAGACTTGCATAACACAGTCCCCAATATAGTCCTGAAAAGCAGTAAGGTAGTAAAAATTATGGTCTGTATCCATGGTCTTGGAAAGGCATCAGCCAACCAAAGAAATTGTATATAGCCAGATTGGTTTTACAATTTGTGTAGCTTGATCACACATTAACTGTAGATGCTTCCACATTAGGTTGCTTCTGAGTTTAGCTGAATGACGCATCTGACGAGCATGCTGGGGGTGTGCAGTGTTTTTTATGCTTGCTGATACTCCTGACCACAGGGGTATTGCCCTAAATTTCCTTGTGTACTGAACATAGTGCATCTGAGAGAAGAGATTTAAACAGTTCTGACATTCCTTGTTGCATATTTTTTTGCTTCCCTGAGCCAGAAATGCTAAATTCTTGGATCATTATCTAAAGCTACTGTCTACATAGACTCATGGAGCTGCTTCTTTCCTTCCACTTCACAAATTTTTCGTCTTCAACGGTATTAACATATGCACTCATCTCGCTGTTTGAGGCAGAGTCAGTGTTCCAGCACTAACTATCTTCCTGTCTGCTCTCAGCTAAAACTTAAACAGATCATGCAAAAAGAATCAGAAAGCTCTTTAGCATGCATTTCAGAGTTTAAGGAATTTTCTTTAAATTACCACTTGGAATTTAGTTTTAAAACTTTCCAGTGTACTTGTTTTTTCCTGTAATAGGAGTCAGAGCAATTCCTATATTCGATGGATAACTAAAGAAACAACATATTAATAAATGGTGATAATGGCATTTTGTGAGATTACTGAAGGGAAAAGGGAAGGCTTTTTGTGATATCCATGTTTGTTCAAAGAGCTCATCGAGTATAGGTTCTTAAAAGTTTATTTTGCCCTTATAGGAACACCTAGAAGCTTGGCTTAGGGTTTTTAGGGAACTGTATGCACATGCAACAAAAATATATCCATGCTTTAAAATTTAGTTCATTCAAAGAAATCTCAAATTAACTTCATCAATAAGTATAAAATAACAGTTTCATAATAGAGATAATTTTGTTGGACAGTTATAATGACCAAAAGCTTATTTATTACACTGCATTGAAAAGCCTGACTTCTTTTTACCTGTACTGTAAGCTTGTATGTATGCTAGAAGTTGAAAAGGTACATATTTTGATAAGACCTCTAAAGGACTTTCAATATTTTTTGGCTGCAAGGGAAGAATAGAACTCATTAGGCAGAAAGTAAAAATGAACAGTGAACTACTAATTTAGTTATGAAAGAAACAAAATAAGAAATGTGGAATGATTATTAGGGGCACTGATAACGAAACATCTCTTTAAATTGCCTAGCATTTTTCATTATGTTAGATTTTTGTAGTATGGTAGGTTTTTTCCACAAGACTTAATACCTTATTGTTTTCACCAGCCTTTAAAGTTTTCCAGGCTCAAAGACCTGCAGCAGGAGACAGGTCTTTTGTAAATACTTCAAAATTCTCATTGAATTATAAAATGTTACAAATTACTACTTCCCTTACTTCATTTGCATTTCAGAAAGAGATTTTTGTCGGTTGCCAAAATGACTGAATATAAAGGCTACAAGTCCATGCTGCTGCTGTTACATGATAATAAACTATTATTACAAACTTCTGCAAGTAATTAGATTAAAAAAAATCAGGATCAGTATTTGGAAATTTTTTTAAGATGTAAACACAGCTATATATATTGTAATAATTTTCTGCTTCTTATTTTAAAGTGTGTTCAATGAGATACTTGAATGAAAATAGACAATTTTTTTTCTGTTAAGCCACAGCTCCAAAACATAGAAGACTGAGACCCTGACTGCTAAGGGTGGAGAATTCTCAGAAGGTAGGTGTTGTCACTGGGAGGGAACGGTGTGTGCTGATGTCTGTCACTCCAATCTTCAATTCTGTTGTTGATATTAGCATTTATACAATAGAGACTGGAAGCAAAGCAGTGGGAAAAACCAGTCAGGATTCCCATATTTACTTACTGGGTGATATTTGGCACCCTAGTAATGAAAAATACTGGTGAAACACCTGATGGAGTCTTAGCAGAGAAAACATACATATGGAGAGGCTTGGTGTAATGCACTGTCTGCACTAATTAAGGCAAATTTACATTTACCTCTAATTTTGACACAGATGCTGTGAAGGCTGAATAATTGATGCATAAATTCTTTCTGTTATGTGGCTCAGAATGTGAATGATAAAGAATTTATGACAATGACCTGAAACTATATTACCACATTGTCTTATTTAGCCTTCAGTCTCTATTGTGAACTTTGGAGGAAATATGGTCCTAAAAATACACAATGTTTGAGGGGGAAAATATGGGGGTATTTTAAGTTTTGTTAATAATGCATAATGTATAATGTAAATAACAGCAAGTTATGAAAAAATGCGTACTGTGCTGACACTGATTGGGTAATCATTTGGAATGCACTTTGGTGAGAAGCAAAATCACGAGCTGCAGAAATGCCAATGATGCACATTTTTCTCCTTTTCTGAGGACTGCATGTTTTCTGCATTTAATCTGAAATGTGTAGAAGGTATGGCATGATTACATTTGCAAGTAGGTAAATGGAATAAACCCTCTTCTTGATGCAGTTAGTAATTTAAAGCAAGAAAGTTGTCTGGTTAGCCAAGGAGATGTGCAATTAGGCCTTGCACATGCTGAACACAGCTGCACTTACCTCAGCGGGGTTTGTTCTGCTCCCTACAGCTTGGTCAGGCGTAACCAAACCAACTCTGAGCTGTCCAGGAGAGGAACTGGACAACAGGGGGGCTGCAGATGCAAAGAATGCAGGATACACTAATGACCTGAGAATTTGAAGAGATCCTTAAGGGGGATTTTAGCCATACAATTTATATCAGAATTTTTTTTTTACCCTCAGTGGTAGCAAGGGCCAATTTTTTTGGAGTTTTATTTGTGCTTGTTTATTGATGCACTGATGTTAATACAGAGCTGTTGATGATTCTCTGCCTCTGAGTATCATCAAGTTATTTGTTACAACTGACTTACAAGTTCTGTAATAATCCTGTTACTTGGGTGTTAGTGTGCCATGGAGTAAAGCTGTGTGTATGGCTTTCAGAGGAAGAAAGCAGGGTATGTATGTCATTCTCCAGGTCCATTTTCAGAGTCTCTGGGAAAACGATCTATAAGTTTGAGTCAGAACACAGGTATATGCATTACTAGGGTTGCACGGATCTGTAATTTGAATCTCAAGAGGGATAAACACATGGACTATAGTAGCTTTGTAGCTCAAAATGTATTTATGTGCTATAAAGGTTCCACAGGTTCTGCCTGTGCTTGATTCTAGCTAGCACTGTCACATAATTAAATTTTGTAAGTTTGTTCTTTTCAGAAAAGTAATCTATTTGCATTGTTCATGTCAAAAAAAAAACAAAACAAAACAAAAAACCCAAACAAAACCAACCAAGTAATGAAGAAAAGCCCTGAAAACCAATCCTGCTGATTTTAAACAGATTATATTTACTTTCTAAATTAAATCAAAGGTAGGGATTATATTTGTATGTAAAAATGCTTGGCATGAGCTCTAGCCTTAGAGAGTATTATAATTGAATATGTGAGATTGTTTAAAAATAAACAACTGTTAGGTAGCATCCCTGATGCCAGTTTTATAAACTCTTGCTGATACAGCAGTGATTTGTATATTTCAAATTAAACCCAGTTTAAGACAGTTTCTTTTTTCACAGTCCGAATGTGTCGAGTCAGTGTAATTGTAACAGCAGTGTACTAGTGATATGGTTACAATGCCCACATTTACTTTCTCTGGAAGAAATAAATTATAAATAGAAATTGAAGAAAGAAATTTTTAAATAGATTCCATTTAATATTCTACTTGTTGGTCATCCTCACTGATTTAAAATATAATAAAATTTTTTTATTAGCATATATTGTAACAATATTGCACTCAATACATACATAATCAACAAATATATATGCACTGTGTTAGCAGTATTCTGTTCTGTGTTTCTTGGTATCTTCCACTTGAGGATATCAGAGACACCCATAAATGAAAGAGGAAAGCAGCCTAGTTACATTCTGCAGAACTTTTAATTTAGACGTGAAAATCCCGTATTCTGCCCACAAGATTTCATGTTATCTCGAGTAACCAACAAGATATTCCTGGGCACCGGCATATGCAGATATTATATTTCCTGATGTATGAATGGGTGAAAACCTCGCTACATTAATTCAACAGGAATATCCTGGATGAAGCCGGGTTTTCATTCAAGTTCTTTTTCTGGATGTCTTTTCAACTGCTTTGTTTGGGATACTAATAGGGGTTTTGTTGCTGCATATTCCACTTAAAGTGTGAAAGATGCTTGCAAGGTTTATTATGATGTGGAACGAAGATAAACCTTTCCAGATAAATACCTCTAAGTAAAAATAAATATATTTTGCTTCTTCTATGCTAGGAATCTTGTAATCAAAGACAATACATAAGATTAGGTACCTTAAGCCTGGATGGGAGCAAAAATTATGATTAAATACAGTTTTTCTTTCAGTCTCTGTGTATAGTACAGTCCCAGCATTTTTTCTCAGTTATGTGGGCAGACTTTTTCAACCCTAAACTTGAGAATGGGAATTCTTCATGTATCGAATTGATATGATGAAAGATTTGGTAGTCTTCTGATTTTTGTTTTTTTTGGATGCCTTTTAATGTGCCATTTTTGAGATTGGGCATTATCACATTAACCTTTTTTCTTTTAAACCCCCTGATTTTTGCATTCATACCATAATAAATAGCTGTCCTCTGAGCAAATGTCACTTTCATCTATGTTATTTAGACTGCAACAGCTTTGTTTTTAGATTTTGGAGGATGTAAAGCACCTGTAGTGACTGCAAAACAGAGGCCAGTTTGTTTTGTCCATGTCTGAATTGATCCTCTTCCATCTGAGACAACATAAAGGTGAAAATGTAATGAAGTATAGAAATACCAGCAATAGTATAAATGTCATTACCTACATATACCTGATGCATTTTCTCTGTTCTTGTTACAAAATTGTTATTTTCTGAAGTAGATTAGAAATTTTTAGTGAGTGAATTGAAGAAAAGTCAGAAAGCAGCAATGTTGAGTCCAACAGCCTGGATCGTAGACAAAGGCTCTGTTAAGTACCTACAATTGTGGAGTAGTGCCAAAATATTTCTGACCTTTTCAAGTTAATTGTTTTGAAAGTCACTGGTATTCTGTTTTTATTACTAAAGCTTTTCCCTTGCAGTGTTCATAATTTAAATGTTTTCTGAGTCATGTAGTTTAAAAAGTTAGAAATTGCAGAATATAATAAAATAAAAAGAACCTTGATATGAAACAAAGGAAGGATTAGGTAATGTCAGGTTGCCTTTCTTTTCTTCTGACTGATCTGTTTTCTGATTTTTTTTTCTATTTTCTTTCTTCTCAAAAATGTAAGTAATAGTCTTTTCTACCAGGGCCGTGATTGTGTTAAGCAAACAACAGCTATATCTTAAAATGTAGGAAAAACCAGATCTAATGCAGGTCTAGAGACTGTCATTCTTAGTTTCAAGGGAAAATTGCTGTCTCATGGTTTAACTGTCTGTCCACCAGGAAACTCAGATCCTTTTCTGCAAAGCTGTTTTCCAGCTGTGTGACCTGTGCTGGTGCATGGGGTTGTTCTTCCTCCAGTGCAGGACTGGACACTTTCCTCTGTGACACTTTCTCTCCACTCCATCAGATTTCTGTCAGCCATTTCCCTGGCCTGTTGAGGTCCCTCTGAATAGCAGCACAATCCTCTGGCTTATCAGCCACTTCTCCCAGTTTGTGTCATCAGCAAATTTGCTTAGAGTGCACTCTACCCCATCATCCAGATCGTTAATGAAGACATCAAACAGTTTTGGACCCAAAACTTATTTGCGACATTTTTTGCCACTTATACACCTGTAAAAGGCTTCACCGGGTCCAGCATCCAGTGGACTTTGGCTTTTCTGACTGTCTCTGCGTGCTTGGGCCAGTGTCTCTCTATTCCTGCCAGGTTACCTGTTCCTGTTTCCACCTTCTGTGTGCTTCCTTTTAGTCCAGGGCTGTGATCTTGCTTCTTTGCAGTCTCTCCTCTCAGGATCCTGAACTCCACCATCTCATGGTGTCTGCAGTCAAGGCAGCCTTCACCCTTCACACACTCGTGTGCCTCAACCTGCACCTTATTTGTAAACAAGGTCCAGCAGAGCACCTTGCAAACAAGGCCTGCTACTCCACAAAGCTGTAATTTTGAGAGCTCTGTGTAGTTCACAGAGGTGCATAATAAATACGTGTCCAACAGGACATCAGCTGACCAGACAGAGATCAAGTACGTCTTCTGGCTGCTCTTACCAGAGTCATACTGAAAGGAGGTATTCTCTGAGGCTTTTAGTGCTGCCTATGTGAGAGCAGGAGAACATTAATATTTAGAAATTACGTATACACCTAAAGTTACATTTTATGTCAAATCAACTAATTACAGGATTTGTAGATGAAAAATTTTTGAGACATCTAAAAGCAGGGGATTGTGTAAATTTTTCAGAGCTCTTTTTCTGTGGCGTTTTCAGGGCACCTTGTCAGGTTGTACATAAAAGAACACTTGGCCGTGGTTCCCAAGAAAGTTCAGATAAGGTAAGTATTCCCAGTATCAAGGAGGAAAGTTAACATGATGGAGCTGAGACAGACATGCTGAACGTAATTGGAGATGTGGGTGGGAAGAAACCTGTACCTGATAATGCAGTTTGAACACTGGAAAGCAAGACAATGCATGGCAAACTTTGAGGAAGTCCATCTGTGTCAAACTGTGTGTGCTTTGTGAAGCACTGTCTGAATAACTGTTGTTTCTGCAGGATTTGTAAGATTCTTCTTATTTCCAAAACAAATTTCTCCTGTGTGGTTGATTGAATGCTACTTAGTTCAAATGTGTCTTTGACAAACAAATCCTTCCAGGTTTTGCAAGCCTTCAAGTTTTGGTTTTTTAAAAGGGCTGCTTGCTTAGATCTATCAACCAGTAGTGTCTGCTTTACAAGACTGGATAGGATTGAGAGATCAATACCAGTAATGGGAAAACAGGAATTGGGAAGTGAAAATCTAATGGAACTTCTTTTTACTGTATAGAGGAATGGAAGTCAGACAAAAAAATCTTTACCAGACTCAGTTTTCAGATTATATATTAAAGAGTAATAATAATAATTCATTGATTTCCTGCCCCCCACACCCCACTGGGAAAAAGTAGAAAGATCTAGAAATTTGTCTAGAAACGAATTCTTCAAAGTTTTTATCATAAAGGATATGGAGAAGAAAGGCAGAAGGGGGTTCCATTGTGATGGTTTCTACAATATCTCTGCCCAAGGCCCTGAAGGGCCATCAGGATGGGTAGGGTATGTAGTGTTTCATTTAGCTGTTGTGAAGTTAAAATTACACAGTTCTGCACAATAAACTTTCTGACAGTCCTGATCTACCCTGACGTGCCTCTGCTGAGTAAGCACAAAACATGTTCACAGTTTCATTTATGAAGAATAACAAAACATATTTGAGAGATAGGCAGCAAAGACTCAGATGTATCTATATAGTTCCTTACAGTCTACAAAGCAAGAAAAAGAGAATTTCTGGTGTGCTTGATTTATTGATTTTAATCTACAGTGAATTGACAGAACACGTCTGTCCTACAGTGCACCTGTAAAAAAATATATAATTGCAGAGAAGTATATGAAATAAATCATGGAAATGTGTCCTTCTGGTGTTTCTTCTTGGCAGATGTGCTAAATGGTTATTCCTATCATCATATGGTTCTCACACTGTAAAATATAACCTGCTTTTTCTCTACTACATAAGTCAGGCAAACTGCCCATGCACTAGCAGAAAAAAAATAGATGACGTTTCTGAAACATTGAAATTTGTCAGGGCTTTTTGACTGGCATTTCATTTGTGTGTGCTGCAGTCACTTGAATCGGCACACTTTCTGTGACTTCATGTTCCTCCTTTCTCCACATCAAATATAATTCATTTTGAAAATGAGCGGCGACATTTTATATTGAGGCTTTAATAATCTTTAAAGTTATAAGATCCAGTCTGCCTGCCTGCCTGCCTTCCTTCCTTCCTTCCTTCCTTCCTTCCTTCCTTCCTTCCTCCCTCCCATCCTCCCTTCCTTCCTCCCTCCCTCCCTCCCTGTACATTCTCTAAATCAGAAGCATTGGAAGCTAATTAGAATCACACCAATAATTCTGCAGAGGGCAATGGTTCTAATTAGGAAAATCACAGGAGTGGAACATTTATAAACAATACCATTAGAATTCTTCTAACAGGTCCAATTAATGATATGGAAAAAACCCCAAAAATAGATTGTTATGTTAGACTTTTGAAAGTCCAAATCTGGGCTAAAAATAGCAAACACACCCACATGGATGTACTGAGGACATAATCCTCTCCCTACGTCCTCCATCTCTGATATTTTACTGGTTTGAGATAGTGCTATAACTGTTTAATAAAGAAGCAGCGGTGGAAATAGAAAAAATAACATTACTTTGCATATATTCTTTAGAGTTTTGATTGAGGGAGCTGTCTTTTTGTATCTAATTCAACCCTGTTTCTTGTTCATTAATACTTTGGAAATTGCAGATGAATGAACATAGGCATAATAACTTAGAAGAGTTGGTTCATTTAAATTAATAAGTGAGATTTTATGTGTTGTTTATGTTGTATGAGTCCTCTAAAGATCCAGCAGATCAAATAACATGAGTCTGAGTGATGGCAAAATATTAGTCTTTCATTATTGAAGATAGATATTATTTAAAAATATTCAAGGAAAAAAATAAGTAGCCCATGTCTCGGGACTGCCACATGAATGTCCTTCAGTGAAAAATTACGCATTCGATATTTCTTGAATGGTTTTAATAAAGCATATAAAGCATATTAAAACGAAATTCTCTCAGAGCACTCACACATGCCAGAGGGCAGATTAATGAGAACTGGATAGCCAAGCCACCTGCCTGATTTCTGTACTGACAATTCACTGGAGTTTTAAGAAATTGCTGAATGAGTCTGTAATTTTTCATTGCCAGAAGTACAGTGTCTTAGACTTTCCTTGGGTTCCTGATCAATACAAAGGGTACCAAGAGAAAAGCAATCTCGGCTGCAGGGGCATTCGTACCACTTCTGGCTGTTATATCAATACAGCTTCCATATAATCCCATTTGTTACCTGACATGGCAATTATGCATTTCTCAAAGAGAGGCTTTGCTGTAGAGTATTGCGGCTCTGTATTCACAGCTGCTTAGTAAGTCAGAAAGATTATTATAGAAAATTGCAATCACTTACAAAATTGACACATAGCATATCACGACCAAAACTGATGTATCTCTTACTAATTTTTTTGAGTTCTTAAATAGTTAGTAAAGCTATGCTGTTTTGAAGAGGTACACTAGTAAAACACCTCCTCTGCTGTGATTGTTTTTATCACAGTATATTCCATTTCAAACAAAGAAGAAAAAGCCTAAAAGTTTTGAATATTTCAGTGATGCTTGTTTCTCAGCTTTTCAGAGATGCCTCTGGTAAAATGCTACAAAAATGTTGTTTTCCCTCCCAGAGAAGCACTGTGTTCCTTTCTTGAATCAACTTAGCTCTTCTGTGCTCTGTTATTGATGGAAGAGTCTTTTTACATCTCTCCTAGTTATTGACTAATCCTAACTGGTCACAATCCCCAGGAAGATACCTCTTGTGCTGTTTGTCTGACTAAAAATCAGCCATCTTCAGTCCTGCTGCAGGGGGCAGGCTGTCTCTGGATCATCTTCTGGCTGTCATGGTAAAGGGCTTGCTTAAGGAAGCAGCTTTATCTCTGGTAGCTGCTTTTGGAAATGTTTTGGCAAACTAGCAGCTCGTGTCTGTCTCCTGAGTGTTGACAGGATTGTTACTGTATCAGGAATGGCTGTGGCTCTCCAGGTCTCAGTCTAATTTGTGTGGTGATTGTCAGGTGATAAACAGACTTTTGAATAGGAACGTTTCAGTAGAGAAAACGGATGAAATCTGTCTGCTGCAGACTTAATGAGACTCCTCAGAGTATCTTCTGGCAATTTAAAATACTGAGAATAACAAAAATGAGAAATTTAACTCTAAATCCACTGGTTAGAGGTCTGGACCTCATTTTCTTAGACTTACAGATGTGATGAGTTGTTGAGTATTCTATATAGAATGATCTGAGGAGAGTTATAACCTGTGTTTTCCTACACAAGCCAGCATTTGTAATTGGAAAAGGTAGTGTCATAGACAGCTGTCTATGCAGAGTCTCTAGGAGGAAGGGAAAACAAAGATTCCTTCTCAATTCAAGCTGCAGTTGTTCTTTGCATCTACAATATTGCCATATTTCCATATCTTTATCTTAAAGCCTGAAATCAACCCTGTCAGCAATTTCCTCAATTCTCTGGACTTGCAGATCATTTGCTAGAACCATTACTTCACCAACATTTTGAATGGCCTTATTTCTCTACCAGGGTTACATTTGGGTGTGATCCTCTCTGTGGAGTTTTCCTGAGTGATTCTTGTCACCTGCCCTTTTATTTTCCTGCTGCAAACTTTTTTTTTTTTTTTAAGAGTGAGAGAAGATCCTGATGCCCATAGTTGTTGAAAGAGCTTTGATTCACGTGAAAATACTCAGACTGTTTGCAAAAGACAGGTCCTGTGCAGAAATCAGACAGATAATAGAAGTTGCCATCCCTTTGTAATTCAGTTCTACATTATGAAATCTTGGTATGCCCCCTTGAAAAGGGGGAAATTCTGTCTACAAACAAGTTTAAACTCATGCAACCTTAGATACAGAGAATAGAATTGAATTGGATTAGAATATTTGGCCAACTAGAATTTGAAAGCAGCTAAACTCAAGCAGGCCCACAGGCTGGAATAGAGTGTGCCAAAGGTTTGGTCTTCTGATTTAAGAACTATTTAGGTGTATCCCAGCTACAATTTTCCAAAAAAGAACTGTCTTCCTTATGTGAACTCTCCAGAAAAGTTAGCATCATTCACTCCTTAGGCATAGGAAATTCATAACAGGTTTTTTGCCCAGGGCTACAAGTTTGACTCCTGAATCTGGAGGATTTTTTAACTTTCTTTTTAGGATTTTCTGTGATTTGGTACAGCTGGGCTTTTTTTCCTGATTTTGCTGCATCTAGTGAATTAATCACTTGATGGGGAGCAGTTGGAACTGAATAAGATATAGGGAATTCAAACGGAACTAGAGCACATTCATTCTCACTGCAGGGCAGTGTGAGAAAATTCCGTGATGCAGACCGGTTTTCTCATACCAGAACAATCTGCCTTCCTCTCCCCAGTCTCCTCAGGGGCCCCTCAGAAGACAAGAGTCAGCCTTGCTCTCTCTGCTCCTCCCACCCCCATCACACAAGGGATGGGTGATGTGACAGCCATCCTACAAGCTGCACTCCAGGTGATGGGTGCGGATTTGGCTGTGTGAGAAGGCTGGTTGTCAAGCCATGCTGTAGGGACCCTCTCAGTGCACCAGTAGATGTGTGCCTGTTACAGGGTCTCCATCGTGTGATCATTGTGGAACACACTGGTATTTTTAGTGTAATTGCAGCATAACTTCACCTGTGTAGAGGGGATGGGGAGATCTGGCCCCAACTATTCCATCAAAGCCTACGGGGCTTGCTTGCTTGTGCCAAAAATAATTTGCCCCGTTGTAGAATAGAAGATCTGCAGAAAATGTGTTCTTGTGTTTGCTGTGAGATCTGAAGGAAGTGGCTTAGAGGAAGGAAATTTATGACTGTTCCTCTCAGCTCAGCCAGAGAGATTGCATGTAGTTCAGTTCTTGCCTACAGAGCTTGTCTCAGGTCAATGCCTACACAAATTAAATTCCCGAATGTGACAGATGGTATTTGTTTGGTGTGCATGTTCTCAGCTGTGTGCTGTGTCCCTACATGAAGTAGCTGGAACAGGAGAGCCCTTGGACAGGACAGTAGGAGATGGGTGTTGTTTTGGGGAGAAGGTTCCAGGTCTGGCAGGAGGACAGTCAGTGCAGCCAGGGAGGCTGCAGCTCATTGTGACAGAGAACAAGCAGGACCCAGAGACAACCAAATGAACTTCTTCGGGATCAGAGGAGACTGGCAAAGTTTGGTGCAATCCAGAAAGCCACTGAGCTCTCCAAAGCGATTCCTGCAAGCAAGGATCTGTCTCCAAGGTCACAATGAGAAGAGGAGAGATTTGTTTGGAAAACTGTTTCATTTTCATTCTGTCTGATGTGGTCGCTTGGAATGTATTGCAACTTAAAAGCCGGGTTGTTAATGTTTTTTTTTCATATAACCTATCCCTTCTTTAGTTTGAAGGCCTTTTGTCTTCCTATATTTTCTTCCTACAGAATGAGATTTAGGCAGATCCAGAACAAACAATTACTGCCTTTCTACAAATCAGTCATTTCTGGGCATTTAGTATTTTTATATCTCCTGTCTGTAAAGAACACTCTCAGCTGATCTTTGGTGTGGCTTTCTGTTGGTTTTGGTGTGATAATAGAACTGACAATAACTTCCTGCAGGAGGAACCTTTGATTTGCAGCTTTTGCTATTTGGGTGCTGCCTTCTGCACCAACACTGTGTCTGGTTCAATGCTTCTGACAGAAATGTGTATCTTTTTCTTTTCTGGCCTCTGTATTTTTCTTAGCTACTCTTCTGCTTATGTGCTTAGGTCTGTAAAGCATTTGATGACTCAGCTTGTTTGAAATGTGCAGTTCTTTGTGGTGCAAGTAGGAAGAGACCTAAGTAAAACAGTTGACTTTGGCAGATTGTAGGCAGCAGGGCTCTTCCTGTGCTTCATAAAATCTGCTAGGATGCGTGGATTGTGAGAGGGAATGGCGTCTAGTGTCTTCTCACTGTATATGGGACTGGAGAAGTATTTATATTGTCACATAGGGCTAAGATGGATTTATTCCCAGTTCATTCCAGTTCTTGCAGCTCAGCTGTGGGTTTTTTCACACCTACTCATAGCATTCACAGACTTGCACAATCACACAAAAATTTGACAATCTGCATGAAAAATTAATAGTAGATTTGAAGATCATGATCTTATTTAATGCTTTAGGGAATGTGGTACGGTGAACTTGTTATGCAGGAAGTGCATCTTATCAAGCAGGTGCCCTTGCCATGTTCAGGAAATGATACCTCTATGTTGTCCCTGGCAGGTGGTCTCAGAGCTACAAGTGTTCAGTGCATCTGGCCCTAGTGCTTGGGGACTGCATCAGCATAAAGACTGCCATTTCTAATTACTGCCAAATCAGAAAGTGCAGTGGGAGGATCCTTCTTGTCCTGACTTCTTCTGAGCCATGTGCTAGTCCTGAGCTGTAGCAATGTGTAATTAGCTGGTGTGTGTTTGTTGTTCTCTGCAAGGGCCCTTTCATAGGACCTTTCAAAAAAGTCTCTACCTCATCTTTAAGTATACTTGCTAGACTATTCTCGCTAGACTATTCTTTAAGTTTGAAAATATGTCAGGAAGAAAGAATTAGAGCTATAAAACACCCAGATAAAGGGGACAAAAAGCTAGGAAGTAAATCATCAGACAGGTAGGACAATATGAAGAGAGAGTGCTTCATGCTCATTATCAGTCTTCAAATTGAAAGTCCTTAAGCCAAAGGTATAAAAGGCCCATTCAAACATCAGACCGTAATCTCCAGTGTAAGAAGGCCCTGGAAGACATCATGAGGTCTTGAGAACCACTGTCCTTGTCCATCATGGTCAGGCTACTTAGTGCTTGTCAATATAAGGATATGAAAGAATGGTTGTTAAAGAATGAATGACTTAAAACCATCAGAGATGGACAGTGACTGAGTGAAATTCATTTTGATTGAAATAAAATTCCCTTTCTTTCCTTTATGGTCTCTCACCAAGTTTAGTCACAATACTTGTGTAACACTGGTGCCATCAGTTAAATTCAGAAACACAAAACCAATTTTACATTGTGTTAGTGATATTATAACATTTAGAGGAGGTAGGAGAAGAGGCTTATAATATTTTGATATTGAGTGTGTGAAATTCCAAACTTAAGAATGAAGAAGCAGGAGGATAGCATTATTGTTCCTTTCCTTGACACGTGAGTAGGTAGGTAAGGAGGCCCTGTCACTACTAATTTAGTATTAAAAATGTATATTCTGTTGAGAAGTGTCTGCTTTTATTAACAGCAAGTTGAATTGCCAAGTTCATTTTTCAGGGGAAGCAATGCTGCTACTAGCACTGAATGTGTTCCTCAACATTTCCAAAAGTGCATTGTTACATACGTTGTCTGTGTAGCATTTATTCCCATTGTTTGCCATGTTTCTCTATGTGATCATAGCGTTGGACTGTACTGTTGAATTCACAGTTCTCAGTTTGCTTTTGGGTCAAATACTGGTGTAAAGTGCATCATTCAGCCAGAGCCACAGAGCACTGCTTAGCGTTTGTTGAGGCTCTAAATTTGGGTTATTTGTGGGAAGAAAAGGAGACATTCCTGCATTCATACACTGAAGCAGCAAATGAGAAATGGGATCATGAACTGGGAAACACAAGGGTTTTATATCTAAACCACTGTGTGGATGCATTTCCCTTGGGGAAATGTGCTTTGGGGAAATGCTGATGCTGCTGCATTTCCCGTAAGCACAGTGGGAAGGACACTGCTGTGTTGCCCAGCACCGGCTTTATGAAGTGCCATGTGCTCTTTACAATGTCATGGACCCCTCTGTGCCAATGAGAATTTTGCCTGCTATGAGCCATTAATACTGAGGTCACCATCTGCTTCTTTCTGCTTCTGGGTGCAGACAAGGACTGTCTTTTTTTTTTTTTCACATGCAGTGGATCTGCAGCCAATGTTTGGGTTTTAATATCTTTAGTAAAGGAAGAGAAAGAGATGCATCGAATGAATAATTATCCTAGAGGCTTTTTTTGCATTAGTTACACAGCAAAAGCTGTCAGACTGCAATCCTGAAACCAATAGTGGGAGTTTATAGTATTTGAAAAGGTGGCAGCCCAGACTCTTCTTCTGTATTACGACTCTGTGAACGTGCTGATATGGTTTAACACATGGAAGTATTGCTCTCAAAATTTTAGTCCTGGCACTCATGTAGTATCTTCTACAACACAAGACATAATGCTGCTTTCTGATATAAAAATATTTTTCTCTATATGATCATTTGCACTCTTCTCGCAGAGTTTAAAACACAACCATTTTTATTTGCTAATGTTGCATCTTATTTGTGCAGGAGCACTAATTACAAAAGATACAGAGCGGTAGAGAATGAGGTTGTCTGAGTCAAAATGTCAGTGACGGTCATCAGCTTGGAGAAACGTGCAGTCTCCATTAAAGTATCATTAACCTTTGGTTGAATCCAGGACCAAAAGCTCTCAAAATGGATATTTACAGGGAGTTTGCAAAATGAAATGCTGGAAAGATGAGTAAAGAACCAACCCAGTGCATTGATCAAGCTCATTTTCAGGGCATTTAGTAGGACAGTGTCGTTAAGGAATAATGGGCACTTTTATTGGTAAACTGAGCACTTTTAGTATAGCTAATGAGACACGATAAACATGCAGGTTCCTCATACAGTTTTTCTTACCCCTTTTCAGACTAAATTGGCAGCATAACATCTTTCTTCTATATTGTAATGCAATGTTTAATTTAAGTTTGAGAACTGCTTTGAGATACATTTTGCAGCAAAGATCTTTCACAGAATAACATTGCTGTATTTTTACTCTGTCAGGTACAAGAAGCAAATGGAGACACAGGAGATATGTCACAGAGGTTGTCTGAGGTGAGAGCTGAATAAGGTAGATAGCAGATCCAGTATTCAGTCACTTGAATGAAAAGAGCACTGAATGCCTGGGACAAAAACTGCGGAAGTGTGTTTTTGTTTGAGCGCTGTGAGTTGCACCCCCAGTGTTAACCTAATCTTTCCTACTGCAGTTTCTGCTTGTTTAATGAACTGTCTAGTTGAAGTTATAATGTGTCCCCCACTCCTTTTCAGATGAATGTTTATTGACTCATTATAGGAATTTTACAAGTAAAAGCAATGTTGGGGATTATTTGCATTTTTTTATCATGTTTTAAAACTGCCTAAGTGATCAACAAAGAAATTTTGATATTTCAGCTGACATTTAGCTTTTGAATACTGTCATGAAACAACCAAATATTTCCTGTAATGACTTGTCTGGGAATCCCATATAAATAAAGCCAGGGATAAAATACATTCTTCTATGTAGTCTGTTTGCTTATTTGTTTAGACAGATGAAACTGAGGAGTTTAAACAACATGCCAAGGGTCCCCCAAATCTGACTATTTTTATTGTCTTCCACATGTCACTTTCTTAAATTTAGTACCTGTTCATTGCAGGCTGAGGTCAAGAGAAGGGTTTTTCAGTGGTATCAGACAAAGCTGCAGTATGCCTTTTGTGACAACAGAAATTCAGTGTAAGATGAATGCAGCACGGAATACTAAAGCTCAGTATGCCCCAGTTTTGTGGCTGACCGGAAAGCAGGGCTGTTCCAAACTGAAGATAGAGCAGTGGGGGTTTCTCCTTGTACAAAAGTTGGGTTCTTGTTTGTCTGCCAAGTTACAGCTATCCCCAGGAAGTGGAGCGCCATTAGAGACTGTTACAAGTCACCAATACTTGAAACATCTCTACATTGTACTATATTCCTTTCAAATATAGGAACTAACATGCAGATGATGGAAAAATTAGGCCTGCATTGCATATTCTTACTTGATGCCTTTGAGGAGTCAAGTGATAGCTTTTCACTCATTGCTTTATTTCATGCTAATTCTGACAGCAGTAGTAGTAATATTGGGACTTACATTTTTGTATTTCATAGAACCACAGAATGGTGATGCTAGAAGGGACCTCTGAAATCATCTGGTCCAACCCCCTACTCAAGCAGATTTGCCTAGAGGCAGTTCAGGGACAGTTCCAGAAGACTTTTGAATGTCTCTGAGGATGGTGACTCCACAGCCTCTCTGAGTAACCTGTGCCAGTGCACAGTCACCCTCACAGGAAAAAACTGTTTCCGTATGTTCAGGCAGAATCTCTTGTGTGTCAGTTTGTGCACATTGCCTCCCATCATGTTGTTTTGCCCCAGCGTTGACCACTGGGATACCCCACTGGCCTCAAACTCAACTTGGTGCCACTGATCACCACTCCCTGTGCCCTGCCATCCAGCCAGCTTTCAATCCGTGTCAGTTCTGCTTCGCCTCAGTTTGCTTCGGATTTTCTTCATACTGAGGATAGTTTATCACTCAAATGTAAGTGGAGCTGAAGCAATCATATATCAAGAGAAACAGTTTGGTCTTAATATATTTAATTTTAGATTGTAGTAGTTTGGTATTGCAAATGAATGTTCAGATCTGTCACTATCATTTTGTCCAAAATCCTGGCAGAGTTTTCTTTCAGATAACTGCTGGTAGGATATAAAATACTGTTGCTTCATATTTGATTTTCTTCCTTCACCTGACTGTTTCACTACTGCGTAATGTTAAATTTAATTACCTTTTCTGTTTGCTGCAGGAATAGGGAAAGTACTTGTAGACCACCATGTTGATATTTGCATTACCATCTGTAGAGATGAGAAAGCTTCAGCTACTCATTCTGTTCTTGGCTTCCCTAGCAGTTCGTGCTAGGTATGGACAGCTGGATACTTTGAGAAGTCCCCAGTTCACTGAATTTTGACCATTTAGCAGTTATCAGAAAACAGTTCTCTTCAGTGCTAAGTTGTGTTCAGAATAGTGTCTTCCTGCTTATTCCAGAAGTATTGGACTAACTCGTGTACTTGTTGGTGGATTGTGGTGTCCTTCATCTGAACTTTCAGGTTTTTGCGTCAGCTGTCTTGTAAAATGGAAGTGTGACTACGAACTTTGTCAAACAAAATCTGAGCCCACCAATGTCCTGTACCTATGCTTTGCAAATTAACAGAGACTTCTGATGATGGAATTCTAGTCAGGTAATTTTCAGTCTGCTAAAATGAATTTTTTTAATTGACATAAGCCATCTCTAAAATAGGAATGCTATTTGATTTTTGGAGGAGATTAAGGAATAGTTGTGTAGTTTTATTCCACTCCTAAACCTTTCATTTTCAGTGTTCTTTTTATCTATGTATTGATGTGACAGATACTGTCAAATACTGGGAGTATTTGACACCTTTTTTCCTGAGAAGTTGCTTTTATTTTTATTTGTTTCCCTTACCCTCAATATTTCTGGCCAGAGCACAGAAGAGCGTGCTTGGCATTGCAAGTCACAAAAATTCAAGATTCATCGAAATATCGAAGTTTCTCAGTGCACCATCAACCCTTTCAATCCTTTGGATTTTGTCTACAGTTTATAATATATCCCAATCACTAGACTGTGCAGGATGTGTTCTTAAACCTTTTAATGTTGGACAGTCAATGGAAATACCACAATTAACATGACATTACTTATTTTTAATCTAACCTTTTGTCAACAAAAAATCGCTTTGAGCTGCTCATTTAACTTGTCAGTTGTCATGCCTCTTGTCCCAGGGGAAACCATCCCTGGCTGATTGTGTTGTGTTGTGACATTGACAGCTTTTTGCTGCAGGGAATCTTCACATATTTTCCCCAGGTAAAGAGACAGCAATACGATGTAATTTTAGCTGTTTTGGGGAACGGACACAGTAAGAAAGGCAAACACAAAAAAAGTGCAGCTGTGGGGCTCACAGGACTAACAAGTAGCTGTGAGGCACCTGTATTCTATTCCTGGCTCTGTCATTGTCTGATGCTATTGTGAGCTAGTAAATTAACCTTGTTCTGTGACTGCAGCACCATTTATAAAGTGGGAATGATAATGCTTAGCACCACAACGGGGCAGTGTAATTCTTTGCTAATTAATATTTATTAAGTGCCAGATTCTCCATAACTCTGCACCTTTGCAGTCATTTACATCTGTGCAAAATGAAGACAAAGTGGCTGAAAAGTGCTGCCATATTTTGTACCCATTCCCTGCCAGTGTGAAGGGTAGTACCAAGATTGCAGCAATGGAGAATCTGTCTCGAGTACTTTTCAAGATACTTTTGCCCGTAGGCATATGCCTACTAAATTCAGGAGTGGAAGCACCCCTAACACATATATGTACAGTTCCCCTTCTTAGAATATGGCACAGAGCAAAGTTACTGTGATAGTTAAGGTGCAAACTTGCAGGACACTACTTCACAGCTTGCTACTCATGTGCATATTCTTAGATCCTGAGGTAGCTTATCTGCCAGTGAAGAAGGATTAAAGCATGTTATTTACTGTGACAGTGTAAAAATTAATACCCTAGCTGAACCTTGCAATAACTCTTTCATACCTTCAGGTATTTTGATAAGCTTAGTGCTCACATATTTTTTCTTTTGCTGCAATATTTTAGCAAGTGTTTTAAGTATGATGAGGAACACAGGAGTTCAATGAAACAAAAGAATTTAAAACTTTTGGGGCTTGGTCCTTTGCCTGCTTGCTTTATATATGAAAGAAGGCTTTGGATGTGAGCATACCAGTAATATTTTCCTTCTGGACATCTTTCAGTTGTCCCCAACAGGTGAATGGAATCACTGCTCTGTCACAGTCCCTGGTTAGGCTGTCTGTAAGACTGCAAGACAAACTGCCACCTAAAATAATTGATGCAAATGAACAAAGAAAACAGGTAACAGAAAAACTATCAGGATAGCACAGTGAGAAGATTGGGGGGGATGGTGTTGTCATTTGGCAAGATCTTTGCAGAATTTTTTTGGCAGGCTGATGCTAATCAATGCCTGTTTGCCATGCCTGGCCCAGCTTTTCTTGCAGCTAAATATAAAGCTTCTTTTGAAATCTGACTGCATGACATATTCTAGGCTATGAGAAAATGAATAAGGAGTGCCAGTAGTTTTGGAATTAAGAAAAGGAAATGTGTTACTTACTAGATTTTGCATTCTCACAGACTGAAGGCAGAAGGTTATTGCAGTTTTATTCCTGCTCAGTTCAGGTTTCATTTGAAAAGTTATGGAAATAAGAAATTTTGTTCATTTTCTGTCCACTTGTCCTCAACGCTTTGCTTTGCATACAGCAATGGCCAGAATCATGTATATGTTAATCACAAAATTGCTTTAGTGCACATTCTTATTGCCTCTTTGATTATGGGCCTGTCACCAAGAGCTGAGCTGCTCAGAATACTTTCTGATTAATCATGTTCTCATCAAACACTTCACTTGCAGAGAATCAGATAATGATCCTCCTCACAGAGAGTTAAAGGTTTTCCAATAAATAGAAATTGTGGCTGTTGAGAACTCCAGACAGTGTGCTATCCAATAATTAAAGTGATGGGAAACTGTTCTGTCTGTGCTTGTCTCTAGAAGATTAGCACATTAAAATATTCACTCTTATGATTCCAAGCAAAAAGTAGGGTAAGAGAAACACCAGATGAGGTGATATGAAGTAAGCATGAGCACGATCAGCAAGTATGAATCTAGATTAAATGAATGCCCTACCTTGCAGGCTCTGTGACAATCCTCCATCTGCTGTTATTGCACAAACAGAAATGTGTTTTCTTTTGGCATCTGTTTGTGTTTGTGTTTGCTCATAGAGAGTATCAAGCAGCTGAAATAGCCCAACTCATCCTGTCATAAATACCAGGACAGAGGGACCTTTATCCTGCTCAGTCTGTGTGCTTTAGCCACTGTAATGTGTGCTCTAGTTCCTTGTCCAGTCTGTAGCTCAAGAAACAGGATTTTCCCTGAGAGTCTTCTACAGTCTGACACCATGGCTAATAGGCATTTTTTATTACAGATTGAAATGGACCAGATAGAAAGTAGCTCTTGATATTCTTTAGTACAGAAAGTAAAACAGGTTCCAGAAGGCAATATTGAATGAATTAGGGAGGCAGGAGGGGAAATCTGCTTTCATGCCTTGTCTGCCACATAAATACTTTGAAGATTCAAATATTTTTGTTGTATATCCTCCTTGATTTTTACCCCTGCAAGGCTGCAAGATGAAGAGGCATGAAAAATCTGGGGCTGCCCATTTCAGTGATGTGATGATGGGTACAAGATGCATTGTATTTTTATGTACACTATATATATATAATATGTACATTATAAGTTCATATTATATATTGGAAAGACATCAAATCAGTGATTAAAATAGTGACCACTGATAGATAAGTCAGTAATAAGTCAATATAAATATTGTCAGTAATTTGGTAAGGTTTTTTAGGTCTCGATCAGAGCAAGATTTACTTCATCAAAAGAAAGGCTTTATCAGGTAACCAAGTTATTGTGGTTTACCAAGCTACCACATAGTGCCTGGATTTCAGTACTGTTTATGAGTTTGCTCTTAGCCCATGGCAATCATAAAGTAAATTTGATTTACTTTAGTCAGCATTGAAGGAATCTTAAACTGGATCAGATTTCCTCATATTGAGGGCAGAATAAGAGTAAATACTGAGTGTGGTTCAGATGAGCCATGGTAACCTGTCAGACCCCAGTAAGGTGACTGCCTTACTCCTTTTTCTGTTCCAAGTTGCAGACCACACAGGAAACAGAGAAGTGGTTTAATACAATAGCTGATGTAAAGATCCTGAGTGTTGGGAGACCTTAATTTAGTCTCTGCTTTTCCACTGACTTGAAACATGACGCTGAAAAAATCATTACAGACCCCACACCTGAGCTCCCCCAAATGCTGGTCGTGCGTAATAATTCTCATCTGCTCCTGTAAGACGTTTTTATACCCTGTGATTAAAGGTTGAATTAAAGGTGTATCCTTCCATAAAGACAAAATAAGTCAGGCTTTGTTATGTATCAGATTTTTATGAATAGTTCCCTTAAAAGAGAAAAATTCTTGATGTTATCAAATAACTGGCTAAACCTAAAATGCTTTTTGATTGCAGCTTAAGTGCAGCTAAGACTAGATACCACTTTAATCAAATGAGTGAAAACTGTTAATGAGGGTGAAACTGAGCCGTATATGTCCAGGTAGTGTGAGACTTACACACTGTGTTAATTCTGTTGAGATTTAATTTTTTGCAGCACAGTGACTTCCTGAAAGGATGGTGAATCATCCCCTGCGTGTTTCCTTGGCCAGAGCTAAGAGACACAGGGTTGGTAACCTGTTCATGATGTTAGCACTCCAGTCAGAGCTGATATTCCTTCATGTTAATCTGGGAAACAGCACAAATGCTTCTCTATAATCCTTTCTGGGGGAGGTAGAAATCACGCCTGTGATTTGTTTCTGTTCTCATAGGGCATGCACAGGGAAATCTGGCCTGTTTCTTTAAATGTACATCCTCCAATGTGTTTTCCTGAGGGAAAGAAGGCTGCAGATCTGTGCCTGGCAGTCTGAGCAGAAAATGGTAGTTCTGTGATAAGTAGGTTTCCTATTCTTTGGGTGGTGGTTGCACTGTCCTATGATGATTACTAAAATCCCTGTGATTTCTGCACTGGTGATATGAAGTGAGCTCTTCTTGTGCGTGTGGACTGTTGGCCCTGGATTTTCTTTGGTACAGTTAGCACGGTCCCTGAGCACCTCACAGGTAGGGACAGAGACTTGGAATATGGCCCAGTGCAGAACTAAGAAAGAGAGCAAATCAGATGCATTGGTGGGATAACGTTGTCATCTGAAATGGAAAGAAGGGACAACAAAATGAGAACTCAGGGGCAAAGGTTTGGTTTAGAAATTATCATTGGAAGCAGCATTAATTGAAACAAGTCATATGTTTTCTCTTAAATATTCCCAAATTTCAATCCGATTGTTGTAATTTGGAATTTAGTATTTTAATTATACTAACACATTTTAATCCATTTTGTGACAATTCACTGAAGTCTTTATATGTACATTTGCAATTAAGTTTAATCTGAACCTCAGCAAAATCATCACTTAGCAAGTTTCTGCAGTCAGCCCATATCTGTAGAAATGAGAAAAATATTATTTCAGCTGCTACATTTGAGGTAGGAATGGACTGAACAAGTTTCCCAAACTTTAGGTAATAAAAAGAATTAAGAATTGGAGGTAGAACTAGATTAGTTCTCGCAAGCCTCATTAGTTCCTACCAGCCTCATTCAGCTCGTTACTGAGTCTCTCAGTATTCTACAATGAGCTGCTTCAGGGAGTTAAACTCATTAGGAAAAAATCAAAGAGTTCAGATTTCCTCTTCAGAATATAACTATTTTACAAACAGAGGATTGAGTGATCAGTGCTTGCAAGGGGGAGAGAACATGAGAGAGGGTGGAGGAGACCCAGTTCCTCTTAGCGGTAATGCTAAATTTGGGTTCCACAGTCAAATCATAAAACCACCAGTAGCCAAATGAAGTTACTGCAGTTTTATTCACTGAAGGCAAAGTAAGAAGTATTTCAAGCCAAATGCACCCTAGTGAACGAAATAATTTTGAAGTGTTGTTCCCTTTGAGGGGTTTTCCAGATAAGAATTACACTTACGCCAAAATATTGTCATCAAGTCTTTGTTTGAATTTACCTTGAATCGAATCATTATGTCATAAAGTTCTGTGTTCATGGTTCAGCTTTTCCACCAACTTTTTTTTCATACATTGTAAAACAAAGTATTATTAGAAGCATTCTAGTGAAACAGAACATTTAGTAGAAAAGCTGTTCTAGGATAAAATGAGGTTCGAAGGGACACAGTCTTGCAGTGGCATGATAGTATATGTGTCTGATAGAGAGAAAAACAGATAATTTCAAATGATTTAAACCAAATAAGATGGAAGTGGTTTGTTGATTTATTAATAACATGTATTTAAAGGACAATTTATGTGAAATACATAATGTGAATAATGTGAACTACACATTCAGGAGCTAAATCGATAGTACAACACACTATCAGGCACTTAAAAAATGTTAATGAACATCTGCAAATGCCTACATTCTCTTCTTTAGCTATTCCTAAATGTTCTAATGCCACCTGCACATCCCCCAAAGCGTCTGGGTGCACAGGGGCTGCTGTTGCCAATGAGTGTTTTAGGTTACTGGTGTTTCAGTTCTGAGATCCCAGTGTAGCCCCAGGGGGCGGGAGGTGGTTGTACCACCACAGCTCTGTGGGGAACAGCCCGATGTCCCTCTCTGGGCTCAGGGGGTTCCCCCACACACTCACCCCCCCTGTGTGGACCCTGCCCCTTGCAGCAGCCCACTGATGTCCATGCTGGTGAGAAAATACCTCCGAGTTCATGTACATAGACCCCACATGGGAACTTCATACTTACAAGTTATACAAAAATCATCAGAAAGAAAATGACCAATCAGAAGGGACAGTCTGACAGTTAGAATCTTTCCACATCACACAGTCATTCAAAGTTCTAGAAATATTAAATAATTTTTTGTGTTTTAAAAATTTCAATGTTTTCGTATTTCAATCAATTTTATACTTATAAATTGATAATCTGTTCTTGAAAGTAGTGCTATGTTTCCTATGTGGTTATGAAAATGATATCCTCATTGATAATAGCAGTTGAATAGACCATATTCAACCTGATGATTCATAATTGTTATTCTAACTCATGAAAGGAAAATGGAATGGTAATTGCTGTACCTTAATTTTAAACCAAAAAGTCTAGGGAGCTCTACAGATGAGTACTTAATTCTAGCAGAAAGTTTTGAGATATTCTATTTGGGACTCAAAAGGTGGTTAAAATCTTGCAGTTTCCTTTAAGGAAGAATTTTAATAATAGTAAATATCCTTTGCTATCACATTATGCATTTCTCCAGATGCATAAATGCAGCATAAAAATCAGTAAATATTGTATTTAAAATGAACTTTCTTGTGTGTATGCCTTTAGGCATCTGCTTCAAGATTTTCATCTGCACCTGAGCATGAAGCTCTGGTTTTGCTGTGGTACCTGGTTTCCCCGGGTGGCAGATTGTTCACATTTCCTCTTGTAAAAATGCTGCAGAAGAAGAATAGTCCTGAAAGTGGTACTGGGCATTTCAAGCTTAATGTTCCATCTCAGGGAAGATGAAGGAATCATGCAATGCTCTGTCAATAGCAAGATATTAGTGTGATGCCAAGGTTGGAAAATAATTTTCACCTTTAACTCTGTTGCATCTTGCATGTAGATTTGCTGATGCATCTAAGAGCATTTAAGTCAATGTTGCTTGTGTAGGAATCCCAGATGAAAAGAAACTTGAAGTCCTGAATCTTTATTCACTGTTAACTTTCTCCTCTTCTTATCTCTCTTTTTGTTTTTCTTACTTTTGATTCTCTAGTCACTTAAATAAATGAGTGACTGCATTTCTTTTTCATTTAGTGATTCATTCATGTAACGTATGGCGTGTTAGGGAACACACGGTCAGTAATCCACTGCAACAGGAGCAGGGGCAGTCTGAACTTTTGAACTGGGAAGACAGAAGAAGGGTTGCAGACCTTGCTGCTTTTGTAGCAGTGGGAGGATGGAGGCAGATGGCTACACCGTGTTGACTTTTTTACCAGAAAATCCCAGTGTCTGTTTCTCTGTGCAGCAGAGAATTTCTCCTTCTTACCGCGAAGCAGAGAATTTCTGTGTTGAATGTTTTCCAGATTGCACAGAAGCAGAGATAACAAAATTTCAGTCAGGATGACCTGGTAGGAAAAGCACAAGGTGGGGAAATCAGAATGTGAGTGCTGTTCCTTACTCTGCTACAGACACCTTAAATAACCTTCAAAAAGCCCATGAGTATTCTTTAGTATTTCTCCTTGCATGATACCTAATCCTGAAAGAAAAGATGAGCTTTATTGTTATTTTTCTTTGCCAACACTAAGTTCTTCTTGAAAAGGAGGTATTATAACAATGCAAAGTATTAATTCTTTGACATTTTTAAAAACTAATGACAAAGGTGATGTTTCTTTTTTGTGGTAGCATTATGTGTGCAAAATTAGATTGGTAGCAGTGGCTGAATCAGTACCAAACTCATCAGAGCTGAGTCAGCAACTTAAAATAAGATTTAATTTCCTATTTCCAGTACTCTGGATTCACTTTTATGGGGAGAAATTGAGTATTTATTTTACAATATTGCAAGGAAAAACCTTTTCTTTTTTCAGCAATGAACCTTTTCTACTTTGGATAGGTAACCAACTTTGCATTTTATTTTCAATAGAAGCATCAACTAAGCTTGAATAATCCATACTTCTGTCGCCTGCATCTGATTAAAAATGATCAATTTACTGGGCCATTTTCCTATCTACTGTTTGATCAGTAATTGGTTTCAACTTAAAAAAAAATACTTCTGTCTAAAAAACCACAGTAGTCTTCTAGTGTCTGACGGGAGATGAATACTGAGGTTGCATACACACAGAAACCTAATTCTCTAATTCCTGTTCTTCTGCAGTCATCTCTTTTTCATAGAAAACATCCTTCAGGGTAATTCACGAAGAAACAAATCCATATGTTGTATGGCAGTTAGGGGGAAGCAAAGATAATCTAAAATACTTAGTACACTAATTGTAGTGTCTTCCCAGGCTTCTTTGGACAGACAGGCCTTTACTAAAAGAAAAAAAATTAAAAATAAAAATAAGAAGCTCTCCTTTTACTGTCTCACATTTGCTATATTCCTAGACTTCAAAGGAGATTGGCCTGGTCGCAGCATCCACAGTGATGGATCTTTGTAGCTCTGGCTCTTAAAGCTTTAGTGGTCTGTGATGAGCAGCACAGGACAGTTACGAAGGATGGATGGCGGATGATTTTGGTGAAGCTCTGTAAGCATTTCCTATTTATCTCTTTTTAGCGTATCTGCTTACCCATTTTTATCACTGATATAGACACGTTGATGGTCTGCACTTGCTGTAAGAGTGAATGTGTAATATTATAAATTATTCATTACACCTGTGTGTTTCAATCAGAAGAGGAGACAATAAACAGCAAGAGAAACACTAATAAGGGCAATGAAAGCTGTGTTAGGGTCCATTCTTGTTAAGGTACTGGAAGACATCAGAGATTGCTCCAAGTTGCCCACACACATATTCTGCTTATTTTTATCAGGAAAAAACCCTTCCCATGAAGCACTGCATGTCATTGATCCCTTGTGGAGCAACCTGAGGATTGAGCAGAGTTGACACTTTATGAATGGGAGAGAGTAACACAAATGTTCCCTGTCACCACTCATATTTTTTTCACTTTTAAATCTTGCTGAATAAACTCATTCCCGCAGCCAGGAATATCATCTTTATTTAGTTTTGGCAGGAGTGATTTATATCAATTAGGGGCTTACTTAAATGCAAAATAAGTTTTAAAAATATATATAAGTAACATTGATTTATTTGGGTTTTTAATGCTTTAATACCAGGCTAAAAACTCTTGGCTATGTTCAAGTAAGCATCTTAATACAGGGATCATGTTCTGCCTCTGATCCTATGACTGTCATTGCTAATGCTTATATTAGCATACTCATATATTATGAAGTTACAGTCAGATCATACAATAATCTCTGGCTTTCCTTGTTAACTTTCATAATACAAGGTCATTAACTCCAGAATTCAAATACTGCAGAATTGGGAAAAGGAGAGAGTTTTGATATCTGAAGCTTTAGTAGAACAATTATACACAAGACTTAATGAAGAATTTAGGAGAGAAAGGACACTTTGTAGTCAAGGATAGATCCATCCTTTTTCTGATCTTGAAACACTGCAGTATCTTTCTGCTTTATCAGATAAATTTAGTCTTAGTGCCAAGCCTTGCTTCCCCAGAGTCTTATCAGTAGAATGTATATAAAAGGATTTGGGAACAGAAGTCAGTTAAGTTTATGGTGTGACAGGACAACTGGGACTGGAAAGCACAGGAGATCTCCAGTTCCACCTCCTCCTCCAGTCAGGGTCAGCTATGGGGTTGGACTGGGACACTCAGCTGAGCCTTGCAAACCTCAGACGATGGAGGCAGCACAGCCTCTTCTGCTGCTTGACTGCCCTCATGGGGAAAGGTTTTTCCTTACATCCAGTCTGAACTTCTCTTGTTGCAGCTTATGCCTATTGTCACCCCAGCACAGAGCACTGTGAAGAGCCTGGCTGATTCCCATAACGTCCTAAGGGTGTAGACAGGCTGCTGCTGCAGGTCTCCTGAAGTCCCTGCTTCTCCAGCTAAACAAGCACAGCTTCCTCAGCCTCTCCTCCCAGGAGAAGCAGCCCCCAGCCATCCTGATGACCCTCTGCTGAATTCGCTCATCATCTTTCCTGGCAGCCCAAGCCTGGACGCAGCCCTGTAGATGTGGTCCAACATGTGCATAGCAGAGGCAGTTCATCACTTCCCTTGATCTGTGCTGCTGCTGCTGCTGACACAGCCCAGGAAATTGTTGGCTCTCCTTGCTGGCAGCACACGCTGTCGAACAGAGTGTCCACCAAGGCTCCCAGGACCTTGGCAGCACCGCCGCTCTCCTGCTTGCCAGGAAGCACATTTCAAAGTACAGATCGTGAAATGAAGACATGGAATATTTTATTCTGATTCCCAAGAAAGATATTTTGACGTTTTTGTTCTTTATGTTTTCTTCGAACAATTAAAGCTCAATTACATTGATCTAATTTTGCAAAGAACTGGGGTTATGACAGAACTGTACATCATTCTGTCTGCATTTCTTAAATCGGTCGTAACTGCTAATCTATCCTTTTTCTCAGGAAGATCCTAGCAAAAGTGTTAAACAATATTATTCTATTTATTGAATTCAGCTTGACTGGAACGTGTTATGATTCTCATATTTTACTGATATTTTATAGGAGTGGAAAATACAATATGTAAATTGACTGTGCAGGAAGAAAAATGGTCAGAAGAGGAAAAGTGAAACAAAAATAGTATCTGCCAGACAACCAGCAGTTATTCTTTTGCAATTGACTTGCAAAACAGGAACAGGATTTGTGTGTTTCAATCATACCAGTAAACAAATAAATGAAGCCCTTATGCAGCATTTTATGCAGGATGCTGTGGACTTTATAGCTTGTTTTTTTTGCCATTTGTAATGAGAAAGGGCAACAGATTGGAAGAAGGCAGCATTAAACCATAAATTAATGAACTGTAATGTCTTTAAATCCCATTGTGAGCTAATGTTAGATTGTCATTGGTTAAATGCTTTCAAGGACTGATATTAATAACACTCTAAAGGGAGAGATGTCAGCTCCCTAATGGAATGGGGCCATTCAAGCAATATATTTGAGGACTGGTCAGCAAGCTAGCAAGAGCAAAGTGTCTGCATGGAGACAAGGGAAAAGGAAGATCAGAGGATCATCACTTAATCCTTCCATCTTAGATTGTCAGAGATGAGAGAATAAATCAGTTTTTCACAAGAACACTTTGTCCTGCTGGGCTTGTGTGATGCTGCAGTTCCAGGAACAAAAACGACAGGATATTTATTACAATACTGCTCTGAAAATGAAATAAAAGAAAGTAAAAAATCCTGCTCCCTAATTACAAAACAGAAAGTTGTTAAAAATATCTCTGTGTCTTCCACTGTCACAGTAACATTCATCCCACAGGGGTTTATAGCTTTTCTTTACTTCCTGCCCTTAAGAATGGGCATCCATTTCTGCCGTGTTCCATTGCAGATGCTTAAAAAATGGACATTGAAAATGAAGGAGAAAGTCTTTAAATGAAAATGCAGGTTTTGTAGTAGGACAGGATGGAATTTAGCCAGTTCCTGAAATAATAACTAGATTGATTTTTGTTTTTTGAGAAGTAATAAGACTATACTTGAAGGCATATACTATTAGGTCTCCACAGTGTCAGAGTGTTTTTCTTTTTGTCTGTGGAGATGGAAGTCGATTTGGGTCAAAACTATATGCTCAACAGAGACTGAGTCTCCTGTGCTATCTTTCTACTGTTATAATGTTCTCTCTGTCCAGAAACCATTCTCTCTGAGCTACGTTAGCTATGATGAAAGGTGAGACTGGTGTGGGGTCAGGCGGTTCGGTACGAGCAGTGTGCTGCACTGACCAAGCTGCACAACGGGAAAGCCAACTGGGTGCTGGAGGCTTAAGGATTGCTGGAAAGGCGTGACGATGGCTTGCATTAATTCCCAATAGAAGCTATGAGGTGGGAGGAGAAGTCTGAGGTGGGAGATGGGTTGATATTTTTATTGAGGATACTACCGGAACTTTTGCCGAGACTAGTTATAATTCTGGACATTAAAATTGCTCACGTATTTACAGGGATTGGTGGCGCCTGCACCCAGGCAGCATTTTGACATTTGCAATTACAAAAAGGATGTTCCTCTGGAAGACAAGAATGGAGGAAATGCTTCTATTTTAAAATAAGAGCTGTGGAGATTACAGGGTGGGTGATCCAGGGGTAACCAAAGATGTGCAAGGATGTAATTGCTGTCTGTTAAGAGCACCATATTTCAAACAAAACAAAACAAACCAACCAACAAAAATAGACCAAACCAAACTGATATTTTTCATCATGCAGGGTTTTCATCTTAACCTAGGAACATACAGCAGTGTAAAGATCATTAAAAGGTTGCATCTTTTAATTTTTGGAAAACAAGATCAGCAGATCATGATGTGCTGGTGGGCAGGTAGAGGGAGTCTGCATAAGAAAGTTGGGAGATGTAGATACATCCTTTGGAGCCTTTTTTCTGAGTGCCAAGGAGCACTCCCTCTAGCACACAATGTGACTGATGGTTTTATTTATGATTTTAAGGTCACACCCTAATATATGGGGTTGATTGCAAGATTATTCTGCCATTATTGTACCAACTGTACATTGGTATAGTACAGATTTCTTCTAAAATGTAAAAAGAGGGTAATTTCCTATATTTCCACACTGATCTATTCTAAACCAAATAGTAAATTCACAATGGCCAAAAAAGTAATGACATTAATACCCTGAAGGGTCTTGTTCCCATTAAACTTCTGAGAGAGATGATTTGCCTTTCAAAGGATTTTATTGATTGAATGTAATCACACAAAATAGTCCAGTCCTCACAAATTTTTAGATGATATTGTGACCTATAAGAGGAATGTATTAATCTTTACCTTTATTAGTTTTTACATGAAAGACTGTAATTTTCTGTTAGAAAGAAGCATTTTTATTAGTTGCCTGAAAGCAATGGAACAGTGAATTTTTACTTTTGGTTTAACATAAAATGACATTGTATACTTTTGGGAAAAATATTTCTTGGGAAATGCACATTTGAAAAGGGTGGGGGGCTATTAAGAACACAGATGTATATAATACACTGAGACTGGTGATAGGAGATCACATGGGAACCTAAGTGATTGTGACAGCTTTTCTCTTTTAATGGTATTCTTGTTTGAGAAAATCCTGGACAAGAACTGCTGCAAGCTTGCACTTCTTGCACCTGCCTATTCTGTGTGAAGCAAGAAGTTCAACAGTTCAGGTATTCCTGAATGCAGTTTGCTTGGATTTCCATCATGGAGAGAGAGCTGTGCTTGATCATGGTGACAGCAGAAGCTCTCAATAACACTGCACCAGGCATCAGTGCAGAAGGTGCCATGTGGCTGTCACAGACAAAAGGAAAAGAAGACAGCATGGATTAAAATAGTTTTTAGGCACTTCTGAGGATGTTTTGCACAGCACTTCAAAAAGTTTAAAAATCAGTAGTGGTCCGCATGTTCATTTGGAACCCATCACTTCAGAGAGGATCACAAGGGCTCATGAGGCAGGGATTGTCATCCACATCTTCTGCCCGTGTGTGCAGAGAGGACTCCAGTCCCTTTTTAGAAAGACAGAGAGCAGAAATTGTGTATCTGTCTGGCTGCCGGCACAACTTTGGGACTGACAGGAATGGTTTCTATTTTTCCTTCCCCATATGGACTATCAGGGGAGCAGTGAAGAAAAACAGTTATTTCTGTTTCCCATGCTTCAGTTTTCTTTGTGTACAGAGAAAAAACAAAATGGAAAGCAAATCAAAAGAGAGTGTGCCAAATAGGAAAAGGAAGCAAAGCTGCATAAAAAGGAAGATCAATTATCAGTTGATGACTGTGAATACTGAAATATATGTCCACCCCTAAAAGACACAATTTTTGGTGGCTACCCCGTACTTTACCCTTAGCAAGTGTGAGAGATTGCTTGTATTTACCAAGATTCCTTTCATCCTGTCTGCAGGAGCTCTTCAACTCTTTGTCTGCCCATCCCTAAACTATAAATTCAACTTCCAAATCCATATCTGTCCTCTTCTGCATCTCTTCAGTCCTATTTTTTATCAGTGTTAGTTGTAATTTTTCTCTTCCCTGGCCTTGTTGTGCAGAGTGATGTCTGTGTTTTCTATATCTGGCATAGACAGTGTAGATGAAAGGCTCGCAGGGTGTGTCCCCATCACTCATCCAAGTGGAGAGGTCAGGCTTGAGACAGACCTGTCCTGCTCTGCTGCACCTCTCTGCTTTCCTCCAGCCCTTGCTCCTGGGAGAACAATGTGACTCCAAAGAAGAGCTCTTTTCCCCTATTTGCAAAGGACACTTAGTCAGAAGTGTCTTCCCAAAGGAAAACCGGAATTATTGGGAGGACTGGAGAGCTGCTCAGCCAGCTGCAACCACGGTGGCGTGACTCAGACCAGCACAGGCAATGCTGCAATGAGCAAGATGCTGCCAACCGTTACTTCATCTGCCTTGAGAGTTTGGGAGTAAAGAAACAAGGAAAAGAAAGGAAAGTGCAGCCAAAGGCACTTAAACATCATTAGAGTTATGTAAATCAGGCGAGTTAAAACGACAGAACCTAAGTGTTATTTCCCTCCAGGGGAGTTCTGGGGATAACTGAAAGGGGAGAGCAATGTCTTGAAGAAAGATGAATTGACAATTTTTCTACATGAGATTTTTTTGGGTAGACAGAAAATAACTTTATATTGATGTCTTATTTTGGAAGACTGATAAATATAAATATAGAATTTAATCCTTTAAGAGTAGTATTTATCAAAAGATTCATACCTGGCTTTAACATTTTAACTGTGCTGGGTGTTGATTCATGAAACAGAAGTAATTACATATTTTTGGTTACTCTCCCAAACTGATTAAAATAGTTTATATTTAACTGTACATTACTTAAATTATTTTGGGTTGTAAATAAGAAATTCAAAGCTCAGAGTAGATAGCAAAAACACGGCTATTAAAGACCATGAAAGATATGTATTTCCATGGTCAGGGGCGTTTACAGCTGTGACTTTAACTATTGAAAAGGTGTTCCCTACAAATAGGTCTGTTAGCAAGGATAATGTTCAGCAGGGGTGCAGGAGGCTGGAGCGAAGCATCCTGCTCTGCACAGCTCTGCTGTAACGGGCGTGTGTGACTGATGAGAGCCATCAGTTCTGCTCTGTGGGTGCCCTTCAAGGGAGTTTGCCTCAGGTCAAGATGGGGCGACTCTTTTTATAATTGCATGTCTCTAAAAGCCCCAGATCTTTGCATAGAGGTTCAAAATTAGGAGGAGTTGAGTTGTGGTAACCAGGAAAGTGTGGACAGATTACTAAAGAATTCTCTTGTCGCTTTGGCAAAGGACACAGCAGCACTTGTGAAACTGGATCTGTATTTTCTGTGTTACAGATGCTTCTTCCCGTTCACTGTATGGGTAAACAGAACTCTTCTGTGAATTACAGTGCTAAGGATGGAGGTACTAACGTGTGGGAACATGACTTTCTACATGTAGCCAGCTTGCCAGAGCAATGCCACCTGCAAAGAGAGAGGCTCGCTGTAATCAGAGCTCTCTGCAGTGGGCAGAGAAGGAGCAGATGAAGAGGCGGGGAGTTGACATAAGAGCTGAGGAGCATCCAGCCACGGGCAGTGCTGGATTTTATGGAGAATAAGAGCATGCACAGAGGATTCAACAGCTAACAGGACATAGACAAAGCCTGGGCCCAGTACACAAAGCATTTTTGCTTGGGACTGCCAGTACATCTGCACTGCAAAATACTGGCCCACAGAAATAGCTAAGAAACCTGACTGCAGCTGCAGAGAAATCTGCCTGGGGTTGCTTTGCTTCTCAGGAGCATTTTGCAGACTGCATTGTGCACCTAAGCCACCTAACATAAAGCTTCACCTTACGTTCTCCGGGGTGTTGTGGTCATATCCTGATTCACAAAGCAAAGAGGTTGAGACTGATGAGGGTATGGCAGCTGAAAACTCTGAGCATTTGTTAGATAGTGGCTTTAGCATAATTTATGGGCACATCCCTGGCTCTTCAAATCAAAGTAAAATGAGGGATTCAGAAACTATTCATAATAAAGAGGACTGTCTGTAAATGAGGTTCTCTTAACAATGTATCATGGCACTAAAAATGTGCAAATGTTTCTGCCGTCATGAGGAGATGTAAGTTTTAAAATCCTGTGGGAAGTGATGTGCTACTATAGCTAGTCCAGGGCTTTTGGGGATTTTTGTCAGCCCAAAGGTATTCAGCTCTAGATGTGCAGTTAAGTGTTAAAGACTGGACAGAGATTTCTGGATTTGTCTGAATAGGAAGAGCAGCAAGTGAGACTGTAGCAACTGCAGTTCCTGAGAGAGGACTCTTTTAGGAAACAGCTCTTTGGGTGTGTTTTAGCAGCTAGCTCACCTGAATAGCGAATGGCATCTCCAGTGCATCTCATGTGAATGGGCAAGGACAAGAGCTTGGAGACATGCAAGCCTACTTGCTGTTTTGGAAGTAAAATTTTCTCCTCCAGTGCTGCCCACTGGAGCTACTCGAAGTTGGATTTCTCAGCTTTCTTTGCAGGAAGAGACCAATCAAATCCAGAAAGACTTAAATATGTGAAATCTCTTGAAATTACTAAATTTACTACACATGAAGAAAAAATGCCTGAATGCTGAGAGTTTTAATGACCTGTGAAAGGACTTTTTGCTTTGTGTCATGTCATGGATATTACGTACACCCCAGAGTGTCCTTGAGAATCTTCTGCTCTGGGGACAGCAGTAATGTGACACGAGTGTTGTAAATTGTGCACCAGGATTAGCCTGTCTGCTTTGCCCACTGACTCTGAGGGGACGCTGCTTGAGAACACGTATTAAACTCCAGGTATTACAACACAAATGCTTGTTCTTGATTTTTTGTGAAGTTGCACGAGGCTCTCACAGCTGCTTGACTCACCAGTAGGACAAAATCCATGTTAGGGAGAAACGTGTGACACTGCATAGAGGAGGCAGAAGATACTGTGTTTCAAGGACAGAAAAACAGACTCGAAAGAAAAACCCCTGTTTCAGCCTTACAGTAAGAGGCTGCTTTGATGATATTGCAGCAAGACTCCACTTTTCAAAAGTGTCTAACAGATGTGAGCCATAGGAAACTGCACAGGTACCTGCTAATTGGGCCACTTCACTTGAGGGGATTTCGAAATGAGTCATAGGTGTAACCAAGTTGTAGGTTCATATCACTGTTTTATTCATAACTCTTAGCTGAGACATACAGAAGTGAATTGTGCCTTTAGATGTACAGGAGGAAAGATGAGCAATGGGCTACACTTTTTAGAAACCTGAGAGCTGTACTGAAAAGATGCAAAATGATTCCCAGGTCAGCAGAACCTCACCTGCAGAGCTGCAGGCTGCAGAGGTCAGCAGTGATGAGGAGACCACAGTCTTCCCCTCAAACAGGCAAGAAATGGATAACCTAGTCAGTCTGGACTCAGCAAAAGTTAGGAAATAAGAGCAGCTGCTGCTCACAGGATCAAAGTGTGATAAGAGGCAAGGACTTCCATCTGATGGTGAGTTCAGGACTCAGCTGGGTCTCACAGGGCGTGACACACAGTGGGGGAGGAATCATGTGGCTTGAACCAGCAGCAGGGGCCATCCCAGAGGCTCAGTGATTTCTCTGTTTCTCTACTGGGGAGCCAGCGTGGCTCACTGTGCTCTCCAGCACGCTGCGGGTCCTGCTGAGTTCCTGCAGGCTTTGTAAATGGACATTTCTGTCTGAAAAGGGAGCAGGACACTTTCAAAACCAAGCAGGGGATACTTTATGATATTCTACCTTAATGGTTGTGCTCCTGCCTTGGAGTGCTGTCTTACACAGCCCTCCAGATGGGGAACTTGCGAGATGCTCATGCCCTCTGTGGTTCAAAAAACCCTGGGTCACAGGGTTGTTACCCACAGGGCAGCAACAAGTGCCAGGCTGAGGTGCACAGGTCTGATTTCCTATTCCCAAGTGCTCCAGATGATCAGCCGCTGCAGAGTTTCTGTAAAACAGTTACTCTGCTCCAGGAGATTTTGATGGCCTCTCTGACAAAATGGAAAGGTTTATCCAGAGCGAGGATCTGAATGTATGCCTCAGTCTCAGGAAAAGGAGCAGGTCAGTCACCATGCAGAGGTGCTGTGTACCATCCTTTAAACCCACTGACCTTGGTTATATTCACATAAGATGAAACTGCCTACAAGTGTGAGGACTTTGCCTTTGAAAGCCATGAAAAATAATGGAGAGCTGGTCCCCAAAAACTGTGCCTCATCTCCATTTCCACTTTTATTTAAGTGGCCAACACTTAATGAGGCCTCAGAAACTTTTGTACAATTCTCATTGGTGTTTGAGGACCTAAAACAAGTCCTGACTATGTGTTCCCAGTTTTGTTCTGCTATGTTTGGTCAGCTTTTTAAGTTTTCTTGCTGAGAATAACCATCAGTTCCTTGATTTTTCTTTGAATATTTTTTATCTGTCATCTTTACAGTCCTCTGTAAGAACACTGACCTCATGGCACTGCTTTCCTGTCTTCAGCTCAAGTTGGAATATGCAATTTGCATAAGGCAAGTAAAAACCATTGCATGCTCTCTTTAGGAATACTGGTTAGAAAGCAGAACAGTATAACATAGGAAGAGGCTGCAGATGAAAACATGTAGCCCACAAAAATCATTAAAAGCAAAAGCAATATATATTTAAATTGCAAGAAACTCATCTAGGGACCCTGGAAACACAAATGCACAAATACTCTCAGATCAATATCAGGAAAGCAAATACATAACACATCAAGGAGCACAATACACCTGGAGGAGGGGGTGAGGAGGGTTATAGTGAGCCCTCAGGTGCAAAGAATAAAGCCCCCTCTCCCAGCAGGTGACCAGCTACCCATAAACCAAGTGAAAATGAGAACCTGCCTTCTCTAGCTATGTCTGACGGGAACCTCACATTGTCTACACCTGCTTCTCAAGTGCCTTATGTGCATTTCTTTGCCTCCTTCAGTTTCCAGACATGGGTGATCCTGAGCTCTCTTGGCATGATGAAGTTAAGCACCTGATCTGATCATGCAGCAGCTGCAACTTAAGGAAGTGCTGGGCAGTGTTTGAGGTATGGTGTTTGTTTACTGTTTATATGTTTTGCAGATAGAGACTGTGTCTGTCAGCATGTTCTTCGAATCAAAGTTTCTTTTCTCTTGATCCTGTGAGTGCCTTGAGGTGCTCTGTCTCCTGGGACAGGCACTTGTTTGGTGATGTTACTGAAGTAGGAGTGCTAGCTCTGAATTCTAAGAATTTGCTAATGTGGTGTGGCTGTTTTGCACAGCTGCTGTGATGCATAATCCTGTTTTAAGTGACTATCTTGTGGCTGCTTTGCATTACAGGAAGGCTCTAAGCCATTGAATTTCTCTTTGGGCAGACCTGATATGTCAGTCCTGGCGAACAGGCATTTCCTGTGTCATGTTGCATTTGTCTGACCTGGAATTCAAAGGCTTGTCTTTGAAGACAACTGTTTCTACCTTGGTCAAGGGGAAGTTTATATTTTGTGTGGAAACGATGCATATAAGAAATCACAAGAGAACCAGAAATCCTGGCTCTGTTTAGGCTCAGCTGGAAATGAAATACTGCCTTCAACAGGGCCTGAGTGAGCCTGACTCACTGCTTAATTACTCCAAAAGGCAAAGCTTAGGGTTTCAAGTCTATTTTTTATCTTGCTTTTCATCTTTATTCCTCCTCCCACCTCCTTTTTTCAATTAATTTCCTTAATAAAGCAGTTCTATCTGCATCTTTCTTCTGCTTATACTTACCCCTAATTTTAGGCATAGGCAAAATGGAGTGTGGCTGCCTAGTTGGCTCTGTGCCAGTGTTCGACCTGGCAGGCACTTCCTGCTGCCAGGAGAGGTGTTGGGATGTGGAGGCTGATAGCAACTGTTGGCTGAAGGAAAAAAGGTAATGAAAAATCAATGGAAGAAAAATTTCTCCTTTCAAATGTTTAACTCTGCTTTTCATCCCGCCTGGTAGCAATGGTAACCTGGCCATATCTTCTCCCCTAGTGGTGTTTACATTGCTGAGAGTACTCAAATCAACTCTGCTTATAAGCTTTTCTCCAGTGACAGTCAAGACTAGCTTTACTGGAATTAAGGAAAAGCCTGACTCTTCTGACTTGAATGCCTGTTGGATCTGGTTACAGCTTGTTAGACACCTATGTCTTAATTTAGGCTCCCATCAAATAAAATACAGCCGTGGGAGTCCTCTCTGCAGGATTCTCCGATGTCTAAAGACGTTTTTGGCGATTTCATATCTGAGCGTCTCAATGCATGTCAATTGTTTTACTTTTCAGTTTCTTAGCTTAATAGAGGCAAATGGGGAGAAACTTTTAAGTGGTCTTTGGAGCCTGATTTTTATTTAAATGTTTAGCAAGCTGAAATAGAAAAAAAAAGTGTTGTTACTTGCTTTTTATTAAATTCTAGGTTGTTCATATAAACTGAAATTGTTCATGCCTAACCTGTGGGCTAGCTAATAGCTTCTGGGCCATACTCCAGGCTTGTCTGTCTTGTGCACTGTTATTCCTTTGGTCTTGTTGAACACATTTTGCCTTTGGTCATACTCGTCTCAGTTGGTGAAATAGTGAAAGGAATGAGTTTCTCTGAAGGGGGTTGGAAGAGATTGCAAAGACGTTTGTTTAAAGATTTAGCAAGGGTCAATGGGAAGTGCATTTGTCTCCTGCTAAATTTGTGATGAATCCGCAGCATCAGTTAGTTGCATTATCTGACAACCATTGCTTGAACAGTCTGCTGTCTTCTGGGTGGTTTTATAAGTGATTCTGTCCTCAAAGCTTCCGTGCATTTGTGAACTGTAAAGCTCTGTAGCAACGTTTATGCAAGTTTATTTTTTCCTCCTAGCAAATTTCAAAAGTTGCGCTTAAACAGCAGCAAAATGCTTTTCACTTGCAGACTGCTCACTGGGCAAAATTGAACTCTAAAAGCAATTCTGTTAGAGGTAGGAATATGCTTTATACAGAAGAACCCCAAGTATAGAAAAACTCAAAATTACTCAAAGGAAGCATAACAAATTGCTGGCATAACCAGGATTTTCATTTGTTGAAATCTTTTTTTCAAAGTTATGAGGTATCTCTTGCCCACTGGCAGCTTCCTCAAGTTGATGTGGCACTCTGAAAATCAGCCTAGACTGACGTTCTCAGCTTGAAAGTGCATCTCAAAAGCTAGGCTTATACAAATGTTTATGCTTGGTGTTAAATCAGCTGCAGCCATCCTGGACCAGTTCCCCAAGGATTTATTCAGTTTATGTTGCTTTTGCAGTTCTTGCTCTTAAAACTGCATAGCTACCACTGCCCAAATGAGCTGGTTTAACTCTGCATTGGGTTGTATCACAGGCAGTCTAAACCTCTCTCAGTAGAAGAATGCTTACTTGGTATTTTGGGAACTCAGTTTTCTGGAGTAGCAAGATGCCTATGGGATTAGGAGGCTGCTTATCTCCGCAATCTGTTGCTGAAAGTGCTGGCCCCTGGGTTTATCAGTCCTTGTGATTTGTGTAGTTATGAAAAACTGCTTGCAAGTGTCTATATTAGAGATGTCATCTTCATCTCTGTGTGTAAATAACTTGCTGTTCGTATTATTTCCCCAAACTGTCAATTGTTAATCTGTCATTTTCAATGATCACACCCACCGAACTCCAGTGTGCAATAAATTACCTTCTAATCCAAATGGGTTCATTTGCCAAATGTTGCAGGGAGGCAACCTGGCAGAAATTTATACTTAGCTGATAAGAAATGTCAGAGCCAAATATTCATATGTTAATTACTGGACCGACAATATGCTTCCATCCACAGAATTACCTCAATTAAAGACAAAAAGGATTGGTCTAGACAGGTCATGTCAGCCCATTTCCACAGTTTTTTACAGGATTCCTCTACCCTTCACTCAATGACTTCTCAGGGCTTGTCCAGCTTAATTTTAAAGGAATCAAGTAAGGGAAAATTTCACTGTTTCTACTCTTGCAATGCTTTCTTCTAATGTTCATATCGTGTTCTATTTTCCTTAATTTCACTCACATTGATATAAAAATATAAGTGTAGAAAGAGTCCCATATTTAAATACTGTGTAAATTTAAAACTTAACCGATGCACTCTGTAGATTCTGATCCTTTCTGGTTTTTTTTAATTCTGACATATGCGGTCAAATATAAACTGCTGAATTGCAACCTGACATTACCCCTAAAAGACTCTGGCTTTTGTTACTTTTGTTGTTTCTGTTGTTGTTTTGTAACAGGATCTAAATGCTTGACTCTTTCAGGCAAAAGCAAAGACAATGTGACAAAGTGACAAAGTATTTCAGGGTAACACTGTGCATTGAAAAGAGCTGTGCCAAAGAGTAGTATGATTATTATTGCTATTACTTTTGCCAGACAGATATTTCTACCAAAGTGACGTATGGATAATCTAACAATGCTCAAGAGCTCAATCAGCACTTCACTACCTCCTTCATGGCTAAACAGGGCCACATCCCCTGATAATTGTGCAGTCCTAGTGTTTCTGTGTATTTGTCCAGTAAAGAGAACCAAGTTGCCACTTTACATTTATATTGCTATTTATCAAGTGCTAAACTGAAGGAACCTGTGCGTCCTTCTTCTGTATAAGCTTTTCAGAGGTGTGTATGTTACACATTGACGTACAGCACTGTCAATTTGTGCAATGGAATTGCTGTCAGTTCAGATCATCTTTCCAAACAGTTCACTGTAAACTTAGTGGAACAAATGAGTGCATGCAGTCTGAGGGGATGGGAATTATGTAGCATCAAAGCGATGCGTGAACTGCTGTGATGTTATTAGATTTTTTTAAAGGCATGAATAGAAGCTTTAGTTGTTGTACTGCATGTTATTGTAAGAGCTGAAAGAAACCTGCAAAAAATTCTATTTAATGCTATTAAAAATGTCATTTAGGTGACAAGAGTCTGAAGAATCTTTTCTTTTACCTTTCCCTTTACTCAGACCTAATTGCCTTCTCAAATACTCTTCCTTGTGTAGCTCTTGCCCTCTGCTGGAATAAAGGAAATGCGAGCCTGTGTGTCACCACAGTAGGATTTGAAAATGATGTGCTTAGTTTTGCTTTTCCTTAATGGGTGAAATAACTTTCGGTTAAAGTTTGTGTTCGTTTTGATCTAGAAAGCACAAAATATGCAAGACTGCCATGTGACTGATTGCTCTCTGCTGGCTGGAGGTCGGTTGTTTGCTGTTTGCTTACAACCTTAACACTCGTGCCCTGTGTTGGAAAACTTTAGATTGTTCTGGTGGTTGGAGCCTGTGGAATACCTGGAACAAGAAGTTCTATATGAGCACCCTTAGGTGGTGATAGCCATCCCTAAGCTCTGTGGTTCACATTCATAGATGCTTTTGGAACTGTGTGCTGGCTCCCTAACTAGCAACATCTCCTCTCTGTTTTGTTAGAACCAGAGGGACTCAGTGTTCTGTGTGTGCTGACAAGGTCTGCAAACCATGGAGTGGGAGATGGGCACAGTCACTGCTCCGACCTTTAGAAGATATTGATTCTGGCTCTTAATGAATTGCAAATGACAACTCAAATTATGGGTTAAAAAAATAATTATGCTCCTGTCTGTCTTTGTTGTTATTGCCTGTAACCCCCACCTCACCCCAAATCCCACAGTGATAGGGGCTTTAGCACTTGCAGTTCTTGCTTTGTCTGGAGGGAGAAGTCCAATAGAGAACTAAATGTATCATTCCTTGTTTTTTAACTTCTATAGGGTGCCCATCTAAGAGAAAACTATGGACATTTGTAACGTAGCCCGTTTCTGGCAATGGTGTTGGGGTGCCTCTGGAGCCACAACACGTTTTGAGCTTGTTACTGCTGTGGTTGTCTTTGCTTCTGTCACAGGATTGCTGACAACTGGCTTCACTGTGTAACCCTCAGCCTATTTCAGCTCTAGCCAGCCCCTGCTAGGTAGCCAACTCCCTTGTTGGTGTCCTCCTGTCCTACACAGCTTCTCTGTCCTTGATCCTTCTCTCATTCTGTCTCTCTCTCCCCCTGCCCCATTTTCACTTGTCCCTGTTGCTTGCTGGGCTTTGCAAAGATTCTTCCATAAGTGAATGCAGAGTTAGATGCATTCCTTGTCAGAAAAATCGGTAGTCCGATTTTTTGTGTGTCAGAGGTGTAAACAGTTTGATTTAATTGCATCTGGTTTCTGAGGCAAACGTTTCTTCTATCTTAAGTAAACTGTGTTCTCAAAAATGGAGAAGCTTAGCCTTAGCCGTTTCAGAAATTATTCTTTCAAATCCTTCTGTGGAGGAGGAGAGGGAGGAGAAATCAATAACTTTACTGGGAAGGAGGACAGGAAATCACTGTGTAAAATCTTGCAAAATCCTATAAACAACTGAGTATTGCCAAGACAATTCTCTGGGTATCATCTGTGCTCCTCAGTAAAGAACAGGCCACAGGAGAGGCCAGGTTATTCTTCAAGCAAATGATCCTGGAGTTGGGAAGCTGATGAATTTCTCTCTCTTCCACCAGAATTAGAAACTTTTGAGTCAGTTAGAGAAGGGCAGGAACAGCAAATGGGCTGCATGGTAACAGGAGCTGAAACATGCAGCTAGTTAATTAATGTTTAGTAGCTCAAACATGCAGCCTAGTTAATTAGTATTGTTAAGGTTGCATGACCAAGCCTGTCTTGAGTATTTCCAGCATGAAGCATGGCTGTGCAGCCTTAATTCATCTGTAAGCATGTATCCTTCACAATGTAATCCCTAACTGCATTTCTCATACGTGGTTCCCCAGTACGGTATTGCACCAGCCTATCCCATCTAACAAAGGGATGAGACAGGAGCACAGGGAAAGGAGTGCTGCTACTGCAGGAAAACAAAATGACAGATATAAGGGTGTGTCTTGGGACCAGAACTGTTTAATATCTTCAGCAATGACACAGAGAGCGTGAGTGAGTGCACGCTCAGCAGATTTGCAGGTGACACCAAGCCGTATGGTGGGGTTGACACACCTGAGGGATGGGATGCCATCCAGAGAGACCTGGACAAACTCGAGAAATCAAGGAGTGGGACCATGAAGTTCAACAAGGTCAAGCGCACGATGCTGAACCTGGGTCAGGGAAAGCCCTGGTATCAGTACAGGCTGGGTGTTGAAGGATTGAGAGCAGCCCTGCCAGGAAGAACTTTGGTGGTACTGTTGGGTGAAAAGCTGGACATGAGCTGGCAATGTGCACTGACGGCCCAGAAAGCCAGTTGTATCCTGGGCTGCACCTGAAGAAGCCAGCAGGTGGTCAGCAGGTCAAGGGGGGCAGTTCTCCCCCTCTGCTCTATTCTTGAGACTCCATCTGGAGTACTGCAGCCTGCTGTGGGCTCTCCAGGGTAGGAAGGATGAGGACCTGTTGGAGTGAATCTAGAGGAGGACAAGGAAGGTGATCTGAAGGCTGGAGCACCTCTCCTGTGAAGACAGGCTGGGAGGTTTGGGGTTGTTCAGCCTGGGGAAGAAAAGGCTGCAGGAAGACCTTTCAGTGCATAAAGGGAGCCTACAAAAACAAATAAGGAAAAACAGTTTAGCAGGGCCCGTTGCAATAGAACAAGGGGTAAAGATTTTAAACTGAAAGAAACTAAGTGATAAAAGACCTTTAAATGTCCCTTCCAACCCAAACAATTCTATGATTCCATGGTTTAAAAATTGTCCTGGGCAACACAATTCAACTACTGTTTCTGTGTTGTACAAAGCCTTTCCTTTCAATTATGCTTCATCAGAGGTGATTAATATTTTTGTGTGTTTGTCACCCATAATTTGACTTGCAGAAGCACTGACTGTATAGAGATGTAGCTGGAATCTATAGACAAATAAATTGCAGGAAAATGAAAGGGTTGGCTTGCATCACATGGTGGACTTGACTATACATTTATGAGTCTCAGTGACGTTTGTCTAACTTTTTCTTAAAACCTGGGATGACAAATCCTCCAAGCAAGCAGCTTAAGCATGCTATTACAGTGTTTATTAAAAAAAAAAAATTCCAAGTGTTTTATCTTCAATATTCATCTTGCAATAATGGATAGGACAAGACAAACAGGCTTCAGAGGACATTGAGATCATAATATTGTGGGGGTTTTTGTGGGGTTTGGTTTATCTTTTAGTAGCAGTCTTTTATATATTTGAAGACTTTTGGCTTTCCTCAGCCTATTAAGGCTGTATAGTGATATGGTGCTATCTCTCTAATCTGCTTCTTGTAGGTGATGTGTTTTAGCTTTCTATCATTTTCATTTTTCTCACCTACACGTTCTTGGCTGAATTTTATTACTCTAAAAGTGTCTTTCCCCAAATGAAATATTCCTAATGAGGTCTTATCAATGCTCAGTGCAATAGAAAGATAACTTCATGTGTCTTGCAGGCTCTTTACAGTGATACAGGAAAGCAGCAATTTGCATTCGTATCTCATCTCGGATTTTAATAGGAACCAAACAGCTGTTCCACTGGTGGTGTTTTCAGAAATGGATAGAACAGTGTGACTGAAAACTTCCAAAATAATTCAGCTCAAGGGGAAAAAATGCTTCAAGCCGAGTAGTTGGATTCTGGTGATTGTAGGCAAAAGGAAGGCTAAGGTAATCTTGAAATAAATTGGCCTCAACTTTACCGGTAAGAAAGCTGTAAGTAACCTAGGTGTCTGTGCAGACCCTCAGGCGGATTTTCCTTCCCATCCCAGGGAAATCTTAAATATCTTTATTGAATGAGTGCAGTCAGAAAGTAGGTACAACGGCATGAACTTCATCAGCCAGTGACTTTAATGGGAATAGATTTAGTATTCAAAGAAAAATAGTTTGCCTAGGGAATTGCCATCCTCATATCTTGCACTGTAGGGTGTGGATGTGTTTTGGTTTTCTTCTTTTGAGATTTCCAATGTAAGCTGACTAAATCAAAATTAATTCTCCTCACATTGGATTGAATGCTGATGAAGATATAATTTAGCATGTTACAGCTGCTTTCGACATAGGGAAGTTATGATGTGTACCTCTTTCATGTATGAGTAGTATTCTTTACTAGAAAATAAATCTTCAGCGTTGGTTGGTATAAACACATCAAATATCATATCCATTATCTGCTTTCCATATTGTGAAAAGCATTTGACTCCTAGTCAACCGCTGGTTCAGAGGCTCAGTAATTCTAATGAATATTTGGAATAAAAAAAACATGACTACTGTCAGCTCTTTCCAACAGTTTTTTGGGTTTGTGTTGACAGGCTGTGCAGGGGGTGCACTGTGGTTCTTAGCCCTTCATTGAGAATTTTCAAGAATCCTTGTAATACTTTATTCTGTGGTTAAAACCTTCTGCTGTTTAATTCTTGGTGTCTGCTTCCAAGTGATTATTTACTCAAAGCTGGCATAAGAAATGGACTTATGTAAAATGTTATCCACAAATTCTGGTTTCCAATTTGTATTAAACCCCATCAAGTAAAACAGTGCATTAGTTCAGGGTTCTGGATAGTTTGTTGTGATGGTCAGGCACTGTCAAGCCTTGGCACTGTCAGGCTCATTAACAAGATTGCTCTAAGCTGCTAGAGAAACTGTTGCATTAATTGTCATCATCAATGTCAAGAGGAATAAGGTTTGAGCTTTGAAAACGGTGGCAAGGAAAAATGAAGGACATGGTCTTAAAGGTGTCTTACTGCCTCATTCAGAGCAGCAATTACCTTTCTCAGACCCAGATGTCAAGACAGACTGTATACAAATAATATAAAGATTAACATTTTTCTCTGATAAATATGTTAGACTTCCCACTGATGCTTCTGACATCCAGAAATATTAACATCATAGAACCAGATTCAAGTGGAAGGTTTCGTTCATTCCCTACATATGCAAACACTCTGAAATGCTTCTTCGGGAAATCAGATCTGTGCCCACTTCTAGAGAATTTTGCAAATCTTGGGTAGAACACTTCTTACAGAACGTAGCCCAAGTCTTGCTAGGTAAATGGAACATTTTCCTTCTTCATTTAATTATCTGTTATCCATGTTTAGTTGCTGTCGTTGATGTGACTGACCGGAAGCCATTTATCATGGTTCTTAGTAATCCTTTATTAACTAATTAAGACAGTGAAGTTCTAAAATAGCTTCAGTATAACCCCAACAGAGAGGGAAGCCATGCTAAAACTCTTACTCTTGTAGGCGAATTGCTGTCACCCATTATTCTTTTGTATTCTCTCACATCCTTGGAGCAACGGGAGTCCCCCATGTTTTAAGGGGATTGCAAGCACACACTTTGTTGACAAAGGAGGGTTTAACTTTGTGACAGACATCGGCATTCCTCTCTTACCTCTTCCAGGGAAACAGCTAGCTCAGACCATACTCAGTTCCTGCATGCACTAGTCATGGTTCTGCCTGAAAACTCCTGAGGATAATATTCATGGTCCAATTCAGGCAACACTGTACTGAGGAGCATAAACACCTCAACGGTGTCTGTATTGATTTGACAAAAGCATATAATGCTTTCACTTGATCTACTTTCTGAGAGTTGGTGTGAACTGGATTGTTCTGATATTCTTTTAGCCCATTCTATTAATGACGGGAGGGATCCTGTGCAATAGAAAATCCTTCTTCAGTGGAGTTTAATCTTTCTTCTGTGGAACTTCTTATGAAAGATGGAGTTGAGCACGGTTGTAGATCCACATCTACTCAACTTCTTGTTTCAGTACTGTGGATCTTGACTTTAGCATGTGATATAATGAGGGTAATTTGTTCAGCCCAAGCAAATTTATTCAAATCTGAGTTTTGTGATACCAGTCAGCAGCAGATCTGTAGAATTTCACTGCTTTATAAGATCATCCAAACACTTTCATCTTGCAAGGAGGATCCAAAGACAAGGGCACATTTTGTCTTTCCAAAGCTATCTCTGAAGCCCTCTCTTTGTTGCAGTTACAGACTCAAAAGAACACCATTCTTGGTATTTTTCTCTCCCTTGATTGATGATTAAATGCCTCGATGTTCCTGGAAAACAAGGGTTTTTGAAAGACATTTGCAAAATGTTCTTTTGCATGAAGGAGGAGGACAATGCTCAGTACAGATCACCAGTTTAAACCTTTGACTCTGTTCACTTTGCACAGGCTAGGCACAGCATGGAGATGCGAATTCCAGAATGCTCAAGTATTGGAAGACCTCTTGTAAGTTAGCCTGCTTGGGGTGACAAATCCCCTGAGTGACAATGCAAGGACATCTTTAAGTCCTCCCTAACAGCATGCCAGATCAATGATTGTGAGGAACAAGCTTTGAGACATCTGGAGACACATCTTTCCTTGTACTAGCATAGCTCTTGATGTGAAACATGCAGCTAACTTGGAGGTCAAGCAAGAAAAGGTGTTCAGAGGGATTCTGTTGCCACTTCTCACTCATCTAAAAATCACATATTCAGCTTCTAACCATGCATATTATGTGCAGGGTTGTGAAATTAAATAAGGCCTTTTAGCACTTAAGAAATACAAATTAATTTATTCCTTTAATAAAATGAAAGAGAGAACTAGAGGGAATTAACCAGGTTTTGGGAGGGGGTGGGAAATTTTCTTTGATATTGCAGTATGACCAATGATATGCTGCAGTCTGTGCCCTTCTGAGCGAGCTGAAATCAGCTGTTCCTGACAACATTTTACATCAATGAATGTGCTCTATTAGCATGATGCATACCTGCACTCTTAAGCATAATCTATATTGCCTTGTGATGGCAGCTCAGTGGTGTCTGTGAAATGATTGGATGACTTGAGGCCAACTAGGGCTGCAGTGGAGCCTCCGTTACAAAAACCTCCTTAAAATCCAGAAATCTCAAGTCCAACACCCCGTGTTAAAGGACTGAACTGCTTGTAGAAACAACTTTTGTTCTCTTCTCCTTGCCTTTTGCCCTCTCCAATGGAAGCACCAATGTGCATGTGAAACGCCCTATGTGTGGGTGTTGTGTAGTTGTGTAGTTCAGACTCTAAACAGAGGAGTTGAGTCTCTGAAGCCATTAATCTTTCCCTGGAGCTAAATTCATGATATATTTTATGTTTTGGAAATTGTAGTGTAAACTAACAGGCTCAGGCAAAGCTGAAGTGAAAAATATAAAAATAGTGAGGAGGCATTTGCAGGGCGAAGATTGAAAAACAGTCTAATCAGATTGAAGGAGACTTTGTATCCAGTGCTGCATACAGTTAATAAGATATAGTTGGATGCCTTGCTGTACTGGGACTTCATTGCACTGTGTGTGGGTTGCTACTGTATTTAAAAAATAGGGACGTGTGGGGAGAGGCAACAAGGATCTAATCTTTGAGAATGTGTGATAGAGGCCACCCCCAGGGAGGACATCAAATCGACTCCGCTCTTTCTCAACTTTGTAGATCAAAGCAGCTCTGTTAACACGGCAAAGAAAACCCCACAGACCCCTGTGCAGTGGTGCTCTCTGGTGCTGCAACGGCACCTGCCTGCGTGAGGACCTTTATTCAGATTAAGAAATTATTGAGTGGTGCGCAGTTCAGCTCAGGTTCTTGCAAATGCAACAAATCTTGAAGCTTCTTAGCTCTGGACAAACGAACTTCCTATTATTATTGGCGGCACTGTCTGAATTCAATTTCAAAGCTTAATGGGTTTTAGATGTATGTACCAACTGGATTTCAGGCAAAAAGGCAAACATCAGAAGTTGAGAGGCTGTCATATATTAATGTATTAAGGGCAGTAACATGTTCTACCAAGTGAGATCCTGTAGCTTCAGCATTACTATAACAGAACTATTTGTAAATTAAGTTGCACTCTTGGTGAGAGGCTAGTTTTAGGGGTTTTGTTTTCACCTTTTAACTCTTGGGGCAACTTGAAATGTAAATGTAAGATATCAAGGGTCTGCTATTCAGCTGATTGAGCTCTCTCAGCTCTAAAGTTTGGTCTCAGTAGTGAGACATCACCTTGAAAGGGGTGCCCTGTGACCATGGCATCTCCCTTTTATCTTGTGCTTGCTTGGGAGGGAAGTGGAATAGGAGATGTTGTGCAAGATTTCTGGGCAGAGAAGAAACAGGACCCTAAGATGGCTAAGGTCATCTGTCACTGAGGCAGTGTGTTCAAACAAATGTAAATGAATGTTGAACTCATTCAAAACCGAATAGCTGATCTTATTTTAAAAAAACCAAAGTCTTTATGCTTTGTATCATCTTGGCTCAAATTTTTTGTTTAGGCTTTACCAAACGAAAATTGTAGATCTGTGTACCTTTCAAAATCTTCCTGCAGAAATGTTCCCTGGATAAATATTTTTTTTACTGAAATATTCTTCAGCCTACTCTGTCACTCAAATCTGGCAATCTTAGGGGCCCTGAAAAAGTGGTCAATTTCTAAGATTGACAAAGTCTAAATATATAATGAGATAAGTGGTAGGGGCTAAAAGGAACCGCTTGCAAAGAAATTAATCTGGGAGTTGTCTGTCACATCTTTGTCAGATAAAAAAATCACTTCTATTCGAAATTTCATGTTGTTTTGACAACTTTCTACGCTTGATGCCTGTGGTGTGTTGACCCTGGCTGGATGCCAGGTGCCCACCAAAGCCACTCTATCACACCCATGCCCAGCTGGGCAGGGGAGAGAAAATATAACAAAAGGCTTGTGGGTCGAGAAAAGGGCAGGGAGCGATCACTCAGCAGTTACCATTGCTGGCAAAACAGACTCAGGGAATTTAATTGCATTTATTACCAGTCGAATCAGAATAGGATAATGAGAAGCAAACCCAAATCTTAAACATGCCTTTCCCCCACCCCTCCCTTCTTCCCATTCTTAATCTTATTTTTGTTTTGTTACCTTTGCCCCACCAGCAGCACAGGGGGATGGGGAATGGGGATTATAGTCAGTTCACCACATGTTGTCTCTACCGCTCCTTCCTCCTCAGGGGTCCCTCCCAAGGGATGCAGTTCTTCATTAACTGCTCCAGTGTGAGTCCCCCACGGGGTCACCAGTCCTGCCAGCAAACCTGCCCCACCATGGGCTCCTTTCCCCAGGGGTTCAGAGGTCCTGCCAGGAGCCTGCTCCAGCTCAGGCTTCCCACGGGCTCCTTTGGGCATCCACCATTTCACTGTGGGGCTCCTCCATGGGCTGCAGGTGGATCTCTGCTCCACTGTGGACCTCTGTGGGCTGCAGGGGCACAGCTGCTTCCCCATGGTCTGCACCACGGGCTGCAGGGGAATCTCTGCTCCTTCCACCTTTTTTACGAATGTTGCTGTCTGCAGGGCTGTTCATCTCATGTATTCTCACTTCTCTCCTCTCTGGCTGCAATTTGGTTCGGCACGATAATGTTTTTTCCCTTAAATATTTTATCCCAGAGGTGCTACTGCCATCACTGATGGGCTTGGCCTGGACAGAAGTAGGTCCCCCTTGGAGCCAGCTGGCGTTGGCTCTGTTTGACACAGGGGAAGCTTCTGGACACTTCTCACAGAAGCCACCCCTGTAGCCTCTCTGCTACCAAAACCTTGCCGTGTAAACCCAAATACAATGCCAAAGCTTTTGGGCCTGAACCAGATCCCAAACTCTACAAAGCTTGCCTACAAGCAAAGCAGAGATGGAAATACTGAAGGAAAAGGCAGAGCAGGCCCAAGTACCTCTGACTGAAGAGTCTAGGGTGACAAACCTTTTAGAGAAGTCTGTGCCTAGGTCAGGTGTAGATCAGGGTGTCCCATACAGGCGCCCCAAACAGCCACACTCTGCAATAGTCTAGGTTAGCACAGCCCAGTGAAGGCTGAAGGGCAGCACAGAGGAACAAGCTGCATTGCTCTTCTCATGTGGGGATGAACTGGCCTTACAGAGACCTGTGAATGGTAATACTGCCTAGAAGGATGAAACTGCAACTATTTTGATTTGATGTAGCTGAGTAAAATAGATTGTGGAAGACATCTGCTTTGGAAATGTATCCGGCACAACAAATAACATTTACATGACTCTTCCAGGAAATACCACTGTGACATTTACTGTTGTTTGTTGTTTTTTTTTTAACCTGTATCCTTGCTTAACCTTTTTTGAGACTGAGATATCAGCTGCTTCAGAGAGATAGCTGATACTTGCCTTTCCTCCTCTGAGCAGTGGTTTTATTTTTATCACGAATGCTACAGAAGACATATGGCATTTCACAGACACTTCCAGATCGTTACTCAAAGGGATTTATAATTTGATCCCTGATCCTACACCGAGTTTTTCAAGAACCATCCATTGAGTCTTGCAGAGCCATAGCAAAGAGAGTGAAGTGCCCTGAGGTTTTAGGGTTTAAGTACATGTAGTACAACAAGGAAAAACAAGAATAGGAAATACATCCCACACTTTAGCCCCTACCAAAGGACCTGAGCAGATAAGAAAACAGCAGTTAAGTGCGTATGAAATGCTTATTGTTACCTTGGTGTCTTTTTACTGCTTCGTTTAAACAGAACACATACGTAACACAAATTAATTAATTTGTAGGCTGAAATCTAGAAAGAGTGGGATAAAGAGCCTTGTGAAGGTGAATGGTAGAAAGCAGATTTCCAAGAATTAAATAGAGGAATGAGAATCCGTAGTTTTGGGTTTTGCATTTTATCTATTGATCATGAACAGCAGAAATTCACATAAATTTTAGTGTTGCTTTTTCACACTATTTTGGCAGTGATCTTGACATTTTAATTGAGTCATGGAAATGTATAGTGATATTGTAAGTTTTTGGTTTATTTAATGTAAACTATTTGACATAACAGTTGACAAAACGGCAACCTGAAGAAGGAAAACATGGGCTACGAATAAGAACCCTAAATTAAATGTAGTGATCATTTGAGGGAGTCTTGCTCATGATTTTTTGCCATGTGACTTGCAACATTGGGAAGTTATTTAAGAAAGTAATTGCTTCATGTTGTAGTTGCAATGTCCTCCTCCACTAAAGGATCTTGAGATGAAATTAACCTAACAATAATAAATATGTACAAGGAAAAAATCATTATAATGGAAACCAGTTGAAAAAAAATATTAGTAGATGTGGATATAAGTTTCCTGCCAAGTGTGTGTACAGAAAAACCAGTAACCTGCAGAATGCTACTCCCTGCTTTTTTATCAGCTTTGGAACTATTGCTTTATTCCTTCCTTTACAACTTCTGGTCTGCTCTTTTCCTAGCTTTTCTGTTCGGTGTTTGCTGGAGTGCATGCCCTTACCTGTCAGTGACTTGTTAAAACAAAACTATTGTCCGTGAGGTTCTGGTGTCATTGCTATTGAGAAAAACCTTCGGCACAAGAGAAGAGCCCATCACCCTCAATGCACATTTCCAAGACTTATTGGTATAAACAGCCATCTGACATCCTTAAGATTTCTTAGACCTTTATAGCCTTTCCATCTTCTCTGGTTTCATGTTTCCCATTAATATCAGCTACTTTGTGCTGCTGCTAGACTATGCGTGACCTTCCTATGCTGCCTCGATCTCTTCTGAGCATAAATTCTCCTTCTGCAAAAGGCTGATATTCAAAGCAGCACCGAGTGACAATGATGACAACTTGATGTGATCGTAGCAGCAGAGTCAACCCTTCCATATATCTTTGTACACTTGATATGGGCATGAGCACGATATGCACTCAACTTTTTTTCTTTTACTTAGACAGCATCAAGCCTTCTCTGTTTCTCTTGCTTCTCTGCCTGGGAGGGCACAAGAAGCTGGGAAAGTACACTGCCATGACAGTAGACTTGAGCCAGCCAGAGGGGTATTCCAGAATATATGATATTGTGCTTAGCAATAAAATACCAGAAAAAGGAGGAGGAAAGGTGAATATTCATAATTTTCCCCCTCAAGGTGGTGTTATATGTGCTCAGGCTTTGCTTTCCGGAAAGGTACCTAGATATCTGCCCACCAGTGGGAAATAGTGAATAAATTCCTACTTTTGCTTTCCTTGCATGTAGATCTTTGCTTCAGTCTCTATCTCAACCCCCAAAACTTCTCGCTGTTGACCCTTCAGGTTCTCTCCCCTATCCTTCTCGTGGGGAGTAAGTGGCTGTGGGGGCTTAGCTGTCTAACCCACCGCCACACCTCGTGTCCAGATATATGCATGCTGCTAAACAAAAACTTGGACACTATAATAAGCATGTTAAAATGGGGAATAGGAATTCTTTTCTTGATAGTGATTTTTATTTGCATGCTTGGAATTGCACAGCATGTTGCCTTAACTCTTACCAATCGTCCTCCTTCTTCCCTTCTGTCCGTTTACCCAAACCTACTCCTGGCAAATAATTTTGTGGGGATTTTAACCACTTCAGGATTTTCTCTTTTTTCCCCCCATTACCCTTTCCCCTTCCTTCCCACACCTTTCCTTTCATTATTTCAGTAAAGGAAAATATTATGTGGAGATACATTATATTGTCAGATAACATTTAGTTATCCTCCTTTGTCAGTGAAGAATCAAAGGTGGTCGATGAGCATAGACTGTGTTAGGATGGAATCCTACCAAGAGAACGTGTGCTTATATTTCTAAAATTTGTAGTTAGAGGTCTGAGGTCTAGTACCCCTTCTATCATATGGTGCATCTGAATCTTTGAGGGAATTAGGGGAAAGATGTATAGGAAGATTCCTTTATTTGTAATCTTCAAACTTACTCCAGGCCAGCAGTGCAGAAAACCTGCTGGTTTTAGGGCTTGTACAGGAAAAGAATGATACCCTGTCTTGCTCTTTCTGGACAGAAATTGCTGGGATTAGATTTGTCACAAGTGACATCCCTGGTCTCTTTTAAAAGTCGGGCTAAATGTCAATGGACATGGGAAATGAATGGTATCTTTTTTATCTCTGTGTCTGTTTCTCTGTCTACAAGTTGCCTGTATATTTTGCAAGTGTACCACAAATAACTGTCCCGTATTTCTCGCCATGGATGAGTAAAAGAAGGCAGATCCTAGAAGTGCCTACCCAGATCTTTGGGCAGTATTATTTTGGAAGGAATGGTCAGAGAGAAGGGTGTTTTGTGAACAGTTTAGTCTGTAATCTGGTCCCTACTTATTCCAAGCTGCATCAATCACACCTGAGCAAATGCAGAGAAAATCTTTTCAGTTATCCTGCTTGTTAGATTGGTTATCTCTCAACAGCTCCTGAGTCATGAGGGCAGTGGTTGCTGTGTTTGGAAAAAGCAGTGAGGGGAGGGCTGATGACATGTAAGCAATGAAGCAGCATTTGCAGAAAAAGCAGTGGCAAGTGACCTCACAGGTATCTACCCTAAACATAAACAGACAGGATTGTTGTGTTGTGATTAAAACTGGCTATTTCCCCTGTATCCTTTTCCTTCTTCTGCTTCTCCCTGCAGTCTGCTTGAAAAAATATTCCATTCGTCACAACTAGAAATTTCTGGGAATGTGTCAGTTCTGATAAATTTACCAAGAACATTTTCAAAACTAGGATGAATTGTAAGAGAGGGTTTGAGAGAATTGACTAGAATAATTGCTTGAGTTTTGCATGCTCAATACATATGCTAATATGTGTTGACTAATTTAGAGAAGTTTCTCCCACCACCCACCCCTTTTCCTCTCCTTTTTAAAGGTCTAGTATCATCCGCTTTAAAAATCTCAAAAAATGGCCTTGCAATGCCAAGAAAATTTCCCTCTCTGATCTGGTTGAGACTGGAAATCCTGCAAGAAGATGATGTGTGACGTAGACTGCATAATGCTCTCATGGGATGTGATGTTTTCAAGCTGCTTGTTCTGTGTGCAGCTAATCCATTTCCATTGGCATCATGGCTGCAGATTAAGCAGGGTCCATCTGCACACACGCGTTACCTTTTATAGGGCAGAAGTAGTCCTGTGGGACTGGCAACCTTCTCATTTGCTGCTCTGGCCCACATAACTCTGAGTCACAAACCCGTGTGAATGGATGTGGCTCATTTGGAAGACTCAGCTTTTATGGGAGTTAATGGAAACTATATTTTAAAAAACCCACACTTTTATTTATTTTGTGGAGAAACATCCTATATCATTAGCTTTCAACCTGTATTAGTCCAATAAAGGCAATTAGTTTTCCCCATGGCAGAAAGCCTGTTCTGTATTTGGCAACTGCCCTTGGAGCATATCCTTGGAGCAGATGGCTGCTTGCCTGCCAAATCAGATACAAATTAGATTTCCAGATGATTGAGTGACGGCGGCAGGAAAGCAGCCATTCGTCTTAACTCCTCCTCTATTGCAAATCCGGTTAATCGGTGAGAACATAACCGCTCGCTGCCGGGGCACCCGCTCTGCGAGGAAAACCTATCCGTGCGTGGGCCCCACAGGGAGGAGGTGGGACAAGTTAAAGGGAAATGTTTGGCTCTCCTAAATATTTATTTATAATGAATAGCAAGTCTGTCTTCTACACAAGTGAATTGCCAAGCCTGATTTAGTCCATAAGGAGGGCAAGGAATCTGTATCGATGGTCCCCACATGTGTCTCCATCAAAGTCCTGCACTGTCTTGTAACTAGGCTGAGCAGGAGGATAACTATGGAGCTGTATTGTGTGGCAGATCTAATTATGATCAGCTTTTAGGTTCAAACACCAGCTCTCCATTAGCTGCATTTGTGTATCTATCAAATGGGAGGGCACTCTGCTTGGCCCAGGAGTACAGACAGCAGCCTAGCGAGTTCTGTTTCTCTTATGTATTGTTTCTTTCTGTGTTTAAAATAAGACACAACTTTATATTTGAACATGGTTGTTCTAATATAGTCAAAGGCAAGCAGGTGATTGCTGACAGGTAAAGGTGACAGCTGGACAAAGCACTTTAGTTCTGTTCCAAAACCCTCGGAAACAGCCGCAGACTCACCATGCACCTATGAAGTGGAGCCAAGTTACATTTGGAACCTCATGTTCTAGCTAGATAACTGGGGAAAAAAAGAACGGTGAAAACAAAATAGCTTTGGAAAAAGACTTGAGGGAATAAATAGAAATATTTTTCTCATGGTGGAAAATAAATTCAGTAGGACCACTACTATGCTTGGCTACACAAATGTGTTTCCAATAAAGTTAACAGGTATGCTGGTACAATTGTGAAAGGAGTCTGGCTTAGCACAGAAGTCGGGGACCAGGCCCTGAAACAAGTAGATGTGGTCTCTACTGAAGTCAAGGAGGCTACACTAATCTCCAGAAATGTAAAGAACTGGCTCAAGGCCAGCTACAGTCTAGGGACTTCTCTTCCATATTCCATTTGGTCTTCCATAAAATGCAGGTTTCTCTATATCTTTGTCTTCTCTTCCTTTCTTATAAATAGGGTGGAGAGCAAGATTTGTAAACCTGCACTAATTTAATTAGCTTAATTTTTAATACTGTTTTCTCTGAGAGAGAATTCTTTCTACTTGGTTTATCAATATATAGATGTAAAATCAACTATATTAGTGTTGCTGTGAGGCAAAAAGTAAAATATTTGTTGTAGCTGTATTTTCAGATTGTTTGTCTATTTTCTACCCTTCATTAAAAATGCATTGCCTTCTGCAGCTGTCCTTTGACCTAAAGAGACTTAGTTAAAGAAATACATATAGTTATTTAATCTTTAAAGAAGAAATGTAGAGAGGATGAGGTCAGAGTCAGCACAAAGTTTTTCAATAGGGTTGGCAACACTCAGGTTTGCCATCCCAAGGGCAGCTGGGGAGTGGGGTGCTGAGGCTGGGTGGAGGAGAGGCAGGGAGGGCTCAGCAGTGCTCGGGTGGGTGCAGGATCTGGGCACAGGGAAGGACAGCTGGAAGACCACAGGAGTTTTTCGCAGGAGACAGAGTTAGGAGATTACAGCATCTAGGAATTATCAAAGCCCGTGGCAGAGGGGTTGATATGAAATGATCTTTAAGGTTCCTTCCAACCCAAGCTGTTCTATGATTTTATTGATAAGTCAAAATGTTAATAATAGCTAGTGTGGAATTTGGTAAGGTGGAGTGAGCAGGAAGGTCTGCGGGGTTTGCAGTGTGGGGGTTCTCGCTTCTTTTCTCCACAGTTTTTGCTTCCCCTGCAAAGTGGGATTGAATGATGAAGTTCCACAGGAGGGTCTTGGAGAATTAATCAGGTTTTCTTCTCCTGCTGGTGTTCAGGATAGGGCTACAAATGGGGCAGCAACAGTCTCTGCTGCTGTTATGGGGCTGCCTTAAACATCCTTTAGAAAAGCAGAGCCACGTCAGCAAGAGACCTGTTGTGACAGTCACAGAATAATCCCACAGTGTCAAAGCAGGGTGACTTGCCACCCCAGGCCACATCATATTTTCTGAGTATAGGTTCTCTGGAGGAAACTTCAAAGTTTAGCTGTGCTCTGAAAAGAAGCTAGAAGGGCTTTAAAGTTTCCATGTCTCTTATTCCTCAAAAAATGTGCTCAGTTAAGAAGTAAAAGAAGGTTCATTGTCCTGCTGTTTCTTTGAATGTTCAAGCTGAAAATTTTCTCTGGCTTCCACCTGTTACAAAGGCACACTGCCCTAGATTTAGACCCTCTAAAGATATGTGTACATTGCTTGAACAGCTATGAGGTTTTCTTGTAGTTTCACCTGATTTTTGTTTATGTTAAAAGCTCAAAGTAGACAAAGCAGTTACCAGTTCAGTTGTATTTAGCTAGCTGAGAGAAAGCTGTCCAGGGTTACTTTTCAATAGTTCTTCTGTGAAAAATACGTATTGCCATCAATGCACTAGAGATTTAGAAGAAACTTATAAACTCTGATACTCTGTAAAGACTTTTTTTGCTAGTAAAAGCAACAGCAGTGGTACACTAGTGTCACTCCATTGCCTGAAAGCAAACAGCCATATTGATTGAGGGTGAAATAGAACACTCTTTAATTTACCTCCCTTAGCTGTATTGGCTTTGAATTGGTATCACAATAGAAGCCAGTGGTAGCCTAAAATGAATAAGCCTAAAAATCACTAAAATCAGCGCACAAAAATCAATAAGCCTAATAGTCACTACACAAAGAAAATACATCTAAAAGGTAAGGATGTGTCCTCAGAGAATCATGTTCAGCTTGGAAATATTAGTGGATATTTTTCCTATTTTGCAAGGTTGGTAGGAGGTTGTTTGGTTTTGGTTTTAATTAGTTGGTGGGCAAACTGAGGCATAAACAGTACAAGGCACATCTGTTGTATTGCATTGTCTGTGGCACACGTAGTACTTGAATTAAATCTTCTGGAATTTTTATTTTTACCTTTCTATAACATCTCTAGCATCTAAAGCCTGAAATAGGAAATGCCTTGGCGTATGCATCAGTATGTGCATCTCTATGCACTGCCAATAAAATCTGTCTTGAGAGCAGCATACAGGCAATATGTAGACAAGGAAAGGAAATTTTTCAGAAGAACTACTTTTCAGAAATCCTGTGGAACCTTTTATCTCCCGTGAACTTTATTTATTTATTCATTCATTCACTCTTTCATTTTAACTCTCCCTCCCTTTTGAGGCAAGAATCTTACTCATCTAAATGACGCACTTGGAGAGCATGACATGGACCATCAGGGTGAATTGGTGCTATGTACAAAATGATATGAATATTCAGAGATGGTGGATACTCTGTAGTGGGACAGACCATGACTGCCCCCTCTATAGAGGAGTCTATCACCTAAAACAACTTCGAGGGGGATAGCAAATGTTTCAATAAATAATTTTTTCTTTCTCATCTTTGTTTTGAGTCAAGTGAGTATGATTTACTAACTGGTTCTAGGACATACTATGCCTCCTTGGGACTGAGGACTTGATTACAGTTAGACTGGATGCTGGAGTTTATCCACAACTGTTCGTGCTCATAAATCAGAGCTTCATTGTACACATAACTCTTCAATTACCTTCTCTCCAACAGCAGATTTCTCTTGTCAGTGCTGAGCTTTCCTCCCAGGCTCCCTCCCTCCTCTCTGCCCCATTTGTTAACCCTTATTAGAATGAATCTGCCCTAGTGGGCCTGTTCTGGCCAATGTATTCATACTTCAAGCAGTCTCAGATCTATTTTAATTACTCTCCTTTTGGTAATTACTGTGTCTGTCTTCAGACTATTTTATTCTTCTTTCCCCACTTTGAAAGCCTTCGAAAGAGGTTTTGAAATTCTGCAACATCAGATAGAAGTCTGCTGATCAACTAATAGAACTTCTAATACAATTTCAACTCCTTGGTAAATTGCAGTTCCTCTCTCTTCAGTTATCAAGGAAAGCAAGAAAACTTCACATTTTGTATTACAGCAAAATTGCCCAACAGTTCACAATATCCATCACTTCTACCTATTTACAAAAGTTAGGCCTCTGTCATTTTGATACAGAACAATAAGAAAGGCAGATAGTAGACACATCTCTGTAGAAGTTTATCATCAAAATTTAAGTCTAAATGATATGGAATATCTTTCTTATGTTTTTACAGCCACTGTATTCCCAAAAAACCCCTAAAATAACAAATATGCAAAACGCCAGCACATGCACCCTTCCCCCCCTTTTCCTCCTCCACTAAATGAGAAAATTTGAAAATTTTAGCTGTTGAATCAAAATCTAAAAATATTCATAGAAAAGGTGGATGTTTGGTGTTTCGGTCTATTTTCAGTTAATATTGAATCAAATGAGACTGGATAGATAATTGGAGAGAATGTTAGACTGACAAAATATGGAGTAGATGCCATAAATTATCTTAACTGTTCTGCTGCCTGTCTTCATGCGGTGTGAATTGTATATAAGTATTTCATTATAAACTGCTTGGCAGAGTTAATCATGTAACCAGAATGATGTCTAAGCTATGATGCTACTTGTGGCATTTTTATGTTAAGAAGAGAGAAACTATGATTTGTTGTATGTAGATTGTGGTTAAAATGGGTAAATGTTTGCAGGGATGGCTGTTACGTTATTCATGGGGAAAATGCTGATGACATTTTCAGTTTCTTGCAGAAGTGGAACTTACACAACTGTAATAATAGATGTGCTGTAAATTATTTTCTTCAGAGCTTTGTGTTTGCTTGATGACTCTCTGATCTGTTTTGTTTTGTGTGGATTTCTTACAGGAGCCTAAATTAAAAATATCAGTTCAAGGGAAAAAAGAAGCCTCTATAGCCTATTGAGCTGGGCATTTTATAGCTGTATCCATAATATGCTGTAATTAAAAAGAAAATAGAGGATTTGGGAGAAGTAAAGCAAAGACAGAAGGCTTTGATTCATGCTTATGTTTCTGCTGCTCTTATTGCTAATTGTCAGCCAGTGAGACCCTGTAGCTGGTAGCAGTCTAAAGCCGTTCCTAATTATGAGGGAGTAGGCTGAGACTTGCATCAGGGATGGATAATCTTATATCTGGTTACTATTTTTTGTATTTTTTTGATCTCCCTTCTTCAGCATTTGGTGTTGCTGTTTCTCAGCTATAGGATATTGAGCTAGGTAAAGCAAAAGCTTGAATCATGTACAAAAAATAGCAGCTAATCAATAAATGTTTTTCCTTGAACAGTACTGGTCCCTGCTTCATATTGCTCTCTATATAAGAGCATCCATTTCATGCTCTTTGAAGCCTCTAAACAGCAGAAAGAAGTCGTCTTATTCTCAATGGTTTGCTTTTTTAAAAATTATTTTTCTTTAAGTCAGCCAGAAGTTTCTGGTTAAATGCTTCTCATAAATGGTACTGATACAAGGTCTATTTCCAGTTTGCACAATTTTCACTCTGATTAATAATTTTAATTCTGTGTCTAGCATGATGTAGGTAGTAGATGCTAGCAGCTACTCCAATGGCACTGTTCCTCTCCTGTTTAAACACCAGCCTTTTTTCTGGATTATACCATTTCAGATTTTAGTACTGAAGTATTTGTGCTGTTCCTTTATTTCTTCAAAAGACTTTTTGTAGTCTTGGTCACTCCTGTGCTAATGCAGTTGTCTGTAGCTAGTTGTTTTACAAGATAACTTTCTTCACCAAGAAATGCAAAGTTGGCACAGATTTGGTGCTCTTTCTTTGAATATTGGATACTTCATTTATTTACAGACTCAGTATCTCCAGAGGGCTAACAGCTGACCACAATTTGCAAACGAAGGAGGAGTGACTTGGCTTTGCCCATACAAGTTGCAAGATTTGGATGTCAGCAAATGTCACAGTGAATGCTATTTTCTCTGGCATTTATTTGTTTGAGACTTTTTCTATATTTTATATTTCTTTGCTCATCTTTTTTGTTGTGAATAACTTCAATATAACTTCAATTGTTTTTGTTTTGTTTTGTTTTTGTTTTGTGTGGTTCCTTCACACCAAAAAAATGGATTTTTTCCTTCAGTTACTCTGCTACAAAAAATCATACCATTCCTATTGAAACACTTCTGGAAGTCAGTATAATCCCAGTGGCATTCAGAACAACTGATGTGTGCTAAATGGGATTGCAAAGAGAGCCACTCTTCATAAAACTCTACATGCCAAAATCCATTTAATGCTTCCTTTTAAGAGCCCCAGCTGAGAAAGCAGAGAGAAGCAGAGTTTTGTTAAGCTTGACAAAGTAACATCTCTCTCCCCAAGCAAATGCAACTAAGGTGGATGGGTTTTAACAACCTTGTAGGAAAGAGAATTTTGATATGCTTAACAGTTGCACGTTTAAATGCTTGTTTTCTTCAGAATATGCAGAAACCTACATCTGCCCTGCTGTGCCTGCGGGTTTGGTGTGTTACTGTCCATACTTTTTGACTTTTACAGGGAAATTAAGTTATATGCACTTAAAAAGGACCATGTTTGTGTATCTCACTCCCATCCGATTGGAAGACAGGAGTTATGGTAGCGAATCACAAGGAAATGCATAGCAAGGCTCTAGAAAATAATAGGAGAAGTATTGGTTTGGAACAGCCTTTCCTGAGTTTGCATCATTTCTACACGAAACCCCAGGTTGGTGGGATCCTAGTGACTAAAAATGGTGACTGAAGCAAGAAGGTAAGAGAACAGGTTATGAACAAATTGAAGCTGATAAAGAAATACAAGAACAGGAAGTGTCTGTCTGACTCAACCCAAAGATGAAAGTCAGGAGATCTTACCCAAATTATCATTAGACTGCGTTTCTGTACAAAATTTTGTATAAAGGTCCTTTGTGTTAAGCTAACATCCAGAATGCAGGGATCCTTTTGATCGTTGAATAAACTCTGTCTTTGAATGGAAGTGGAAGTTTTGCTCAGGTAGCATTACAGGTTCCCATAGAAAGAGGTTTAAATGTGGTGTATGTATCATCTCGCTGGCCAGATCTTAACATTTGACAAATGCAGCAGGACCGTGCTGTCAGGCGAGGGAGGCACACAAGCTCTGGCTGTTACCTGGTGGCTGTGCTCGAGACAGACTGAATGGGTCCAAGGTGCAGTCAGACATGTAACACCATTCCTCTTTTATTCCCCAACTGCTGCAGAGCATGGTTGCTGTAGTGCTCACGTTTCTTGCACTTTCACCCTCCTCCTTTTCCTTTGTGTAACACTTACTCATTGACCACAGTGTCTTGTCTGCTTTCATATTTTCATGGCATGCTAGATGTTATTCCCAAGAATGTGCATCGGTCTCGTTATGCTCCTTCTTTTCAGAGGGATTTTTTTTCTTTTTTTCTTTTTTTTTTTTTATGTAAAATGAGCTTCATAACATTTATTTGGGGTAGGGCTCCTCACAGATTTGTGCCATCACATCCATGAATGGCTAGGAATGTACAAGTTATGGGTTCCTGCCAGTACTCAGAAAACTGTGTTTGTACTTTATTTTTACTGGCTCCTGATCCACTGAAACAAATGTAATAATTTTTATTGTTTCATTCATTTGGAATTGCAGTATTAATCAAATACTACAGTTGTCTCAACTGCACCTGTCTATTCTGCTGCGTTCCTCCATTGTGAACACTTGGATGCACAATGATATTACTCCTAACCGAAGAACAAAATATTTTTGCTTCACATCTCTTCTGAGTTTGTTCATTCAATATAGAAGTCTTCTCTTGTATTACTTATGGAAAATTTTATTGTTAGTGCACCGTAGTCATGATCAAGCCCATGTTTTCTTTTGATTGAAATTGCAAACTTTGGAGGAAAAATGTATACCACTCTCACCTAAAACTGGAGGACAGCCAATATCACCCTACAAAGCAGCTTGATTCTTGGTAAAGCTGTGTGCTTTGGACAGACCTCAGCAGGTTTCCCACCTCTGCAGAATGCACAGGGCATAAAGCATTTCCAGCACTTCCTCTCTGGAAGCTTTTTTGAATCAGAATTTAGCACCATATATGAAAATTCATTTCATCAGTAAATTAAATGCTTTTATGTGAGCCTGGGTATATTTAGAGCTTGGTTAAGAGGCTCCCAAAGTAGTTTGAGTACTTTTGTCCCCCCATCCTATTCCTATTGTCACTAATATCTATAAATCTTAATTGAAATTACAGAGCTGAAGAAACTGTGCTAGTCTGTACTCAGCTGGGATGAGAAGTGACTCTCTGGTCCTGGGCCAGCAAAGTAATCAACGCTGTTTAACCACTTCTAATTGCACAGGATCGGTGCTTTAAAGTTTGAAATAAGATTGCCATACTTCAAAGTTAAAGTTAAATACCAGTAAGGGGCCAGGGGAATTTGAGAGAGAGTGATGGAGTGGAAAAATCCACTGCTCAGGACTAGGACACTTTGTGTGTGTCTCTGAATACTAACCCATTAATAGGCAAGGTGCTTTTTATTTAAATGCTTATTTCTTCTGACTACATTGTACTTAAGAACTTCTTTTCAGAGTTAACTCTTGGAAAAGGATACATCTGAAATGAGGAGCTACGTATTCAATCACAGGTTGCACAATGTTGATGTAGATGCTAGGGAACTGCAGAAACTACTTGGTACCTAGTTAATCTGTAATCTTCCGGTGTAGAAATGATGCTATGTTTAATATCTTGTTGACAAGATTGGTGGCTGAGGTATCGTGGCCAAGATGAATAGTAAAATGTAGGATTAGGACTTTGTGCAAAAATTGTTTTACTCCAACACAGAAGGAAAAATATCTGACTGACCCCCGCAGGAAATCTGACCTATTCACTTGATGTGATTTCAGCTGTGCCTTTGTAGCACTTTCTCTCATGCCTCCACATTCCTGATACAGTGAATATATCCGTCTACAGCAGCAGAGTGGGATATGATCTTGCTAATCTGGTTTTGAAACTCCTCTCTAATTCTTCATTGCATAACTCAGCCATCTTTGCATCTGTCCATGTGTGTGCTGGGGAGAGGGGGCAGTCCTGTGAAGAATTATTCTGCCCTGATTTTTTGCTTTTATCCAAGGTTTTGGGACGCAAATGCTTTTTGGTCCAATTCTCATCTGTCCCCTAGAGCTCAATTTAATTTTTATAGCAAATATCACCTCAGCTGTGCCTCCTTCTCTGAGGTGTTTGCAGCTGTTACTATCTCCATGAGTCTGAGTAAAATGAGAAGGTTTGTTTCTTGCGTTACTGCCCAGTTTGAACTCTTATTGGAGCACTCTGCGCGCTCCGCTGACAGAAGGTGCCCTCCTCCTGCCCCTGGCTTTATCACGCACTGGGCATATTTAATCTCCCCTTCTCTGATGTGGTCTGAGGGCTTTAGCAAGCTGTTGCCATCTTCCTGAGGGGAGAAGACTCTAGGGACAAACATGCTAGACTGATGGTGAGAGAGAGAGGAGGGTTTAAAATACTGTGTGCTACTTGTCAAAGAAGAAAAACACCAAGAAGTTATAATAAGCAGGAAGAGTCTCCACAGACTTGACAGCTGAACTTCTGAATGAGCTGTAAAGTGCTTTTTAGCTCTTCTGTGCATTGGAATTTAAAGTGGTAACTGCTCATGAAGATGAGCACTCTGCCTTCTGCTGACTTCTGCAGAAGGTATGGGGAAAATGCAGTTGTCAGGCTTTGCTTCAAGGAATTGGGGCACTTGGGTTTAATCAGCTTGGAGACTGCTTCAGAGGACAGTGCTCTTTATAAGCAAACTCAATCACTCTTTCATGGAGGATCATACAATTTTGAAACAGATTCCAGAATTTAAATGATCAGTCTCAAGACTCCTTGGCAAAGCTGATGCATCTAGGTTGTTCTGCTGGATGGTCTGTAATTTTTCTGTAAAATATTGTACAGTGTTCCCCAGTAAAAGCCTCAGCCTGGGCCCAGAGAGGGGTCCAGTGAAAAGACAGTGTCAGTGCAGAGGTTATCAGACCATAAGGAAAAGGGAAAGTGCACACAATATCCAACTGGTAAGCCAGTGAACTTATTCCAGTCCCATTTAATCACAGAATAAAACCACAAAGGTACGGACAGTGATTACATCATATGAACAACTCTTGTTTGAGAATTGTTGATGCATCTTGCTCAGATAAATGTTTTTTGGTTAATTGGGTTTGGGCTTTTTGTTGTCATTGTTTTTTGTTTTCTTGAAAGTAAAACCTGTAGTGTGCCTTTACTTAAAATTAGCTAAAATGACTAAATAATAATTGAAAATAATGACTAAATTTAAAGAGAGATTATTCTTTTATGTATTAATTGTGCATCTTATGAATGCTTATAAGTCAAAGGAAAGATTTTTCTTATATGTTTTACATATTTCTTCTGTTCTTCTGTTCTTCTCTTATTTTTACATTTTTCTTCTGTATCACTGTACACATCTGAGTATAAGATAGATGTAAGAAAAAGTACAGATAGATCATACAGATGAGGACAAATTAAGTATTCTGCTTGTGCCATAGCATGTAAAGACATGCTAAAAAGTGGAAGGAAATAATGACCAACCCAAATACCTAATTTTTTTCTAAAACAATTATGCCCAATTACTTTTATACGTACTCACTTGGGATGATAGACTTATAAAGATATAGGATGAATTCTTCATTATTTCTTCTTAAAGTACATGCGTAAATGCATTAGTGGAGAACTGTATGAAAAATGTAGGTTAAGGATGGTGGTAATATTCCTAAAGTTATACATTATTTATTAAGTGCTGCTTCTTGAATTCTGATCTGGTGTCAGCCACAGTAGATGTATAGAAAATGGACTTGACCGGTATAGTCAGGCAATTGACTCTGCACTTCTCCCAAATTCTTATTTGCCTAAAACATTTTTTCTTGGTGACAGCAAAGCGTTTCAGTTCTCCAGTTTTATGCTTTTATGAATCCAATTTCTCCTGTTCTGTAGGGTTTTTCTTGGAGGGGAGTTGAGTGGTTGTACTTTGTTTCTATGTTCAGGAATCTTATCTACTTATTCAAAGTAGCCATTACCTTTCATCAACGGTGTTTTCTAAAGACTCCCTGGTTTCATTTTATAACTTTTCCTCTGACTCTGCTTTCTGCTGCCTAAGAAAAAGATCTACTACTGCAACCACTCTGTGCCCTCTCTGTCCCTGTAGTCAGGATCTTTTCCTTAGTTGTTCTTAGAATACACTCCATGCTTTATCTGGGCTTGACAGGATTTACTCTTTCACTTTTTATTGGTTAACTGATCTGCACACATCCAGAGCTAGGATTTGCTGTGTTGTAGTTTTCTCTAATGCTATAAGGGGGTGATCTTCCAGTCACCAATCCTGCAACAGTGAGTACACCTATTACGAAAGTGCTCAGATTATTTTGTTCAACTACAAGGAAAACTTTAATCCCTTCTTTCCCACCCCTTGCTTCTTTTTGTCGTTCAGAAAGAGCTCCAGAGTCCAGTTTCAGTTGGGAGCTTTGTAATAATGCAAAAACATAATTCCTTATATGATGCAGCAACTAGCTCCTTTCAGTAGTAATATGAATGCAGACTTAGAGGATTAATAGAGAGGGTTATTATGACCATACTAATAGTGTAAGATTACTGTTATTTTAAACTCCTTTTTATTGTTTAGGCTTTTAGTCTCACTGCCTTGTTTACCATCACAGCAGTTTTCTCTTTCAATGACACTTTACCGGCTTACAGATAGAGCAAAATCAGTGCTTTGTTTTGGACTCAGAGAATGTTTTACACAACAAACTTTTGAAATCAGGGAATTTTGAATATGAAGTTTGCTTAGAATTTCAGTGGGGTTCAATATTCTGTCCAAAAATATTCTGTTCAAAATCTGTCCTAGGTGAAATCTAACGTGATATATTCCTTCATGATTTTGCATCCTAAACCAAATGTTACTTATGCTGAAATCTGAAACTTTAAATCTTCTGTCAAATGTGACCATAAATATATATAGATTTAGCCAGTAGTTTGGCAAATATTTGTGCTGCTAGAATAAGAACTTTGAGGGTGAAAGTGGCAGTAGAATTACCCGGATTCAATAAGGTTAAGGAAGCTGGAGGAACTTTTTTTACTCGTTTCTTGCAAGTGATTTTGTAAAAAGAACTTTTTCCTCTGCCACTGCTATCCTTGATAGATCTGTTATAAAAGTTAAAACATTTATCAAAACTGCCACAGATCCTATGACCCAGAGAAGAAGGACTATCAGACCTTAATTGCAATAGCTGTGTAATTTCAGAACTTCCCTTCCCTTGTTCACCTACTCTCTGACCTTTATGTCAGCTTCTAATTTCCTTCTGTAATTGACTCTTCTTTCTAGTGCAGGAAACTGTGGCAGCAAATGCATCTTTTTAGTGCAGAGGAAGATTCAAACAGCACTGTTGAATGCCTATCAAATTTACTTTATAATCAAGTTTTTTGGGGGGAAAAAGAGGGTAGTTTGAGCAAGTTTCAGATGAAGAAGGAATGAGTTTCCCTAAATCTTGTTGTTGTGGGCATTTTGTTTTTAATACATAAAGTTAGGTAAGGACTTAAAATACTACCTTCAAGCATGTGCTGAGGACAGCTGTTTGCTCCAAGAGTTGCTCATTTCAGCAGTACATACTAATGGAGGCACACTCTAAGTTTACTTTTCTTCAAGGGACAGCTAATCAATTGAGACAGGAAAGGAGGGGAACTGGAGTAGCTGCTGAGTGTCCCCTGAAAAGTATTAGTATCCTCATCTAAAGTGAAATTTCTATATCATGCATGTTTCTATATCTCTTCTCTCTTACAATTCCTCTCTATTTTATTTCCTTGAAGAGAATTCCATTTCAGCACTGCCTGTCCCAGCTTTCCCTGTGTTTATTGACTGATAAAGGACTGATTTGTGGATTTACTCATGAATGTCTTTATCTTACTGGTTAATCAACAGCACCAACAGTCAGTAACCAGAAACACACCAAAAAAGCTGGGCTTAAGTTCCAGGCTACTCCAGTAGGAAGTAATATTTAAATGAATCAAAGTATCTGTTAGTAAGATTATGTTGTTGTCATTTAGAACAATTGGAATCTGAGGAATTAGGTACTTCTTTTACACACCTAGTGGCCACAAACTTAAAAAAATAAAACAGTTAATCTTGTCAAACTATAACTAAACAGACCCATCTACAGCTTTACAGGACACGGAAGAAAGTACAATAACATGAAATTGTAATTTTTCATGTCCCATTTATTCCTGGGTTAGGGAAACAAACCATAATACAGTATATTTGCTGTAGATATTGTACTGACTTGTACTCCATAAACCTTTTCTGCTGGCTGTGTCTCTTGTTGCTTGTTATTAAAATTTTTAGGACACTGGAGAGTAGAGGGCCAACCCCACACCTTTACCTGGGTGTTTCACAAAATTAATGTATCTATATAATCTATTCAGAATTCAAGAACAAAAGAACTTCTGTTATAATGCATAGCTATTGGTAGGGACTGAGTAGTCTGCATAACCAAAATGAATTGACCCAACCAAACTCAAATCTTATACTTAAAAAAACGTCCACCTTCCCCTAGTGAAAAGTTTTCTAGAACTTAGTCCTCCACAGCCAGAGAGAACCCAAGGTGCAATGAAGGGGAATGGCACAGAGAATGCATGTGTGTAGGGAAAAGCACAAGCCTGCAAATACTATGTAGTCCTATATAGGCACACGCTAAAGGCAGAACTTCATAATTTGCCTTAATTCTCCCTACTTGGTTTTTAAAAATAAACTTATGACAACTGAAGGGTCACTCCTTTGCAATGAGGAAGGAAGCAATTGTTTTTTTAAGTTTAGATGACATATAAACTTCATATCTACATCCCCTTCTGAAGTTTTACTAATTTAGTTCCCTCTAGGGACTGCCAGAACAAGCATGGGCCTCCACTATCTGGTCTTCCACATCTTTTATGTCACATGCTCTTTTAACCACTTTGGGCCTCGATGGGAATATGTATCCACCTCGAAAACAGTCTCCTTACCTTAATCTGTTTGTCTTGATTTCCTTTCCTTTCCTTTCACAGGATTTTTCGAGATCTCAGTTCAGGCCATCCTTTTTGAAATCAATTCTAGCTTAAAGTACAACTATCTTTGGAAATCAGGTATCCATTGTCCATTTCATTCTCATCATCTAGATCACTTCAAGACACTCCTTTAATATTTAGATAAGTGAAAAGTACACGTTTACAGAATTTTCTAAAATTTCCCAAGTCAGTGAACATTTCACACTCTTCCATGACTGGCAAGATAGAGTCTCTGTCTCTAAGACAATATTTTTAGGAAGGACCATATCCGAATATGACTAAAAGAACAGAATTGCCATCCACAGGATTTATCAATACACTAATATGCAAAATAAAACTGTGAACAGCTGCTGAGCCAAAGCTGTCATAGATACATGCATGTGTGAAATTGGCATGCATGATCTTCACTTTCCTCGGATTAAAACATTCTAATGCTCAAGAATTACTGAGCACTAATCAGACTATAGTAAAAAATTTGCTAGAAACCAACAACACCATCTAGATTTTTTGATTTTATGGAGGACAACCCAGAGATCTCTTACAGTTAAATGTTTTAGTGCTGAACTAAATTAAGCTTTTAATTCTTTGAAAAGGCCAAAAGATTTCTTCCATATTGGCTTCAGGAAAAGGAGGCTCAGATCCTAAAAATTTCATTATAAGCATGTTCACTTTTCATTTTTTCAGAAAACATTGGATATGGGGAAGAAGCCAGGAGATATTCCAATGTGGGAAATGTGGTATTTTTATTATACACTATGGATTTGCCTCCTGGTAGTAACTCAGAGCAAAATCTTTACAGGGCCAGTGGCTCTTTGAAATCATATAATTATTTTCATTCCACTTTCTTCTTGATATTCCTTACTGACTTCTCTCCTAACTACAACTAAAACAGAATATTGAAGGTACTGCTGGAATTCTAAAGGAAAAGAATAATGACCATACCTTTTCAATGACAATGACAGAACTTTTTATTCCTGTCTTTAAAGTTTCAGATTTGCCAACTTAGAATTCATGGTGACGAAAGGTGGCTCAAGCCAAGTGCCAGAGTGATTCAAAGCAGTTGACATGCAAAGAGGTGCTCCCTCCTGTGTAAATCTTTTGCTCACAGGAAATAACTGCAGGTTTGTATAGATGTAGTAACTAGATTAGCTTTGGTGGCTCAAGAGCTCAAAACCCACTTATCCCAGCCTCGTGCTGTCCTCCACATCAGAGAGTTCTCAAGCAAATGTCTTGGAAAGAGCAAGTATACTGTTTCGCAAAGATGAATAGGTTTAGTAATTGCAATATAAACAGAAAATAATACTTTGCATTATTTAGATTGCCTTGGAGACCTACTCATCGTGTTTCCTGTTTCATAAGTGCTGTTGTTTGTGTGCACCTATACAAGCCACACATAAATAGCATAGTTTCAAGAGAGACGGATAAGATCAAGTTTTCATGCCTACAGTGTCTGCAAACCAGTGACAGAAAACCAGGAGAGAAAAAAAAAAGTCTAGATAAGATAAAAAGATAAAATAGCAAGAAATAACAGAAACTTAAATAGTAAATGTATTCTACAAGTTGTAGAAAAGCATCAGGAAGCACCGAAGGCCACTTCACTGAGTTGGAAATGTGCATTCACGTGTAAAGCTGTGAGTCAAGTAAGGTACAGCTGAAATAACAGATTTGGTAAAAGCTCAGGTGATGGGGAAAGGGAGAAGTAATACCTGACTAACACAGAAATAGGATGCATATTTTTCTGATATAATAATGCCTCTTTGGACTGAGTGAAAGGTAGAAATGGTAATTAGACATGGCTTGAGACATGCTGGGTAAGCTGAGCAATGGGAAGTAGCAGAAGAGATTCGTTTCTCCAGGGAACACACAATGTGCGCTGGTCTGGCTAGACAGCCTTGTTTCTGCATCTCCTTTGTTTATAGTGCAGCTGCTCCCAGCTGTCAAAGAAAACTCCGTATGATAATCTCTAGGCATATCACTGTTATTACTTTGCATATATTGAGGAAAGTATGAACTGACAACCTACTCCCTGCTTAAGCAGACAAGAGAAAAGATTTCATTTTCAGCCTAAAAGATGTTTTTGCTACTGCAGCTAATGTCCAGTCCAGAATTAGTATGTTGATAGAGGCTTCAGATGGCATTTTCTCTGCATATAAAGAAAGCACTTGTCCCATCGTATTATCTGAAGATAAGCAGTGATACAAGAGAGGCAATAATGTCTACCTTTTTTGTAGTTACATCATGTAGCTTCAAATACAGGCTAAACTTTGAATCTATCCCTTTTGTAGGAAAGAAAAATCACTGATGTCTAAGGATGGAGAGTAAACTGATACCCGTGGAAGCTACAGTGTTTTTAACTGTAGCATTGTGTGTTACCTTTTCATACTGTAGCGAAAAAGATTAAGGAAAAAAGACAAAGATGCTAGCTCCAGAGTGATGTGAGTGGTTTTTTGGTTTGTTGTTTTCTTTTCTTTTTTTTAGCTGAGTGTTGAATTCCCTCAATCAGAGATCATTTTTAATGATTATTTTTTCCTTAAATCACCAGTATAATTGACAGGGACTGACTGTTATGATGGCAGATTGTGATCATTGAATTCCCGTTCTACACAATCTAGAGAGCCCCTGCAGGGAACACAAAGATGCTTGGTAGACAAAACCACCAAAGAGGTCCTCAGCCAAGGGAGAACAGGTAGACAACTTCCATTTCCATGACTATAACTTCTTTTCTTCTAATGACTGCTCAGTTTCAGCAGATTTCCTTAAACCCTCAACCTTTTGTTCTTGTCTTCATTATTTCCTCAAGAACTTTTAAGTAGAACTCCCTTGGGATTATAATGTCTGAACCCTTTTTAAAGTAAGAGCTTTTGTTTAAATAAACTTTCCCCTTTTCATTAAAATCGCTTTGCTCTTGTAAATTAAAACTAACCTTTGGAGTATAATAGTGATTATAACCTGATCTTCTGCTCTGCACGCTGAACTGGGACACCTGATCTAATTCAGAGTGCTATAAAGAATGTTATACTTTAACTACAGTTTAAACATGATCATAAGTCTTTTTGAAATGAGGTGAACTAAACAGGCTTATTTGCAAGCACAACTTACTAAACATTTTGCAGTGATTTGCATGAAATATCTGAGATATCATGCTCCAAAGAACTGGAATTAAATGTGAAACTGGTTGTAAAATCAGTGAGATGGCCCTGAAGGAAAATTTATTCTCTTAATAAATGTTTTGGCCATAAAAATACATTAATTTCCTATGTCAAGAGATGAACTGTTTTCTAGCTAATATTATTTCCATGCAAAACGAAATTCCATAATCCTTGTGAAATGAGAATACTTTTAGGCAGAAAAAAAAAAATTATGTAATATATAGCCAAATTTATTATCTAGTTATATTAGACAGTCCTCTTTCTAAATATGAAAACAAGATATAACTCATGCTTTAACACAAAACCTTGCTCCTGACTTTCATTAAGACACATGTCCCAAGACTTAGAATGCATGGAGAAGGGGAAGAAAAAAAAAAGCAGCTAGAAATGCAGCAGAAATACTTATGATCAAGCCCTTCCTTATACTGAACTAAATAACAGTGCGACCTTTTATATTTTAGCTGTATGTTCAGACTCACCCTGCGTATAATCAGGCTCATCTCACCCCTAGCTGAGCTCTAGGGATTCGAAGCAGCAGAATAGAAAACACTGAAAGTGGAAGCTTGGTTTTGTACACTTAACAGTTTAGGAGCACAGAGAAAGACACTTGTCTTAGGGGTATGGCTGGGACAGCAGGATAGTTCTTAGGAGACAGCATCTAAATATCATGGATCAGCAGCTGGTAGTGCAAGTCCAGTCAGTGCAGCTGCTGCCAATTTACCTAAGTTAAGGAGGCTGCCTACAACTCTGTATTCTTCTCTCCCACCTGCCTTTTCCAGGGGTCTGAAGCAACTGACTGCCTTGGTGCAGTCAGGGAGGTGCAAGTCCTGGATCCCGCTGACAAACTGAACAGCCTTGAGCAAACAGCCTGGGGAGGTCTCCAAAACGCTCTCATTGTTCTCATCCCCCTAATTAAATGCAAGTGATATAAACACAAAGCACTATGTTTCCAGGATAGAAAATGCAGGAAAAACACATCAAAGTGAGCTGGGCCATGTCAGCAAGTGCCAGTTTTAGGCTTCTACATTTTATGCTGAGGGAAAGACTTCTGTGTTCAGCCCTGTATTTTTTGAGAGGGGTTTTTAAGTAAGAGACTAGCAGAAGAGAAACAAGCCGTGCTGTGGACATAAGGGTCAGAAGGCAAAAGGAAAAGCTGCCTAAGGTCCGGTGGCTAGTTAAGCTGTGTTAAAAAAGTTAAGCAAGAACAAAAAACCCACCAAACCAAACATTCTACCCCCCTGCAAACAAACATACCAACCCTAAATGCCAGCCTAAACCCCACCAAACAAGCAAAAAGAAAAGAAACAAACCACCCCTCAAAAACCCCACAACCTAAAACATACAAAAAAAATCCCTTAACATGCAAAAAGTGCAAAGCATGCCAAAAACCCAACCAAACCACAGAAAACAATGAAACAACAGAAACCAAATGAACATAACCCCCAACCACCCGCCTTATTACTTATCTGCCACCCAGTGACTGTATTACTCTGGCTTAAGAGTGGGGTGCTAAATCCTGCTGTAATGGAGTCAAACCTGCTGCTGTTCTCACATTTGCAATAGAGGCCAAATGCTACACAGGTACCAGAACTGGTCTCCAGCTGTAAAAACTACTAAAGAGTAGAATTCCTGATTGACTTAATCTACAGCAACCTAAGTCAGAGTCAAGTAACTTCCCCCTGCTACCCTCCCCCAAGTTATTGGAGTTGAGCCATGCACCTCAAAATTACTGACTGGTTTAAGAATCATGATTTCCGAATGACAGGAACTGATCCTGTCGCTCCACCTGTTACCCTGTGGCTGGAGCAAGCATCTTACTGCAATTCTTCTAACAATTCAAAACACCTCTAATGGCTAATACCATGTGACCTATTAAAAATGCCTCAATAGTAATTTGCCATTCAAAATGTTCTCTACCTCCTATTTTTTAGTGGCTGCATTTTCAAAGATAGCTTTGTGCAACTAAATAATTCATCATTTTTTAGTATAAGAGTACTTTTAAGAATACAGATACAGCAGAAGTGGTCGTGTACTTTACACCTTAGAAATGTATTTGCAAGACATTCATGTTCTTCACTGGGACTCACCAGAAAGTGCAAATATAGGCCCATTTATCACACTCTCAAATTCTACATGTTTCTTTAAATGCCGATTTTTTTGCGAAGGCTTTAATTCCCCAAACGGAGGCACTAAGCACCAGCCCATTTTGTTTCTGGCAAAACTGGAGGAAAGCTTATTTCAAATTTCTAATTAAAATTCTTTCTTGCTGCGTAAGGAGCCCTGATGGGATTCCTCAGGGTAGTTGGATGGGTTTCTGATTGAATTACAACCGGCCCAATTGCGTGAATATTTCATTTAAATGTTGTGAACTGAAAACAGCAATTAACGGCAACCTGAATAATAAAAAGCACTACTTTACCTTCAATCCTCTCCTCTCCCACAGTTGATTCCATTTAAATGCTTAGTCACTGAGAAAAAATAACCACAAAAAACCCAACAAAGCAAAACAAACAAAGCCCTCAAACAAATCCAGAAACAAAAAAGCCAAGCAAGGGTCAATGTATGGGAAGAGGAGACATCTACATTTCTCAGTCTAGGAGTCAGAAACACTTTGCCTGCAGACGATGGCTGTGTGTGTGACACTGTTGCAGAATTCCCCTTGTAAAGCATGACTGTGCTTCTGACCTGCCATTTATTCAATATTCTGCACTGTGGTTTCTGTCCAGTCTCACTGAAGGTAATTTCAGTCTATTGTCTCACCTTTATCATTATCATCAGCAATCTTTTTTACTAGAGAACCACACTGCCCATAGATTCGCTGGGGAACATTTGCTAATCTGGTTAAAAATTCTGAAACAATCTGATTGGCCAAACGCTCCCTGCCCTACACATGATCTTCTGAGTGAATTATCCACATTTACAAATTAACTTTTAGGCCAGGGCAATTAGGAGTGATCCAGCTGTGCCTAATTGCCTGGCTGGATTATAAATATCTCCCGAAGAATACAGTAATATGAGCTGATACTTAGGATGAAAACAGGAGAATTTGGGGAGAATTATAGCAAAAGTAGATGCTGGGACAACATGCAATTTCTTCTGATATGTTCTAGAAAGCCACAATTGTATGAACCTTGCCTTCAGAGAATCTGCTCTTCTTGTATTTTGCAACTTTGTCAAATCTAAAAATTAAAAGCTCATGAGAATTGGTCCAAATCTGGCCCAAGATCCACTGTTTCAAAAATATTCTTAGGAGTTGATTGGACTGATTGGACCGTGGCAACCAGAAGATAATAAGTTTATTAACTATAATCTTTACTGTTACTTATTAGTGATCCACAGTGTTTAAATTGCCAGCTTGATTATCATAATTGCACCAGCATAGTGACTAAATCAGGAGAAGTTGTTAGTAGGACTAATGTTTTCCTATAATAGAGTTTTCTATGCCTGTATCGATATCCATAGTTCATAATAAAACCCCTCCTTATCTTCCCACACTGGGAACACTTCAGATTAAACTAGCACAGATATACTGGGAAAAAAACCCCAAAACAAAAACCAGAGCTGTTGAAAAAGATAGGAAAGAAACCCACAACTCAATTAGTCTTTTGAAGCAGCCATGATGACTTCATATGTGCAATGGAGTCAGCACAAAGCACTGCATGAGGATCAATGTTACAAGCCTCAGATGCAATGATATAGCATTATTCTGGCAGCTGCAAACTGTTCTGGCTCTGTCTGTCCCTTGTCAGCACAGAAGAATGTCTTTCACTTTGTCTTATTAGTGTGGTACTATCTCATGGGCTGATTCTTCCACAGAAAAATGAGCCACTCTACTTTCAGTATTCCTCAAACTGATTTGCAGTTGGAAATGCATCAAAATTGCATTTACTTTCTTGGTGATGCTATTTTTCTGGATTTTGGGGCTTTCTTCTTGGTGGCAAAACTCTGTAGATGATAGCAAATTTTAATAATATAATTTAATGTCTACATTCATATAGGTATAATAATATAATTTGCAAATACAATTTGAATCATGTTTTGCATATTACTTATTTGGCAGTTCATTGCTCTTTTCCTACAGAATAAAATTCATACTTAAAAGGCATTTTCCCCCCGTTGTCCAGTTCTTCCTTTGTTTTTGAGCTATATCCTCATACTAGGAGCAGTTCTCTCAAATGTACTCTGCCTGAATTTCATATTCTAGTCTTTGTCCCAAACAAATCCAAATCTGAAAGCAAAACTCAGCTGAAAGCAATATGGCTTGGATTTCAGGAAAGGTCCTCACAATAAACCATAAGGTTTTATGTTTTGGTGCAAGTTTGTGAGTCAACCTTGGTACGGCTAGAGTAAGCCACAAACAGTCTTGGATGACAAAAAGAAAAATCAATTTCTAAGCTGGGAACTGTAGCTAAGACCAAAATCTCTCACAAGTTAGGTCCATGCATCAGTGGGCTACACTACATTTCCAATCACCCTTCAGCTCTAACGCAGAGCTCAAACTTCCACCAATATCAGAAACATTCAGACTGGATTTGGATTCTATACCTACGAACATCTTCAGAAGAATCCTGAGAAAATATTTAGCAATGGATCCATTTATATTTCAAGCCATTTGCATTTTTAAAATGTATCTGAAAATCAGTTTGGTTCAAGGCAGGCTTTGGCTTCTAGGGAAAAGACAGGAAAGATGGGCAGGCAGGAGGACAAATTATGAATTTAATTCTAGAGCCAAAACCAGCAAACTGTTTTTTTCTCTGTTCTGAAATGTAAAATAATAAGGAAAATACCTGGATTTAACATCTTTTAAACTGTGTAGGCCCTAATTTGATGTTAATTGGCCCTAAGTCAGGAATGGTTGAAGCAGATGATCTCCAGAAGTTCCATCCATGCACAGTAATTTTGTGCTACCTGTCAATGGAATGCAAGCTGTGCATGGGCTGATGCCAACAGCTCCTATTGTTATCCCTGGGATGGAAATCCTACTGTAAACTTCCCCACCAGTGAACTTATATGGGTTACAAGGAGGGGTGTGGGCAAGGTAGAGAAGGTAGAGAGATGCTTACCTCCTATCCTGGAAATCATCCTGCCGTCACTGCCAAACTGAATTTTTCTAGCCTGTAGTAGATGGGCTCATATAAGAAGAGACAAAATTATTTTTTGCCTAGAGGGTGAAGAGCCTTGAAAATGCACTCTCACACATTACAAAAAGCTCTTGAAGTGCACCACAGGTTTTAGTTTTACTGTGGAACTGTTTTACTGAGTCCAGATTCCCAGCCCCCACATTATTTTTTTGTTCCCTGTGGTATTAGATATGACCTTAAAAATGTGCTGAAGAATAATGTAAGGCTAAAGCCTTATTTCCAAAGAGAACTGGTTTGAAGATTTGCCAGTTTTGTTTTTCATATGGAAAACATTTTCATCAATCTTTACATTTAAGCTGTTTCAAAGAAATTTCATTTTGGAAAAAGAGGTGAAACATTTAAAGCATCTTGTTTGACATTTTTGAGAATAGAGCATTTTGATTTTGGTTCAAAACAACATGTCTAAATTGAACTAATTTTAAAAGTTTCATGAAATTCGTAAAAGGTCAAATGAGGGTGGCAGGTTTTGATTTTAAACAAAGCCAAAGTAATTTAATTTTCCCAAGACCTCAGAGCTTTTCTACATGCAAACCTAAAATGCCTTCTTTTGTTTGAAACTATAAGAAAATATATTATTTTGAGATCGCAAAACTTTTCACTAAACAAAAAGACTGTAGTTATTTCCCATTTCTTTCATAACAAAAGATACTATTTTTATGTCATTAGATTGCTGTTTCAAAAACCTATTGTCACAAACATAAATTAATATAAATCATCATTATTGTAACAATTCGTCAGAAGTATCCCATAATTGAGTATGTACAGGTATACCTTTTCTAAATTTGCACTTCTTGCATCCTTCCAAGTGTTGAATAACCTAATTATTTTCTAGTTGAATTTAGAATTCTTGGAATTGCAGAATGTAAAGACCCATGATTACTCTCAAATGTCTCTTCAATTTTACGTGGCTGCATTCCTTTATCTATTCAGATTAACTTTATTCCTGCTTGCTAGGAAAATTTGTTTGTCTGCGGAGAAGCTGCAGGTTACGGGTACAAAAAATGCAAGATGGGCAACCCCCTCTGTCTTACATGCAGCAGGAGGATATCTTAGACTACGGATTTCAGCATTTTTATTTGCTGAAATGAGTCAGAGCCAGCTGGACAGCTGTAATTCCAGAACCCAGTTGGAAGTTCTAGTGACAATACTTAATCTCTCTTTTCACTGTATAAATAGAAAACTAGGCAAACTGAATGTAAAAATCACATAGTGATTATCGTAACTTATAAAAATAAATTACACCACGCTTTTGTTCAATTTTTATAAATAAGGGGATATCAGAGGAGTTAATTTAAGGGGGAACAAATGGTCACCACACATTATTTATTTCTCTGCTTCCCTAGCATATAAAACTAGTTCAGTTAGAAGGGAAAATTATGTCAAATGCTGAACTATCAAGGCTGTAATGTGAACATTTCCAAAGTCTGCAATGTACAATCACCTAGGTTCACACAGGCACCCAACTATTTAAGTGTCACTTTAAAGACATAAATCCACAGCTGAGATGTTCAACACCCCTGTCCAGCTGTCGCTCTGGAGATAACTAAATTGTGTGCCACTTTGTGTTTTCCAGTAGACAGGCACAATGAGTCCTGGTGGTGATTAAGCTGCTTGGTGTGTAGTTCCTGGGTATCCTCCACCTGAGACATTTCCCCTCCTGGCTTGAAAAAAAATGACCCAATTAGACATTTGTGGTTCAACTACTCCACCTGCCTCTGACTCCCCAGAAAACACGTGCTGTGTGGTTGTTGGCCTTTTACCCAGTATCTCCATCACTGAAGTATTCACCTGCATAATTTGGTGAACAGAACTGGTCACCTTTTCATCAAAAAAAAAGTATCAATCAGAAGTGTTCAGATTTTTTCTCACTGTGGTCAGTAGCTATGAAATTCAGTGTGTTTCACCTTAGTCCCTTTCTCAAGACCATTTCTATTCATACCCTCTTCATACTTAGGTCTCCTCAAGGTGTACAACCCGACATGCAAGAGCATTTCTGCCCCTGAAAGCACCTACACTGGGGTGTCAGTGAGGTCTGTGTTTTGCAGCTGCTGATTTGCGTATTTTATACACGGAACAATTTTTGACAGGATGGAGACATTGGATGAGAAAAGGAAAGTCTCCTGCATCCTAGTCACATGAAAACACTCAGCCCTTACAGCATCTACTTCAAACCCCACTGTCTTCAATCTGCCTGCTGCAAAACACTCCTGAACAGCCTAACAGTACAGACAGCTAAAAGCCGCAAACCCCAAAATTGTGTCAGGACCAATTTCACTGAAAGGGTGGTCAGGCATTGGAACAGGCTGCCCGGAGAAGTGGGGGAATCCCATCCCTGGAAGTGTTCAAAAGGCACGTGGATGTGGCACTTGGGACATGGTTTAGCGGTGAACACAACGGCGCTACGTTAACAGCTGGACTCAATGATCTTAGAGGTCTTTTCCTTTATGATTCTATGATTCCTAGCCACTTGCCACAGGCAGTGCATCAGGTGACAATATCCAGACAACTCAAGGAAAATAGACCCAACTATTGCCTGTTAGGATGTCAATCACTAAGCAAGCTTAGCAAAATTTCTGGTTTTCCTTATTCTCATTAAATATGCACACCACTACATTCTATTTAAAGTGTCTGTCAGACATACTGTAGTTCTAACGCATTTGACACAATTTATTTTAGAAATGAAATTTGGAATTTCCCCAGGTAAGGATTGGGTTTCCTTCTAATTAGTTTTGGAACCGTTTGTACAGGTTAGATTGTACTTACATGGATTTCATTGTTTAAAAAAGGAAAGCTATTCAATTTTAACTTGAATAACAGTATTTAATTTTATAGATTCTTGCTTAGAAGTTAAAGAGGTGAAAGGAAGATAAAACCTGTTTATGTGCTAGAGTGTCTTTCACAAAGCTACAGGTTTGATAATGCTTTTAGACAAGAGTAGTGAATTTGTATCCCAAGGGCATGCAGACTGTTTTTCAGTGTTTTCTTGACTTTTAGAAGAGGCAGAATAGAGTGGATCACAATGCCCAATACTTTTTGATTTATCTTAATGTTTAGATTATATGGTTTCTGTATGAGAAGTTATCACGTACCGTAAATGCTGCAAATCAACTGCTGTGTGAAGAGTATTTCAGAGGAAATAGCTCACAACCTGGAGTCTATTCAACAAAGTCGAATCAACTCCCCTCCTGCCCCAGTCCTAATCAAAAAGACCCAACCAAACCTACTGAAACCACACTGACAATCTGAAACAGAGCGACCTGCCCCTCTGACTTCGAATAAATTGCTTTCTTAGTATGCTGTGCTGTGGTTTTCACTTCAAAAAAAGATTGGAGTATTCCCAAATAGCTTTTCAATTATAAAAGAATTCTTGGTCTAGCAGCTGGGAGACTTGGAGGTTGGAGGTTAAGAAAACACATCTATCACAGAAGACCCGAGAATGCAGTAATTAAGTGCCACAACTGAATCATAACTAACATGAAATCTCAAATCAGGTTGCATACACACAACTGTATTCCTGCTCCTATAACACAATACACACTTCTGTCATAACTGAGTAATTTTGCTACATGCCACAGAGCAGTTCTCATCAAGAATACTTGCAGAGAAATTACCTGGGAAACCAAAATGAAAGTGTACACTCCTCTTTTTTTTTTTTTTTTGCATTTGCATTTGCTTTCCACTTAAAAGATGCATATCTTGCCAAGAGAGCCCACAAAGACCATCACACATGAAACACTGATGTAACTGGGAAAAGAGTATGAACTTCTGATTAGGAGTCAGGAGCCCAGACATCTAGTTTTGCTCTTTTATTATCAGAGAATCCTAGAATGGCTTGAGATGGATGAGACCTTAAAGATCACCCAATTCCAATCCCACTGCCATGGGCAGAGACATCTTCCTCTAGACCATTCAACCTTCAACAGTTCCAGGGCTAGGGCATCCACAAGTTCTTTAAACAACCTGTTCCAATGTCTCACCACCCTTACAGTGAAGAGTTTCTTTCTAATACCCAATCTAAACCCACCTTCTTTCAGTTGAAGGCCATTCTTCCTTGTCCTGTCACTATGGCCCCTGTAAAAAGTCCAGCTTCATTAATTCTCCATCCTTATAATTAATTTTATTTATTATAGTACTTGTCTTGGACCTGACCAGAAACAGGACACTTGTCTTTGCTGAGCACTTTAACACAGAACAACTGAGGTAATTTCTTTATGGGGAAGCTCAGGAGAGAGCCAAGCTGAATTTCCAAAATTTGCATTTAGTACATCCTGGACAATCATATACACAATCATTTAGAAATAGGTTTCTTCTTATTCAATTAAATTAACTCAGCCTAAGTGTAATATTGAAGTATCTGCCAGTTTGTTACAGCCACAAAAATCTCAAATGAAAGTACAGCATACATAACTAAGTTTCTTCCCAAAACCAGCCTTTTTTTATAGCTCTGGAACTCTTACCATATTTCAAGTGAAGGATGAGTAATAGGAATTTGTGGTCTACTCTGGGTTTTTTTTTCCAGATAAGAGGCAGAAGTATTAGGGTTTTGCTGCTAACACAATTCTCGGTTGCATACCATATGGCCAGTTTTAGATAGCAAAACACCATGCTAGCAAGAGTTTACAGTACAGAGGGGGTCTTGTAATTTAAAATCCAACGCAAAATTCCCCTTTTAGATAAGCTTAGAAAAAGAAGAGAACAGAGGAAAGGTACACAGGACTCTGGTTGCAAATGGCAAAGCTGTTATGTTAGGTACCACTACAATTTTCTTTTCCACTGGTCCTGTATGTCCCTATGTCCCTCATTTTCTTTCTTTTGATAGTGGCCACACAGCAGGACACAAATTGAGAGCCTCTCATCTTGCTGCTAAGTCCTGGTAGGAGTGTGCAAGGTGTCACACCTCTTTGCAATTTTTGGCATTCTCAGAGCACATCTTCCCCTCACAGGCAGCAGAGAAATAAAGTGCCCCACCTTAAACTCAGCACTGAAATAGAATGTTTTCCTTCTGCACACAGGAGACACAAGTACAAGCCTGCCCAGCCTCAAGTAAAGATGTGAGGCTGGTTCTTCTCCCAGTGTACTCCAAGTATTAACTTTCAGGATATTCAGCTGGGACCTCAACACCTTCTGTAGAAGTTCTTTCACTTGCCATAAAATATTGAAATGGGGACTGATAAGCAATGGGCTCTTCAAAAGAAATCTCGGAACAGCTGTACTAGGGTGGAATATTCTTGACTTGTTGCATCTTGTCAAATCAAACTAGAGACAGACTTAGCCAGTGACTATAAGATATTTTGGAGCAGGGTACTGTCTCCTGGGTGATGCATCTATCTTTGTATCAAATTAAAGAGAGAAAAAATTTAATTTTTGTCTCTCACCAACAATACGTATGTTTTATGTGTAAGCTGTTAAGTCTAATTGTGGCACTGGTGCGCATCTCTATTTTTTGATGAAGGGCTATGAAGTTGGGTGGGATATTTCCCTGAACCTTGAGGTTAGATGCCTGGGCCTGGAAAGAGTGGTTAAAAAAACCATGATTAGAAGGGTTCCTGGTGAATTTTCTAGTTCTTGTGAATCCTATCAGTATGCTGCCTTCCTATGCGATACCCTGAAAAGTTACCCTGAGCTCTTAATAGGCTTACATTAAAAAATGAAGCTCCCACAGTCGCTGTAAAATGGCATGCCTGCATGACTAAGTAGCATTATTCTAATGATAAAGCTGTGCAAACCAAGTTTTTCTCATAATTTGCATAAATACATAAATAAATATATAAAACAATCAAAATCTTGATATTGTTTTCCACATTGCAGAGCGCAATCTTGATTTGTAGCTATTTCATCTGGCTCAAGTTTGGTTGCTTTTGTTATTCAAGATTGCTAGGCGAGCTCAGCAGCAAAGGGATATGGGAAAAAGTTCGTTTTGTAGTTCTTATTTGACCTGAAGAAAAACGGGACCTGACATTTGATGGAGAATACTTATTTTAAAGAAAATTTTTTTAATGCACAAAATCCTCAGTAAGGCAGCAGAGCCCCTCTGCAGCAAATGCTCATTTGTGCCGTCTGAGACTAAAGACTACAGAGCACTTTTCTCTGGGCTCCCATGCTCTACCTCCCCACCTCCTGTCATGAAGGCTACATTGCTACAAGCATCAGTTGAGAGCCCAGGAGATTTTGGATGTCTCAGTACGTTTAAAATCCAGTTTAATCTTAGAATGTAGATGGAGGATAAACCCAAAGCTTTGCTTGATTCTTTTACAATCTCTGGGGACAGTAATTCCACCAACATTTGAACAATACTAATCTGTAGAAAAAAATCAGGGGGGAAAAAACTCACTTTAATTCCTCCACTTCTGAGCATTGTGTTGAGAACGAGGCTTAGAGTCAGAGGCACACATCCAATTTATTTGAATTTCAATTGCACTGTGTCTTTCCCATCTCAAATCTGACAAAGCTGAGGGCATGTGAGGAGCAATGTTTCACACAAAAAAGAGTTTCATACAAAATACTCATAGCTTCACAAATATATGAGCAACCCTGAGCAACTCTAAATGACTAGATCTTATTTAGCCCATGGAGAAAGAAACTCAACAATTCTGCTCAGATATGGTGCATATTTTTCCTCAGCCTCTGCAAATACACCCACTTTAATAAGACCTTTTCTCCCCACTCTAGCAGAACGTATTCGTTACCTCTTGGACATGCAGCTATTACACACTCTGTATCCCACTCCCCTCTTAAAAGCAATGTTAGTTCTATGTCTCAAGGAAATTATAAAATCAATCTGTCTATCCTAACAAGCAAAGAGAATAATGGAAGCTCTTTGCTTTCAAACTAATTTGCAGTAGCAAAGCCAACTATTCCTTTCTCTGACATCTTAATTAAATGTACTCATCCCTCTGATTTCACTCTAGAAAAATGAGGAATATGATGGTGGGACATGAGCATATTTTATTTTACATAGGTAGACGTGATTTAGAAAGTATATTTTACATACACTACCAGCATTAGTGGCATATGTTCCTGCTAATAATAATTCCTGCCCTTTTCTGGAATACTCAGCCATTTTCAAATATAGTTTTAGATAGAGGATCCTGCCCAGACACATTGGTTTGGGCTATGATCTGGATTTGTAGTCTAATTTTGCAGCTAAAACCAGACTGTTGATACCCTAACCACTTCAACAAATCCATATGTGACAGAACTGAGCTGCACATATTGTTTATCACTGGCAGGCTTCTATAATCATCTCCCTTAAAGACAAGATTTCTCAAAACGAGACAGAAGAGAAATTTTGTCAGATGCTTACTACCTTTCAAGAGAGTAATGCTGCTTATCTGCATCATGCTGTCTGTTCCAACATGAATAAAGTTACGTTATATCCAGTGTCTGAACAGAAATTACTTCCCATTGCAAAGCTTTATGAATGGTTTTAATCTCATTACTAAATAATTCAACCCCAACTAGAGAGACATTTAGAGAATGGCCCTAGTGAAAAGTCTTTGTAGTCTTCTGCAGCATTGCATCTATTAGACTCTGTTACTTGAAACAGTGATTACAGTTCCATGGAGTAAGGAGCAGATGCTTCTGTTCCAGCAAAATCCTGCTCAACCTTTAGAGCATCTTAATGTACACTGATTTATAGACAGACCAAAATGTGCTACGTGAGATCACCTGACAATTAGCTCACAGCATGAAATAAATATAACAGAGTTTAAAAGATTTTAAACTATTTTTTGTCTATAAGAAAAGTATATAAGTCAGTCATCTCAAATAAAAATGGGAGGGAAAAAGAAGAGAAAAAAATCTATAACTATAACTATCTACATATTTAAATGAATATATGCCAGAACAGTTTGCAAACCAGAGAACCTGTCATAAAGCCCTCTTCATTTGTAACCTTCTCCTGGTTTCTCCAGTCATTGCAATTACTGGGGAGAAAACCATGGTTAACACATACTTCTGTAGTGCACATAACACTGTCTTGTTGGCATTTTTTGGATTATGACATTAGGCCTGCAGCAGCACCACTTCCAACAGCTTTTGTGGAGTGTTCCCTTCCTCAAGTCATCTTGGTGACAACTGGCTTGTTTTAGTGGGAGCTGGTGCCAGGACCAGGGAGGCCTCCCTTACCACTTTGCTGAGGGCACTCAGTATTCACCAGGCATACATCCATTTTCAGAATTTGCTCATTAAGACCACTTCATGCCTGAATTCAAAGACTAAAAGCTAGTACAAACTTATTAGAAGCTCTCCATAAACTGCTGCAACAACTGAATGCTACTTGAGGGCTTATATGGATGTTCACTACTAAAAATAAAGAAGAGAGTTAAATGAAGAGCAGAAGGAGATACGAATTTGGTTCATTTAGAAACAGTGTGTTGAAAATGTCTATTAAATAAACCTACTTAATGCAGCTAAGTAATGTAAATGCCTAGAAAGTATATTAGCAGACACCCCTATCATTGACTTTGTTCTTACTGAAAGTTCACAATGTCATCTTCCCTTTGCCAAGCCAGAAGTTGCTGTATAAAACAGCATCTAAATCAAACATTGTATAAGAAATGTCATTAATAGCTTTTAAATATCAAATGTGTGGGAAACCTCTGAGTTGATTCTTATGTTGAGGAGTGGGAAGAGAAAGAGACTGGGGAAGGAATCAAAAAGAGTGTTAAACAGCATTGTACTTTTTCAGGGATTCCAGCTGCATTCACTCTAAGAAAATTTACAGTGCTTGGAAGCCATTCCAGTATCCAATACTGCTGTCAGAAATAACCTGAAGAAGATTTAATGATGCTGCTGTGGCAATCAAGGTCTATTGAAAGCAATTCTTTCTGGTTGTGGAGACCAAGATAAAAATCCAGTTTAGGACTATATCCAAACTTTCATATGGTAAAAATAAAATTTATCAGTATTTCAAGACAGAGGGAGAAAACTGCCACTAACTTTTATGTGTGTTTTTAGAACAATTAACCATAAAATCTCAAATGAGTGATTTTGGGGATGTATTGGTTTAGATTTCCCAAACTTCGTGTGTATCTATGTCAAGAAGTTGGAAAATTTTATCAAGCTCACATTTCCTGATGATGTTTTGTATTTTCTGGTCCCAGAAGAATTAGGCTTGGCATTTTGTAGGTGTAAGTGAAATCATAGTGATGGTTGCTGTCACAGAAGGCAGAAGCAGGGGACCACATACCTCAAAAATTGAATTAATCCAGATTTGTTTCGCAAACTTGAGCAAGAGATCTATCTATTTGCCTGAACTGGTTACTCAGTTTCAACTACATTTTTTTGGAAGATTCTGCAATAAAATTTTAATTTCCTCTGAAGAGCCTGTTTTTTGAACTGGTTCCCTGAAACCAAATGTTCTTCAATTCCCTCAGCTTTTTGTTTGATATAGGAAAATAGGAATGTGACTCAATAGTTGTATCCTAGGCAAATGAAAATAGGGTTTTACCCAGGTGTTTTTAAATACCAAATCAAAGCAAGCAGTCAGCAAAATACAGCACACAGAAAATGAAAGAGTTTTCTCATTTGCCAATTAATAGGAAGACTGAATAGTGAGAGCATTTTCAGGTTATTTAGCAATATTTGTAACTATTTAAAGTACAAAGAAAAGGCAGGGGAAGAGGCAGGTGAAGCATGCATGGGAGAGAGGTTAAAAAAATTACAGCTGTATTGAAGTCCCTCATCCAATTAAGCACATAAACTGGTGCTGCAGATTTCATCTGAAAAAGTTAGTTCACTTAATATCAAGAGATCAAAAAGAATTTAATTGTAAAGCAAATCTCCCCCAGCTGTCCCTCTTGAGCAACCTTGTCCAGATTTCTTAGCTGCTGTTTCAGCTCAGAAGGAATGAGCTTGCTCTCTCACTTCTGAAACTCCCCTTGCAGGATTCTGAAAAGCAACCAGATTAAATCGACCCAAGCACGATACAAAGTGCAAACAAAACACTGCACCCAGTCTCAGTTCCATAAAGAAGTGTGCTCCAGGATCCACCCTCGCAAATATCTGTCCTAAATAGTTTTGTCAGAAACAACTTAATATTGCCCATTGCCCAAAACCAAAGAAAAAAATCCTTCAAAAACTTGTTCTGTTTGACCTTCTTGAATAATCTCTTGTACTACCTGCTGCCTCTTGCAAAATTATTTGGCCTATCTTGCATTGGTCACTTAGCGTTTTCTCCTTATGGTATTTTTGATAAAGATTTCCTCCCTCAGTCTTGGAAATGAATTAATAAAACTGTGACCAAGTTCCACTCCTAATCTATTAAATCCTTCCTTCCTTTTCAGGGACTTATATACAGGTAGCAACTTTATTCTGTCCGGAGTTTAACACTTGCACGTACTCTCCAAGAGATTTTTCCCTTCCAGTTATTCAACACACTATTCAAGTCTTATATTTCTAGCATCAGTTTTAATTCGGATTGACAATAACAATCTTTCCTGAGTTCTTTGACCTTTCCCTCCAGGAACTTATCCCAGTTATCCCCAAGGCAATACAAGGGACAGGCCATTACAGGGCTGGGACAAAGTGCTTCGTTAGAGTTCAGAGCCTGAATCAGCAGTATGCCAGCTTAACGAGCTGACACAAATTATTGTGCCTTTCTGGAAACAAGTGGCCTTCTTATCTCAGGAGACCAATGTGAAGTGACATATTGAGGCAGTACTGGCATTTCCATCTTCACTGTTCCCAAGGCTTGAGCCTAAGGACAAGGGTACTGCTCATCTAAACAGTGTGCAGCATCAGTACATAAAGCCATGCAAAAATTGCCAAGTCATAGTAATAAGACATCACTTTGACTCTTTTGGAGCCATTGGTTAAAGTAACTGAAGGAAGCAGTAAAATGAAATCGCATTTGTTACATAAACACTTACATGGGGCTCTGTGTCTTCTCCCTGCACAGGCCTGGGATCACGAATAAAGCCATGGAAACAAACAAAGAACAGGAAAAAGGGAAATTCAGTCACTTTCCTCATTTTCACCCCAGCTTTCTCATCCCTTCCACCAGGTACTTTGGTACATATCTTAGTCCAAGTAGAACAATGGTAACAGAGAAAGAGATGTGGTTTTGGGCTAATAGTCCAGTCTTTGGTCATTTCAAGCCAGTGTCAGTGTCTAACACTTCCTGACCTGCAAGATGCTGAGCACCTGGTGCTGCATCCTGTGGGTATCCCAGGGAGCACAAACTCTTGTAGTATCAGGTCTAATACGTAAAATAAATTCACTTCAGTGTGAGAACAATAGGAGATACCAACAAGCTGCAGGTATCCAGGTTACCTGGAGGGCCAGCCGAGGAAGAATCAGCCTCCTCATGACAAAATCTCTATTTAAAGCAAAGAAACTTTGCATATAAGTAGGAAAACCTCAGTTGAATCTACTTTGAGTTTATGCCAGTGTGCCTCCACTAGTAGGACAGAACACAGAAGAAATGGAAGGAAGGAAGAGAAGGAAAATGTATCGAATCATGACTTTTTTTTTTTTTTTAACATCACCTTCCAATTGGTTTTAAGGTTGTTCCTTTTTCCAGTACTCCATTCCTCCCACCTTGCTTCACAAAGAGAAACACAAAACACTAGAACACAGAGGTTTTGCCAGACAGCTGGCAGTGCCCAGCCAGAAGGTATTTGGCATTATAGTGTAACAGAAAAGACCACCCCAACAAAAAAAATCCCCATAGTCCAACAAACATCAGTCAGCTAAGGTGACTGGAATAGTGGAGCACTCTTGCTGCAAAGAAACATACACTAGTGCTGGCTTTGAATAATGTCTCTGTGCCAACAAGCATAGTCCCCACTGTGCCACACTTAGACCCTGAGAGTGTCTTCAGTATCTTGCCTTCCTCACTTTTGGTCATTTGGTGAGATATGAGCAAGGAGGCTGCTGATCCCCTGAGCAATGGACAACTGAACAATTTTTATTCATCAGCTCCCTCTTTAGCCATTTCAGCCTTTTCAGCTCTCAATAGATGCTGCCAGCAGAGAAGAAGGCAATTTAAAAAGCTTCGGTCTGTCTTGGATAAATACATGAAAAAAATGCTACGTTTTAGTAATCCAGTCAGAATTCAACTCCCAGCAAAAATGTATTTCACTGCAGTCTACTGCAGTTCTTTCTGACACTGCAAACCCTACTGAAAATGGCCCCTGTCCTCCTGGTGTACTACAACCCTCCAAAGACCCAGTGCTGACAGGTATCTCTGCATAGTTTTTGTTCTGTAGCAAGTGCAGAATTAGTCTTTGGTATTTGCTAAAAAACAACCACTCTGTTCTATTCCACTTGGTCCCTGCTGCCTCCGAGGTGGAGGTTCCCCAGCACTTCTCTCAAAGCGTGCGACAGTAATTCTTCATTTAAAATTATGTTTGTCTCAGCCTGTTGAGCATGGTTATTACTGTACTGTGAGCCTACATAATAGGCTCAGAACAGGGAAATGGAATTGTCTGTTCTGTCTGACATATAACAAGAAATTCAAAGTGTGCTAAGCAGAATGCCTGTTGAAACACGAGAAGCCAGAGCTGTACTTGATTTCAGTTCAGGCTTTCCTCGTACCTGTGACCATACAAAGCTGTGATTCAGCTGTGTTCCACTACACAAAGAAAGGATTTACTGACACTGAACAACTGAGTATTCAGCATCTGCACATCACCTGGTTTTAAATAACCCAGCTGGGGTATCAGGAGCAGCCTCCCTCTGTTAGCTTGGCACTCTACCCGGATGCCATGCACTGAGCTCAGCAGGCAGAGCACAGCTCAGCTCAGCTCAGGGCTAATACAGCTCTGCTGCTCTTTCTGGACCAGCACAGGCAGCTCTGCTTGGCCTCTCATGAGCTGCGTCAGTGCACCCAATGTGGTTCATCCACAGATTTTGTTGCAGGATGGAATTAATCAGGCATAACTGAAGCTATATGGTTATACTGGTCCAGGATTAGCACCACAGGAGAAAGTGTGGAGAGCTAAAGTTTCATAAAGTTTCAGCTGGTCAGAAAGTGATTCATGGAAAGTCACTGATTTTCAGAGATTTTTTGTGGGTCTGTTGTTGTTTAGTTATTGTCTTTTTTTTTTTTTTTTCTGGGTGATGAAGGCTGCACTTCTATGTTTTTTAAAATCTGCATCTTGAAAGCATTTCAAAGTAATCTAAATACTCTTTTGACATTTTTGAAAATGAAGAATTCTCTTTCTTTTGTTTACAGTGACTACTTTAAAACTGAAGCCGTTAAAGTTTAAATAAAATATTTGGCTTCAGCTGATACTTTGCTTTAGATTTTTTTATTCAAAAACTTCAAACAAGTCTCAGTTTGATACAGGAATATCTGATACAGTAATATCTGCAATCTCTGGCTTTCTCATCCTATCCTATTCAAACCAGTTCTTCTTGTCAAGAAAGAAATCAGATGCAGAGAGTTTGCTGAATCACTGTGCTATGCAGAAGGATCCATGGTCCCACACTCACACAGAAGGTGAACTGCAGCAAGAGTAAAAGAGGCTCTGAGGCAATCGCTGGTTCAAGGGAAATTTTTTCAGCCTTAAGTGTTGTAAGGATTGAAAAGTAAGTGGTTAGGTGAAAAATTGCAAGGAATGAAAGGAATGAATATATACTGAGGAAGGGGTGGGTGGGTGTTGAAACTGGGGAGGAACACATGAAAGAAAGTTCAGGCTGAAGTTGCGTGTCACTGCCCAAGGTAAGAGCAGTTCCAGCCTGTGCACTGTTTCAGAATGGAAGACATTATACCACAGGACAGTGCTTGACAGGCTGCAGGATTACATCTTCATTTAACACACGTCCTAGTCAATGATATTCAAAGAGAACATGTCTTACAAGAAAGAGTCCATAAATCCAAATATTATGGTTAGAAACTTCCTTCAGCCTCCAGTAAATTTAGCACTGGGTAAGAAGTTGCCGAATTGATAGCCCTGTGAAATGATGCCCTAAATTTATCAAAGAGGAAGATATGCCAGAGATGGTGTAATTGCAGACCTTCTGCATTTCTTTGAAAATCCTGACGGAGGATATTTAAGGCTGAAGAAGAAATTCAAGGCCTCTGTCTCTGCTGCATCTGTCAACAAGTGATCTCTTGGAGATTCTACTCTACTAGAAGTTGAACAGAATTATCATCACTGGAGCATTCACAGAGCTGCAGGGAAGGTAGTGGGGAATAGGTGGCCCTGCTCTGGCTTCAAACCACAGAGTTGCTGCCTTCAATCCAGTAATAGATTTTTAAGTCAAATTGCAGAATCTGAGATGTTCTCCTGCAAACTGCAGATCATCAATGCATTAAATGAATGGAAATCCTTCCCCTACCTTGCCCTGTTTTCTGAGTCCTCAAGGGAATTATTGGTGACACCCATACTCTGCAGCATTGAAGAGATTACATCTCTTTTTTAGTTTAAGGTGGAAGCAGCATGTATGACAAGATCAGCAAAGATTTTGCAAGGCCTGTGGCCAGCCAAGGGTCACTGAGGGGCACAGGCAGAAGAGGTTAGTGTGTGTGCTCTCTGCTCTTGAGGGGTGCACAACAGTTTATTGGATGAACAATTAATGCTACTCACAACTGATAGCAGCCTTTTGGAGAGTTTTCTTCTGTTTCTCGCTCCTCAGTGTTTCTCAAATTGGCAGTGTTTTCATTATAGAATATTTACTCATTTCAAGTTCTTAACTATCTAGATGCCATTCCTCTTTCATTTACCTTTAGGAATACCTGCCTTTCAACTTGCTTATTCGCAATTGTCACCCCAGGACACTGACCAATGGCAAAAGTTGCAGAAGTCGGTGCCTGGTTTTTACCGGGCCTCATACAAATCTCTCCCTGCAATGCCTTCTAGATACTTCATATTCTGAGAAGCCTACCCTGGAAACACATCCCAAAACATCCTTACATCCAATGAAATTCTGCATTAATCTTGCTGTGCCTTGTTTCCCCAGATAAACAGAGGAGCACTATCTCACTTCTACAGATAAGATTTTATGAGAATAAATACCCCTTTTTTTTTTTAAACTATATTGATTCTGTAGTGGTCAGAGAATGCTAAATGAACCTAGCCTAAACCAAACCAATGCCTACAAACATTTGATTTCCTAGCTCTTCCCTTCTCACTTCCTTACAACACTTTATTCTTTACCTATGGTGGCAACATTGACATAAAAATCCATCACAATGTGCTACTGGGGTATAAGTACCTGTAAGAAGTAGGAGTTTGAGCAGTAAATATCTTGCTGATACAGCTTGAGGAAAGCACTCTGTCTCCCCTACAAACAGGTAATGACAGGCACTGGCTGTGGTGCAAACAGCAAAGTTTGTGGAGAGTAGCTGCAAACAAAATAGCTTTTAGGTTCCAATTCCTTCATCAGTTGTACATAACTTATATTTTATGTTTTCTAGGAGTATCTTAAAAGAAAACAAGCAACAGATGAAAATAAAGTTTGGAGTTACCTGAAATTTGACTTTCAGAGCTCTTCTATGATCACAGATCAATAGGGGCAAAGAATCTCATACCAATGTTTCAGCTGTGACTGGCCATCTTGAACTCGTAACAAGATTTAATGAAAGCTCAAGTTCTCCTCCCTTGAACACTTCCAGATTCTGCTTCTCAGATCATAAATTTCATACGCAAGCCATCATTGGGTTAGAATTTCTCCCCCTTATTGGTTCACCTGATAGGACAAAAGCAGATCTTACAGCAGAACCAATAGTAGAACTACTGAGGTCACTGATGACCAAAGTTATTTGCTGCACCCTTTATTTCTCATCCCTACTATAGACCTTTCATTTGTGTGTCCCACCACAGCTTCAAAACACACAGTATGAAGTGGACATAGTTCTTTGACCATTTATTGTATTTGGGAAGAATTTCCTCTTCTTAGCCAAATACCATCATTAAGAATTTTGTCTAGAGATCATACTGCAGTTCTGTGAGGCTTTTATTTTCTGAAGGTTTTTTTGGCCACACTAAGCTAAGTCCTCTCATTGGAGCACAGAATCTGTCTGTCCTGTTGGAACAAAACAACGGGATATTGTGAAATGATTCTGTCATTGAATGACTGCACATTCACAGGGAAATTATAAGCAGTCATTAAGATGCTAAACCAGGAAAAATATATCAAAAAGAATTCACACTAGTATGGATTTTTTACATAGTATTTGAAATAGATCTTATTGCTTAATCCCAGTTAAGGATGCCACTAGATTGCCAGATAGTATCTTTTTTTCCTACTTTTGGGCTTTCTACTGTTTCTGTGATTTGGTTAGATTCTTTTCTGTTAAGCCATGTTAGCTGAGGTCAGTGCTTTGATAAGAGATCTTGGCAGGGAATGTGGAGGTCAAAAGTCAACAGGTACATGTGATGACAGCACATCTGATCACAGGGTGTTTTCTCTATTTCTTTTTTCTGAAGCAACAACACCCAAGAACATTATCCATTTAAACACTTTACTAAGATCTTATGCTTTTGAAGACCCTAGGATGTACCTCAAGATTTGAAGACTTGCAATTTTCCACAATAACCATCTAGCCTAAGAATTCTAAGCAGCAACTTTGCAGGATATTTGAATCATGTTTTTTACCTAAATTTGTGTAATACTGCTATACTCTAGTATAAACTGGCTGTACTCTCTAGCTGATGTATTTTGGTGACTAAAGAAGCAATCTCTCTGGGGCTGTTGTAGGAGAAGATCTGTATTTATAATATTTAACGATACTAACTCTATTTGCCTTCCCAAACCATGATTCTCAAGTGCCTCACTACCTTTGGTGCATTTTCCCCTTCATATTACTGCTATGATTAGGGAGCTATTATTATGCAGATATATAAATGTGGACCTGAGGTACAGAAAATAATGGCTCATCTGTAGTCACACAGAGAGAGCTTGAATCAATATATTTCACTTCCTAGAAAAAATACCTCAACAATTATTCACTGATTCGGTAACAGTCCACTAAGGATTTAATAACAAAGCTTACAGCTAAAGCACTTGCATTCTGTTTTTACCTGTAGGGAACTTGGAGGTCTCTGCTGCATTGACTTGTGTGTGAAACAACCCAACATGTGTGTTCTGAAGAATTTTTATTTCTTCCCCAAATTGTTCAGGTTGCCTAGTGTTTGAAAATCTGACTGTAATACCTGGTTACTCTGGGGCTTGGGCAAAAACAAGTAATAACATCATGAGCTCTTTCACAGAAGCTCAGACTCAGAATGGAGAGATAAATTTAATATACTGTATTGCTTGCTCTGGACTTGGTGTCCAAATTTCAGAGAGGAACAAGAAGCAGCAACCCTCCTACTAAAGGGCACTAACTCAGATGACTGATTATAACAAGAGAGCCAGAGAGCAGGTAGTATGAACTCTTTTCCAGCCTCTGGGTTTGAGCTAAGGGTGCTACTAGCGACACTTTCCAACAAGGCTGAGTGGCCACAACTAGTCTCAGGACACAGCTGAGCTCATGCTGTGCAGCAGAGTGTAGCAGACTAGATTTGTTAGGCCAGGAGCATTGTGCTTTCCCTGTGCCATGCTGCCTTTAAGTCCCTTGTCTTGAACATGCCACTGTCTCCATCGCAATGAAACAGAAATGAAATTAATGCATTCATCCTAAACGGATTTGCATAATTTGTTTTAGACATAGTATGTCATCTCCAGAAGAAGGGAATAATGTAGAGAATGCATCATCTATTCTTTTTCACTGACAAAAGAGCCAAACTAGAAATACAAAAGGAAGAGCAGACAGCAAACTGGAACATACAAGCAAAAGAGACTTATCTAATAGTCTCTTCATTATTCTGAAAGCAAGCATCTAGTGCAGGCTTCTGGCGCAAGCTGGATACCTGCTGAGAGTGGGCATGTTGAATTATTCATGCTTTTGGTTATAAATAATGCACTGCCTTCATATTTCTAATTTAAATAGACTCATAAAGCCCAGTGGATTAGTGACTGCATGCTGCCTAAAAGTAACAGATCATCTAGCCAAAGTCTCTTGGCTATTACCTGCTCTCAGCAAGGCTCTTCTGGAGGATACCATTTTAAAGAATTTTTTTCTGATGTTTTTGTTGATGCAGTGATAATATTCTGTATGTAAGATCTTAAGAAACTCAGATAGGAGTGTTGCACTGTACCAGGACACCATCTGTTTGGTACTTCTCTTGCACAATTTTCCTGTATGGTCATCTTGTAATGGTGGTACTGTTTTCTCTAACAAGGAGACTTTGCATCTCGTACTGCAAACAGAGTAAAAGAGTTGGTAGCCCTACCAAGAAGGGACAATTGTACCTCATGCCAGTTGTTCTTAAGCATCATTTAAGCAACAAAAAGAAAGAATGCACTCAAACTTTACATACCACGTTGCTGAGGAATACATTCAGCATAGGTAGCTCAGTGTGCAGGTGCAGTGCCACATGCAGGCTGAGCTTTGGGTGCTGGGAGCCCGAGGCAAGAGGCTGTGAAGTGGTGCTGACCCTTTGCACAGCAATGGGGACCTGTGGCCCAGCCAGACAACGGACACTTGGATGTATGCAGGGGCTGATGACTGAGCTGGGAGACCTCAGACTTGGACTGTGAGGGCACAAAAGCCCCGGGTTTCTTCTGTTCAGGGTCCCTCTATGGAGGCACCAGCTGAAGCTGTTATTCTGTTGCTGCACCATGACAAAATTACTTCAAGAAATCCAGACCGAGTCCGAGACCCTGTCACGGAAAAACCCAGGGTTGAGCTGGTGAGGAAACCTTGTCTGACTGCGTGAGTGTGGGGTGTGCACGGAGTCAAGCAGGGCTTCTGTTGGGTCACTGGAGCTGCCTGTTGTGAAGGCACCAGCAGTGAAAGTGTCTGGTGGTGGGAGTGTGACTGCCAGAGTGCTCCTGAATGGTCAGACAGGGAAGTTTCCCTAACGGTGCTTCATAAAAATGTACAGACTATATCCCTCACTTCTCTGTACTTGAATTTTGTCCATCAGTTCCCACCTCCTGAATCTTTGCTGTGACTGGCAGGTGTAATGGGACTGTGCTGGCCTAAGAGCCCTCCTGTTCTCAAGATAAGTCTCAATGTAGGCTAGAATCAGGGGAAGTTAGGATGATTTTAATTATGTGGTTTCCCACAAGGAATGCAAGGAGGATTTGTACTTCTGAGATAACAAAGACTTTGTAGGCTGACTGCCAGTTTTACCAGCCTCTCCGGGAGAGGTTCTTAAATTCTGACTGATGAAAAATGTCCTGTCTTACATGAGCTCCTTCTGTGATATCCTGAGAAGTGCTGTCTATCTGAGCTTATGAATGCCCAATGCAAGATCAGTTCTGGGATGGACAATTGCAAGTTTCAGAGCTGCATATTTCCCCCTGCCCTTCCCTCAGATCCAATCCCCCATTTCTAATATGCCAGTGCTCAAATGCAGTATATTTTCACAGAGCACCCAAAAAGCAGGCCATTTTCACCCCTACTTCTAAAAGGAAGCAGCAAGTGCACGTCTCATAGATCTCCTCAACTAGTGGACCAGGTCTAAATAAACATAGATCTTGCTCTTCGTTTCTAAATAGTGAGTGCTGAAGGTCTCACCTGGTGTTTTTCCTATCAATCGTAAGAGGAACATTCTGATGAAATCAAAGTTCTGGTTTTAGTAAAATCAAATATGTTTAGACAAAAATCCTCAATATTTCCTCCTTCCCACAAGTGATTTTTTTCTTACTATCTTGAAAAACAAAGGTGAGGGGGAACAAAGGAGAAGAAGCATCCTTTTAGCTTATTTTGTCACATTTTTTCTTTTATCCAATGATTTCAGCACAAAATAAGACATAAGACATTATAAGGAGTCACGTCTCATTAAGCATTACTGACGTGGTGATTACATAGAAGCTTAAATGTTCTTCTCTTAATCCATAGTGTTAAGTGCTGTTTAGTGGTTGCTTTTGTTTTGTTGGTTTTTTTATATTTTAACATTTAAGCATTCCCTGTTTATAAGATTAGAAATTAGAATTTTTCAGCTAAGAGATAAAAAACTATCCTGACCTGCATTAAGAAAAGCATTGTCAGCAGGTTGAGGAAGGTGATGTTCTCTCTGCTCAGTGCTGATGAAGCCTCATCTGGAGTGTTGGCTCTTAGTTCTGGGTGCCCCAGCTGAAGGCATGGACTTCCTGGGGAAAGTTTAGGAAAGGATCACTAAGATAGCAAAGGGACTGCAGCACCTCACAGGAGGAAAGGCTGAGGGAGCTGGGACTCTTCAGCCTGAAGAGAAGTTTTGGCGGAGGAAGGTACATAAATGTCCGATGAGAAGGCTCAAAAATGGAGTCACAGTTATCTCAGAGGTGCCACAAGAGAGAACTAGAGGCAATGGGTGCAAAATGATGCACATGGAACTCCATATGAACACAGAACAAATTTTTTGCTGTAAAGGGGGTCAGACACTAATACATTGCTTGTAAAGTCTCCATCCTCAGAGATGGTCATAATCTTACTGCACACTGTCCTGGACAACCTGCTCCAGCTGACTATTTTTGAGGGAGAGAGGTTGGACTAGGCAGTCCCAAGGGGTTTGTTCCAATCTCAACTATTCTGTGATTCTGTGAAAAGAGAGAATGGCTAATAAATACCTGAGGTAAGGGTGTTCTTTGCCCATCTAACACTGAATTTGTGATTGAGAAGTTTAAAGGAAAACCTCAGCCTTCAATTTACAACAAAACCACAACCAAAAAATTCTCTGTAAGTTAACCTATAAAATGAAAGCTAAGTCAATAGCCAGGCTGGTTATTTCCCATTTTCCACAGCACTGTAGTTAATGTCTCTTGTGGGTTCTGGAGGCTGCTGCTGGGGACAGAGAGAATCCTCTCTGGTCAGAAAGGTCACGTATAGATTTGTGGCTAAAAGGACAGGACCCACCAACTCTCCCCCATCAATATCAGCCTCTGCAGCTTGACTTTCAGCCATGATTTCAGATATGTTGCGGGCCATGCAACATTCACCTCAAGAGGCTTGGAGACCTAAGAGGAAGTTCAGAATTCGTCTTTGAAACAGCTTTTTCACTTGCCAAGAAGCAGCAAAGCCCCGTCCTGTTCTTGTAGGAAATTAGAGACATGGGGCAGTCAGTGTGCACACAACCACTGTGTCCGTTAGCACTGAGCCCTACACATTCACAGCAATCTGCTCTTAGAGACACAGGGGCTTCAAGAACATCAGGGATCAACTTTTCCCTGAAGAAAAAGGATGAGGTAGATCTTATCAGCAGAGAGTGGATTAATTTCTCACTGAATCACTATTAGCTATGTCTGCTGCTTTTTAGAGTCCAAGGGATTCTCAGCTGTTTTTTATCCGACTGGTCACACAGCACATCATGGCTTGGTGTTTAGGAGATGGACAGGAGAAAAATCTTAGTTTGTGAGCCTCCCCAAAGCCTAAGATCAGAATTATGCTGCATAATTCTACTACATTTCTGTTCTCAAAGAAGAACCCCAAAACCCCCCAAAGAGTATACCTTAAAAGTAAAGCCACAGAGCTCAATGGAAGGAAAAAAACCATCAGTGCTGGCTTTAGGAAATAAAATATTCTGCAATAAGTTCAGAAACAGTCCCCTCCAAACAGAATAACCAAAGCCTCATAATGAGAAGTAAAAAACCCACCTCCACAACAAATACTAATGTTGTGATGGTAGAAAGGAACACTGAAAATCAAGGATGAATTGAATTATTATTGTCAGGCTAGCCCTTCCTGCTCCAGCATAAACTACTTTTAAACTTACACAACAGATGAGGCATTGTAGGATAGCACAATGGTGCCAATGCACCAAAGGAAATTACCCGAATGGAAAATAATATGGCAAATGAATAATTAGGCAGTACAGCCTTACTTCTGTTCTGGGAAGGGTTTGAAAGGAAAAAATCATGCAAATTATTGTTTGCATCATAGTTGGACATTTGTTTGATAGCCGTTACCTACGATGCTTCAAAACCGATCCAGTGGAAAACTAAAGAAAAATCTCTCATCATAGCACATAGCTGTTATCTCACTTGACAGGTAGTTATTTTTCTCTTGGTTGCTTTATATGTAGAGTTCTTATCTTCCCCATCTACATTCTCACAGTCAAAATCTAAACCATTCAGAACGTTAACAGGGCTTGCAGGTTGCTGCTTGGTGCTTCTCATCAATCCCAACACAGAGATTGAAGGCTTTGATTTACTACTTTCCTTCATTTCATGTTTTCTGACTCCCATCTGCTAATAGGAATTTCAACACTTGCACATGTCCACTCAACCCACTGTATTTAAAATAAAAATGAATTTTACAGAATTTAGAAGTAAACTCTGCACTTGGTAGTTATAGATTCACTCCAGACACAATGATCAACAAGATCTCCAAAAATTTATGCTGATTATGCAAAATATTCACATCTGGCTTGCCAGATGTGTGCTTTTTTTTGCATGCAAGCAAAGAGGCACCACCATGCACCCCAGCATAGTGATTACAGCGTGATTTCTTTCTTTAGCAAAGAAATGTAAGTACTGAGTATAGGTATTAGAATTTATCTGCATGTTAGCCTGGAGTACCAACAAGTTCACTCCCTCTTATTTATGTCACACGTGTGTTTTAGCCCACGTATTCTGGGACACACTGCTTTCTCTTCTTGATGAAGTGATGCACACCCTTACTCAATCCGATCAAGAACTAGGAGGTGTCAGGAAAGAAAGCCGCGCACAGTTGGGAAGATATTTCCCAGAAGAGGTATACCACATGCACTTCCTATGTCTAACATCCAGTCCGCAGGAGAGCAGGTGGCACAGAGAAGAGTTGACAGAAAGTTTGAGTGGGAAGGAAAAGAAAATCTTGCCTGAAGCAAGATCATCATACCATCCTGCTGAAAACATTGTGTCGTCTCTGAAGCATTCCTCTCTGCATCCTAAGGGCAGCCAGCTCACAGATGACACCATTTTGGGAAATCTACTTTATAAAAGATGAAAGTCTCCTCTAGGGCTAGTATGTGGAAAACTTGGAAGAAAAGGTTTTCTGATGGGGTCCTTCCACAGCCCTCCTAGACTCCAGTAGTTTTTGGTATAAATGTACACACAGATTCCCAGATAAACAAGTTCCTCTGGATCCAATTTTTATAGACTAATAATATTTCATCATCTTAATACCATAAAGCTGGCTTTACTTTAGCTTATTTACTCAAAACCAAACCAAAACAAAAAACTAGACAAAACAAAGCTCACTAAACAAACAAAACACAAGCTCAGAGAATTTGAAATCTTTCAGAATTTCTTAGTGGAAATCTATCCTGTTAATCTCATCAATTGTTAGCATACAGAATCTACATTCTCATTTCCCCAGAGGATTTCAGCACACTATGGTGAACTCATCCAGCTTTCAGGGTGTGAAATGTTTCTCTCACATAATGCTTCTCTCTTACTTTCAGTTTTTCAGAAATGTCTGAGTTCTTGCAAACCAGATTACCGTCTTCATCAAAAAGTCACTTATGGATGACCGTTAGATAACAGAAATCACTGTCTCCAGAAGAAGCTACAGGAGTCTAACCTTCTACTCCTACCTCCCTCCACCCTCAACAAAAACTCAGCACAACACAAACAATCCTTCAAAAGAAATCTTGCTAAAAGAAGATATTGATCTTTTCCTCCCTTTCCTTTAGCCTCCAGTTTTCTCCCCTTATTAGAAATGGAGTTAGTTTACCCTATTCCTCACCCAGACTGCAAACATTAATAATACAGAATAAGATTCGCACTTGCCTGAAGCAATTTTATTTTCCACTTGCTGCCCACTAAATAGCAGTTAGAAGCTATTCCAGCAAATGGAGTGCTCCATGGCCTAGGGGGACGACACGCCACATTCTCCTTCACAGTCATTGCTTTAGTTCCCCTGCAGATTATCTAAATTATCCACAATACAGCCTTCTTCATTATAGCCATAGGAATGAAGCAGGACTATGTGAAATTTTAACGTTTCTACAATGCATCACTAACCCCATCATTAGCTCAATATATTCATTAATATTTGGAATATTCTGAAGCTGAATTTGGATAAATTTGCTGGTCCATTATAATGCTATTTTTGAGAAGAAAAAATATCCAGTATTTCCACAAACAAATTAACACAGAATTGTTTTTGGTGTATGAGATTTCTTCAGCAAAATATTAAACACAAAACCCACTTTCAAATGTTTTCAACAGTGACAACTTATCTTTTCCTAGTGTTAAAGCAAAAGTCAACCTTTTGTGATTAAAATGTGTCTTTTCCTTCAAGCTGTCTATTTTATATAGATGCAGTGTGAAGCCAGTACAAATTTATCTGAAGTATGAAACTCTAACAGTCTATTTTCTTCAATTTGTAACAATACCTAGGTACACATCTGAAAAAAGCCTGCACAAGAGGGAATGGACTTCATCTGAACTGCAGGGGGACCACGCTGCAATACTTTAAACAAAGACCATGAATGAACTTTGGAACGAGTGAATGAGAAAAAGCCAAATGAATGCAAAGAACACACTTTTCAGAGTAGTGTTTCTTAGTATGCAAATGCAAAAATTCTTTACCTTATGCGAATCATAGGACAAAGGATGGAAGTCAAATGAGAAACAGAAAGCAATTTCCACTAGGTAGAATTAGTGGGCAACCACAAAGATACGACCTCCTTAGATCTGTGTATCAGACATGGATACCAGCACAGGCTCTGTAGAGTGAAGTCTTGTATTTCATCCAATTATTGAAGTATTTGAAGAAATGAAGAACAGAAAAGCAAGTTATATTACCAAAAGGTTTGGTTTGTTGTTTTGGTTTTGTTTTGTTTTTTTTTTTACAAACTCTCTTACCAAAGGCTTTTCAAACAAATAAGCAGAAATGAAGTAAGTGGGAAATGTTCAGGAATGAGTAAGCAAGTGGCTAAAAGATGGAAGGTGGAGGAGGTATGATATGGATAATTTGTCAGTATTGCAGTAGAAGAAAGTAATTAGTGGAAACTTGAGTCTGTGCTATTCATTTTATTAAATCTTAACCTTGAAAGCAGTGTTAATGGTAAGGCAAGGAAGAGTGCCAGTGATAGAAAGAGCATTCAAAGGAGTAAGGATGATAAAAGACTCTGAAACCTGAAGGACTTCACAAAACTGTTCAGTAAAATGGCAGATGAAACCCAGTTGAAATAATCTCAAAGCAAGGAAAATGACTCCTAGTTTTATACATGAAATGATGGTCATTACCAGAGAAAGAATTGGAGGTCTCAGTAGCTGGTTCCACAAAGTAACAAGCGAGTGCTCAATAGCAGTGAAAAAGATAAGGAAACATTTGGAAGTAACAAAAGAAGGATAAACAGAACAGGTCACTATGCCACTGTTTAAATCTACAATTCACCTTACTGAACATAAATATATAAGAATGGTGTGTGTATGGCTGAACCACTTGGCTTGAAAATCATCTGTTATAAGAAAACCAAAAACCTTCAGAAGGAGGCAACACAGATAAAATTGTCAAAACAGTTAAAGCAGTAAAAAACACAAGTGGCTTCCTTATGAGGGGAAAGGGTAGGCAAAATATTTCAGGCAGTGGCAGGGATTTAGGTAGAATATGACAGATGTGCAAAATCATAAATGACATGGAAAGGCTGGACAGCGATAGATGGTCTTTTTGAGGAAGTGCAGTAAATGAAACTACAGGGAACCATGTTCAAAGTAGCAAGGAAGGCACAGGGTAGCATAAACCTGGAGTAGCTTGCTGGAGAAAGTTGTGAATACAAAAATGTTTATATGGGTTCAAGGAAAAAAGGGACAGATGTTTAGGGGATAGGTACATTTGGCATTACCAGACAGACAAACTACAACAGAGCTGGAAAATCCCCTTTGCTGAATAAAGCAGGAGGTTTAGAAAGCGTGCACACCTGTGTGTTAAGCCTTGTACATGCTTGCCCCATTTTTACTCTTCCTCGGCTATTTGTATATGGTTCCTGTTCATTTTTGTTGTCTTAGTGAGTAACTGTTTCACTTCAGAAAACTGCTTTTGCACACCCTGACCCCAATATAAACCCCTCCTCTCCTTGTGCCCTGTAATACTTTCCCCAGGGGAAGTTAGAGCCCCATCTCCTACCCTGTGCACTTCAGTATCTGTGCTTTCAATCTAGACTTGCACTGAAACAAACAAGCAAAGACGTTTCCATATTTCCAGTGTCATTTCCTTTAAAAATGAGCATCAACCTTACTTTAAATATAACTCCCCCTCCCCAAGACAAAGCAAAACTCTTTTAGTATTTTTACCTTCATATTATATATTATATAGCCCTCTCAACAGGGCTTTTTTCTTCTTTCTGCCTCGCTAAAATATCATGAGCTCTACTCTCTGTCATTATAATTCCATTGAGGTGGGCAGTTAAATTAATAGAAAATTAATGAAAAGAAGAAGGGAGTTTAGCCCATGCTATACATGAATTACTTCATCCACCACTGTGAATTTATAATGCAGCCTGCAGTTTAGTAGTGACGAGGAGAACAACTACACGGTTTATAAAGAGGGAATTAGAGGAAGCAGAACAGTTGCCGAAGCTGAAATTTAGCTGCAAACACTACAAATAAAGACTCTTGCTCTTGGGAAAACCGCATTATGATCTTCTGTTCACAACATTGACACTGCCAGGGTAGCTCAGTCAATTCTGTTGGATCACATTTTCTTTATACATATTAAAAAAGAAAAAGTTATATAAAAATAATTTTACCTGAATTTCATCTAGAAATATAATTTTTTTTTAAAAAAAACCTGTCCTTGTTGCTAAAAAACAGCAACAAAAGTGCAAGAGGAGGGGAGAAAAGTGAAAAGACAGACTTCTAGGGACAAAAAGGATAACGTAACCTTTGAAAATTTGCTAAGGCTTAAGATTTGTCTACTCAGACACTGCTTTCTACCTCCATTTAATTAGATTTTAATTTTCTTTTTACATCCTTTTCCTCTACAGATTCTGAGAAGTAATTATTTCAATACCAATTGATTTGAAGGAACAGTCTCAACTCTGAATTAAGCAGCTTATGGAAGTTTGTCTTGTTCCTGGTTAAACATTCCTGCTATGCAGCTGGGTAAGCTGCTTGCAGTAATAAAATCCAGATGAAATAATGGCACTGTGCTTGTGAGCCCAGGTTTGGTCTGGCTAAATGGGAACTTCTCAAAGGTCTCTTATCAATGTCAGGTATTTAGAGAAAGCCTTCCCAAATAATCAAGCAGAGACAGAAACAAAGTACAAGCTCAATTTTTTACCCCCAGTGTGCCTTTCATCAAAAAATATCAAATTTCCCGTGTTTATAAGCAGCACGTAACGTAAACAGTTCATCTATATTGTAGTAGACAGTGAACTTCGCAAACATGAGGTCTTCACATTCCACATACAAAATGCCAGTGTAAAGAGACCTTCAAATTGGCAGTTTGTACTTTCAGCTATAAGTTCAGAGAACTTAGCAAACCATAAATAAAAATAGTTAAGATAATAATGTAAATTTAAAAAGAAAATTAAAAACCACCACAGAAAAACCAAGACAAAACAGTGGATATTTTTGAGGTGTTTGTTACAAACTTAACCTTTTGCTTTGGCTTTTCTTCTCTTTTACCTTTTTACTTACAGCCAGGAAAGCAGAGCAGAAAAAAAAGCATAAGAGCACAAATTTTAATAACATTAGTTATTAAAGTAAGTATAAGTAGGGATTGGTCAACAGTGAAAAAAAAAACCCCAAACACAGAAAAAACAAAGCCTCTGTAACACTTGTAAACTCTTACATTCTCCTTTGGTGAGTCCTGCAAGTCAGTCTGCACAAGCCCTGAAGCAGCAGGTTCCTATCAGCCTCTCTTTTCTACCAAGTGGAAATGGCTGCTCAGATTAGAAAATGCACAGCACATGGAGCACCCACCACTTCTCTGGGCAACCTGTTCCAGTGTCTCACCACCCTCACAGTAAAGAATCTCTTCTTTGCTGAAAGATGGAGAGGGTCTTTTTACAAGGGCATTTAGTGATAGGACATTAAATATACATAATGTGCACTCATGGAGACAGGATATTTTATTATTGAGGGGGGAATAAAATCTTTGCTCCATGGAGAACAAAATTAGAAAACAGTATTGCACCAACGAAACCCAGAAGCATTTTTTTTATAGTCCTGGTGGACACTCTACTAAGATGCTTACCAGACTTCAGCAAAAATCTTCATTCTCTGGATATCTCATGCCCGTAAATTGAAAGAACTAATGAGGTTTCAATGGTATCTCACAAATTCAGGTCTTCTAATCATGCTTTTTGGGATTCAGATATCCTTACTTTTGCTCTTTCCTGAAAATTAGCGCTCTACAGTCTGACAGCCCATGTCCATTTAACAGTATAATTCTTCCAGAGCCTTTTCAGAAGCAACTGCACAATCCTCAAAATTCTGGACTTGGGGCCTCAGCTTCTCACTGGTTAAAAGTGATGTGACTGATAAAAAAAGACTTGGAGAATACTCTCAGTGAGGCTCCTAAAAGAATCATGCTTCACACCTGAACACCACACACAATATAATCAGTTGTGGAGATACACAGTCAAACTGAAGTGTCTTTCAACATTTTTACCTCTTTTAGTCAGTCTGGTCATTCCTTCAGCTCCTCCTTCATTTTCCTGTTCAAGCCTCCTCATTCCTCATAAATTTCTATTATTAAAATTACTGTTATGAAAGGTTTCAGCCAACTTAACCACCTTTTCTCCTACCCCTAGCACAAGCCAGTTGATACCTTTGTTTGCTTGCAGCCCCCCTGAAATCCTAACTATTCCACACAGGCTGCAGCTAACTTACTGGCCAAGGACAGGGAAGCAGACTCTGCATTTCAAGTTAGCGCACACCAGCAGGGAGAAATGTCCAGACAGAATCCAGGATACAGTGACATTTATAAATCAAATCAACATTCACAAATGGAGTTTGCAGGCTGATAATATAGCCATCCAGTGTTTCAGCCTAATTTCTTAACCAGCCATCTGAGACGTACAAACTGACCATTAAACAATTCCAAAAATAGGACAGGATAAATCCCGTATCTGTCACATTAAAGCACTGTGCAAAGAAAGACATTTATGACACACAAGAGGCTATTTCCTTGATCTTCTGAAAGCCTCACCTATTTTTCACTGCCTTATACTTTCTTCTGAGCTGTATTTGAAAATGGACAGTTCTAAGCACAAACACTGATTGTTCAAACACTCTTCCTACTGTTGCCTGTACTTGACTTTCCTCAGGGAAGGGTCTGGCAGGGTGCCAAAATAACTTCCAGGAAAGCCACAATCACACTACAAAAGGACTTTCAGGCAGATTCCTCCTGAGCCAAATTTCTCCTCAGCTTCAGCTGTACCTTCACTTTCCTCTGGAAACATGGACTTCTGCCACTGACTTTGAAAAATCTTCTGCTCAAAAGACCTCAAAAGTCATCACAACTGCTCACTGAGGACTTTATTTATTTTTAAATTATCATGTATTTGGTTTAGATAGCAACAGCAAGATGAAAAATCCCAGAATCCCTAAATGGTTTGGGTTGGGAGGGACCTTTAAAAGGTCATGTAGTCCAAACCTTCTGCAAAAGGCAGGAACACCTCCAGGCAAAGCTGAGTTTCATCCATTTATCAATACTTGGTGCTTGAGATCACCACACTTCAACATTCACAGTCTGCCATGGCTGAGCTCTGAGTCTGACACACCTGTGGGTTCTGCACAAGACTCAGCAGCTCTCAGTGTCAGTGGGGTGGAGGGGTACACACAGTGTTTGTAGCCACACCGTGCTAGCATACAAAACTTACACCCTGGGTGTTTGAGGTAAAGATATGATTGAGGTTACATAAGTTTTCTAGAACAGCAGGAGTCAAATTTAAGATTAAATGTGTTAAAGTATACAAGAACTGGAAACTATCTTAGCTATTAACCACGAAGCATCACATTTCTGTGCCATGCTCTTAGCTTGAAACAAAACCTTTCTAGCTCAGTACAATTTAAGAACAGGATTCACACTGATAACTGCTCTGCACAGGCTTTCTTTGACCCTGCTTTGGGTGTTCACTGAACGCAGGACAAGGAAAGGCCTTAACAATGCAAGTGATGAAATATGATGATGATAAGAAACACAAAATGAAGAATTTGTCCCTGAGTGCCATGTTCTCTGACATCAGCCAAGCAGCAAGGCATTTAAACACTAGCACAGGAGTTTTGTTCTGGTATCTGTCAGCTTCTGCAGATCCCCACATCTTTTTAACTCTGCACTCTGGATTTTTGTTGATTGCCCATAAATTGGTCATCTTGGAAATACTGGGCTCCTCTGCCTCCAACTGGCTTGCGTGCTCTGGATCTGCAGACCCTGGAAGGTTCTTGCAAGTCTTTTGGGCTTCACATGTCAGGTCTGTATTTGGAGTTGCAGTGCCTACAGTTTGTGTACGACAGGATCTCAGCAGACAGCTGGGAATCAAGGTGTATTTCCACACTAGAGACATCAGTCAAAATGTTTTACATGAAACATTTTATATCCAATAAAGACTTCAACAAAATGCTGCTGAAGATTTGTCAGTCAGTTGTATTCCTAAACTCCCCTTCCAGGCTGTTAAAATAAAAAGCAAAAAAACAACAGTCTGCCTCCCTCTTGATTCTCATGCTGCCACATAAATCAGAAAAATGTTTAAGTGCTGCATCTTCTGAGCACTTCTCTATGGCACAAAATATCCCATTCTGTGGATAAAATAGTTCAGATACAGAATAAATAACTTATTTTCCCAAAGTGGTAACATTTCTTCAGAAAATCAAGAAAAAAATCATACACAGCTCATCTGTTCTGCTATCAGAGATGAAAAAGTCTTGGGGCAGAAAATTTGTCTGTATCTTTAAAAATAAAATGGACTAACAAAGCTAGAATAAGCTGGTAGTTGCATTTCATAACCTGCAATAATGTCTAATGAACATAAAAATATCATTACGGGGTAAAAGTGCCTTTAACTGATATGTTCCTAGATTGATCCATCCAAATTTGAAAAAAGCAATGATGGATTAATGCTTTTAGTGTGCTCCTATCATCTGTAGGATTTGACTTATAGATGGTGACATCCAGAATGAGGAATCTGCACTACAGTCATCAGAGATGATGTTCCAGAAGGAAATGTAACCAGAAAGATGAAACTTGTTTTACTGTACTCAGGTATTTTAACAAATTACTTTCAGACCTAAAATGTTCAGTTGAAACACTAAAATTGCGTCTCAGATCTCCCTCTGGTAACCCTGAAGACATATCAAAGGAATGTGCTATTAGTTAGTACTGTGTTACCTGAAATAAAGGTAGACTTATAATATATACAAATAAACGTAGACTTAAAAAATATATTATCTGACCGCTTTAAGTAGCCTTGTGAAATATATTGAGACTTTTTATTGGTTTCCCAAGACACAAGTGTAGTTGATTGCCAAAATCAACAATAAAATCATTGATCGATAAGAAATAAATCATAATAAATTTTTTCTACTTCACAAATGCCAGACTTGCATGCCTTTTTTTTAAACCTAAGTAATGATAGTTTATTTTAAACTACAGTGATAATTTTTCATGAGAGGCAAATATTTTAATCTCTTGTAACCATTTTAACAAGTTCCCATACCCTTCTTCACCCGTGTTACTTCATGTACAGCAATTAATTAGCATTTGTAAAAGTGAGTGGGAGGACCCCCGATGGAGAAGGCAAGAAGTGGCTTTGGGGAGGAGGAGAGCAGATGATGAATGTGCAGGGTTGAAGCAGTAGTTCACTGAACAGAAATTTTCTCTCTTGGGGCAGTATCTTGTTAGGAGACTCTCTGCTATTTGTTACCACTTTCTTACCAAAGTTTCGCCCCCTTACTTGTTATGGATTCCAACCCTACCCTTATGAGGCTGGGTTTTATGAGGGGAATATAGGAGAATTATTACATGTATATGCTTGTGTCTCTACTCGTTTCACATCTCCATCACTGGCTCACCAGCCAAGACAAAATAATTTAAAAAAAGCACTTCTAAATTAAAAGAGACCATGAGTCAGAATGTACCAGCATAAATATATTTTTTTCTCAACTTCCTTAATTTTTGATGCTGAGAAATAAATGTTAATTCTGTCAGCTTCCAGGAATGTAGATACTGGTACATATCTTATGTTATGTGTTCACATCACAGTGTAGACCCATTTCTCTCAGAAACATTCCCAGGTGAATTTAGAGACAATTGAAGGGGCTAAGACAACTGAGAAAACACTCTAAGCTCATTGGTCACACTAATGAATCCAGGACCGAGAGCCCAACTTTATGCAAATTTTTAGATGAACTTAATGCTGAGAAACATCAATTCAGCCAAACATGTAAGCAAATGAACGATTTGAATCATGTGGATGTTCCCACTGGGATCAATAAGCTGGCCTGTGTTATTGCCACAAAGCATACTAGAATAAATGCCCTTGCTGAAAAATGAAAGGTGATACTGCAAGAAGCCCAATATAACTAATGAAATTCAGAATTAAGACACAGAAATGAAAAATAAGAAAGAAGAAGAAATAAAAATCTTTTAGTTCAGATTCAACATTTTTTCTGACATTCAAAAAGTTCTTGTGAATGATGCAAGATGAGGAACATATGAAGATTTTTGTCAGGGGAGACATGGTTGCTCTACTCTGGTTTTAGAGATAAACTCAGAACAGGCTACTGCCAAAATCAACACACGGTTCTCAGCTGCCCTGACCATTTTCCAGCTGTAATTGAGGATCAGGGCCATCATTTTGAGCAAAATACCTTGCCAGTCTTTTTTAAAACATCCAATTCTCACTTTGGGACTCTTTTCATATTCTGAAATACTTAAAACTAAAATTGCTTTTATTATAATTTTCAGAGCATCAGTCTCTCTGGGAACAGAGATTTTTTTTCTTTTGATCTTTACATTTATTGCTAAAGAAGGTATTTTTATTCCTGGCACTTTCTTGGAGAAGGTTTAAAAAATTTCTCTCTTTCCATAGTTACGCTGCACTTGTCCTCTAGTGATCCCAGCAGCTACACATGCTTTTGGTGGGATAAGTGCTGACACACCACTGGCTTCTCCACAAGAAGTACCGCTGCTGCTTTGGCTCCTGACCACACCAGGACGGTGGAACTAATGTAGGAACTGACAATGCCATCTTATGGTGGACATACAAACTGCAAATGCAGTCTGTAAAGGAGACAAAAAAATGGCTGTTGCCCTGGATAGGTAAAAAAAACCTATGTGGAATGCTTAAGGACGCAGCTCAAAGTGTGGAGATGAATAATTGTTAATCACTAGCCTTCTTTAAGGGCTTAAACCCAGCAGGATTAATTCGAATGCCAAAGATGAAGACTTGGATTGTGATAACAAGTGAATATAGGAAAGGAAAAAGAGAAGTGGGAGAGAAATGCTCTCACATCCTCTTCTCATTGACTTGCTTTCATTTTCTCTTCCCACCTGTTAAGGTCCCTTACCACAAAAACAGCACTCACTCAACATGGATGACATTGCAAATGGCCAAATATACCAATGTCCTCACCAGCCTAGCTTAAGCAACAAACTTAGAACATCTGTTGGGCTGTAGTTAGATGTAACTACACAAGACTCACAAACAAGACTGGGAGGAGGAAATACAGACGGCTTCAGTGCTGGACTTCCCCGCCATGCCCAAAACGTTTCCATGCACATCAACAGCAGCATTTTGCCTTGGAAGCTGAGTTATCCAGCAGTTAGGACTGTGTCCGTTAGATGCCCAGAGGTCCAGAAGATGACTGAGACAGCAGGGCAAAAAGACCACCAAACACAGTAATGTGCATCCCTATTGGAGAGGAACTGTGAGTACCCCCTGCAAATTTCTATAGGAACCACACGGATTTTTATCATTGGACTATCGTTATATTGGAGCTCTGACTTTAATAACTGCTTCCTGGAAGAGGAGGAATACTGAGGCAAAAAATAGGAAATCATTACTAGTCAAAATTTATAGAAAAATCTCGGTTTTTAAGCAGCAAGATGCACAGCACAATTGAGGTTCCTCTCCTCAGTGTGAAGGCAGCCCAGGGACGTGTGTGGGGATGACAGAAGATGGGGTTAACCTTGGTACAGATGAGGTTTCTGTGCCATGCCCTCTTCCTCACTTCTGTGCTTGGGGATGAGAAGCTGGATTCCAGCAAGACCAGATTATTTGAGTTGCCAGCAGGGAGCCATCCTTACTCATGGTGGGCTGTGGTTTCACTGTTGGGGTATTCCTAGTGTTCCTTCTGCTCCTTTATGTCTGATTTCTTTTTTTTTTTCTTAAAATGCAGTGAAAGTTCCTACAGTAAAACAACATAATTAACATTTCAGACAAAGCATGTCTTGTCACAGCAAAGGTATTTTGAATTTAACCTGTCCGCAATGAATAATTGTTCAGTGAACACTCTTAAGCCTTCAGCTGGGAAAGTGTGTGAATATGCATTTTAGAACAATTTATGTAATTTCTACCTTTTTTTTCTTTTACTTTTGAGTTTTACTTTTCTGTTGAGAAATTTAACTCAGGCTGGTGCACTGAAAGAGAAAGAAAAGTTGCCTGGGAGGAACTGCACACATGCTGAATATTTATATAGAATGACAATGACATTTGACTTCAGGTTTTCTTGCCAAAACAGTTCCATTCAGCTGTGACCCATATCTCTTTGTCTTGACAAGCTGAGGAAAACATAACACATTGGACCAAAATTGAACGAGGCTTGAATTCTTCATTTTGTTTCCAAAACCTCCTAACTTAAATTTGATACATCTTAGTGGATGAACATGTTTGAGAGCGAATTTTAAAATTTTATAAATGTTATTCTTGCTTCTATTTGTCTATAGCACAATTTTTCAAGTGCTGTTCAAACACATCCATAAATTAAATTATTTTTTTTCTCAAGAATGTTGTTATTCAAGGAGAATGACAATAAACTAATAAATAGACTGAGGACAAGAAGGGTGTGGTGATATAGAGGAAAAGTGGTTGACATGATGATTGCTCTCTTTCTGGTAAGGCTACGTGTAGTAATAGTGCCTTCCTCTAGTAAAATTTGTCCTACTTTTCTAAAATATTCTAGCATATCTCTGAATCCTACAGCTCTGCCAGAGTCAGAGTCCATTACAATCTGGCTGGATCGTTTATGTGATTAGGAAAGCACTGCCAGGAAACTGGGGTAAATATGGAAAATAATATTGATGTCTTGACACATCAGGATCTGCAGCATCAAAACTTAACGAGTCCCTCTTGGGTCTGCACCCAAAATAACCTCTTCACAATTAAATGGAAAGCCATGGTTCTGAACACATGGAAAAGCCCACTATGCTCTGTAAGCCTGGAAATAGTACCTTAAGTGTTGGTTGGTTCTACTGTAAAGCCCTTTATTTTTCTCAGTGACTTCATAGCCCAATTCTTTTGTATAACTATTTAAATATCACATTATGAGAATATTGATGCTGAGCACTCAAGAAGCCACCGGTGTCAAAATTAAAGTAGCTTGTTCAACTTTCACTCACCACTTCATGCATAGCTATTGCTTTCAAGTTATAGCGCACCAAATCTTTTATTATAATACAGTACTTGGAATGGAAACATTTAAATACAATCATTTTCCTGAACAGTAAACATAAAAGTCACAATTTATTTGGAAAAGATAAAATTCACATAAATAATTTTATGATAAATCTGCATTAAATATCTGCGCAAGAATGTATTTCAGCATCCTGCTCACAGAAGAGTTTCTGTTTTTCACGTCAAAGAGTTAGTACCTTAAAAATCCAAATCAAAACCTCACCCCTAGCTCAGGAATTTGAATCCAGCCTTGCCTTGCTCCTGAACAATACACGCTACCCACTATGCTGCACAGCTGTACTACATTTTTCTTGCTTTGCTTTGGTGATGAATCTAAGGAGTCTGTGTGTTAGCTGCAAAGTCACAAGGGTCACATAAATATCTGCAAGATAGGCAGACAATGATGATTCTGGAAATTTTGAAAAACAAGAGGAAATAACAGAAAATAAAACAACCCATCTGGAATCTAAATCAAGGGTTGTTTACCTTTTAGCACACACAAACAAACCTTCCAAGGAGAACATTCTATCATTCTTGCTCTTTGCGTGATACCTCTGGGCCCTTTTATAACATGTAACTATCAGATGCCAAAAATCCCAACTCACACAGATTGTTATTGCAGTGCTTGGAAAGTTATTCCAATGAATCAGACACATACACAAAAAAGAAGAGAGCTATCTCTGTTCATTCAAAGGCTGTCCCACAGCTGCTTAAGGTTATAGTCTGATTCACTTGGCTTCTCTAGGTTTTTCGCAGCTAGCAGAGACCTTGGATGCTCTGAGACTCCTGTATGCCAATCAAAACAAATTCTTAATAAACAAAAAAATCTTGCCTTTGAAATCCAGAGAGAATCATGCTGGCGAGCAGCAGCTATGCAATATTTTCCTTTCTGTCAAAGCAGCAGCAACCTTCTTAAAAGAATGCAGGAAATGTCAGAAAATATCCTTTTCTCATGCTCCAAGCCGGATTTTTTCCCCAATTGTCTTCACAGGATAAGCTGTTGGAGAATACCAGTGTTGTTTGATTTTAGCAATGAGGAGTCAAGTAACTTTATGTATCATGACTATTTCAGCATCTCCCTCAGCGAAGCTGTAGCATGGCTTCAGAGAGAAATTGCTCCAGCTTTCACTCCTTTTGAGGTCTGAGGACACTCCACTTCTGCTCATAGTGTAGCTTTAGAAATCTTGAGTAATAAAGATAGTAAGCTAAGGACAAGAATAGATTTAGTTTTCCTTTGGAGAGTTTAGTTTTACTACTAAGGCTCAACTTTTGAAACACTCACAGAAGTAAAACTGGTGATTTAGGCCCCTGGAGTGTGGGGGTACTCAAGGTGTTTTCAAAAATTACTGATGGATGGTGAACCCTGTGAGCCCAAATGCAGCAGGCATGAAGGAGTGAGGGGAATGATTAGTTTATCTCACCTTCTATTTCCCTATGCTTGCCTATTGCAGTAATGTGTGAGATTGCTGTCAATGCTTTCCACTGCAAAGTCTTTAGCAGATTTATATAAAATATACTGATTTCAAATTTCCAATAACCCAAGCCATAAGTCTGTGTTACTCAAAGAGTTATTGTGATTCTCATAGTTGTAGGGACAGAGGATGGCTCAGCTAAGAAAGGCAGTATGCTCAATTTACATCTATCCTTTGGCTGAGATCAACACCAAAGCCTGAGAGATCTTGTTGCCTGTTAATTACAAGGGGTTCCATGTGTCCTGAAAAAAGATGTGAACAGCATCAAGAGGCTGGTGTTTATGGAAAAGCACAGAGGGATGCTCTGTGCATCCCGATGATGAGCATCCTTTGAATAGGAGTGATAAAATCATGTTAAAGGACAATCCTAGACTGTAACAAAGGTGCCTGTAAAAATGAAATGCATTTGCAGGAAAGGCTTGAAAAGTCAAGAGGCTCAGACAGAGTACAAACATCTTTTCTCCCTCTCATCTCTCTTTTTTGCTCTCATAAAATATGACCTCTCTCCAAGGATATTTCTGGAAAGTAGTTATAAGGATTGGAGGGTAAGACAGGAGAGAAGTACAGGGAGCAGAGGGTTAATTCCTCCACGTGTTGGCCATGAATTTGTGAAGAAGTGTTTTGATCATGGAGGAAGGAATTGCCTAATGTCCACAGTCTCACACCTCTACAACACTTTCTTTTATAGGGGATTTGTTCTGATTCATCAAATGACTCCTCTGAAACAATTGGCCTAAAAATGTCACTCATCCTTTGCTTTTATCTTGCCTGTTTAGTCACTGTTTTAAAGAATAAATAATAATAAAAAACCCCCAAACTCCAGGAAGATAAAAAACCCCTGCAGCTTATTTTTGCAGAGCTTTCAGATTCCACACATGACTACTAAGACATTTCTGAAGCAGAAATTAAAAGGTATCAATTTTTCTAGTTACTTCTTTCCCTAGCTTTGCCCACTGCTCAGCCTTTCCATTGGTACTGCCTTGGGGATTACCAACAAACTCCAAAGGGATCTGTGAGGACTCTGCTGAGTTGTGAATCCTCCACTACGGCTGCAGAGGAAAACACCACTTAGTTTTGGTGTGATGCTGACTGGAAAGCTGAAGGTAAGAGTATTTTGTACCATGTGTCCACATAAGCACATTAGCAATTAATACGCTAGAACCAGTTGCTGGGGGAAGCAGGGACAAATTTATATGGTGCTGCCCTGTGAAGTAACTAGTAGAGTTTGTTCTGAAAATGTTGGTTCTACATGATAGCACTTGCTAAGACGTTGGGGCAGCCTCAAACACCTCTCCCATCTGTGTCCATGCTGCTCAGAGAGTAATGGAAGAGCCACAGAGGGGAATGAAGATGTGCTGACTCAGCAAGCCTGCACCAGGAGTCCTTCCACTGCAAAAACGTATTCCAGGATTTGACAATGATCAACTATGTTTAAATCGGAGCCCTGCATTCACTCTGCTGCTGTTGCCGAGCCCCGGGGCCAGGATCCGAGCGTGGTGCCGTATGATTATTTTACTGCTGGGAATAAAGAAATATGCATTTAACCTCTGGCACCTGCAACATGCCCGCAGGTAGTCCTTGTTCAGTAACAGAACGAAATAAATCCTTATGTGTGACTTCTCTGTGGCTCATTTATTTCACTTAACTTCTGCCTTAGCATGCAATACAAAGTATAAACAACCACATTTCAGCATATAGATATATAAGTGCTCAGCCCAGCGGATTCTCACATGCACAGAATTGTGAATTGTGCTCATCTATGGCACTGCAAGAGATGAACGTTCACACTTGACCCTTAGCTGTCTCTTGTAAATTTGTAGTATAGGCACTGGAGTCAAAACAAACCATTCATTTCTTCCACAGCTCCTCTCTCCCTCATGTGAAATTTCCATTTAAATGGCTGGTGATCAGTGCTGCCTCCAGGATACCTGCTGATTTAAATAGGCTTGCGCCAGTTTTCTATAGGCTTGTTTTGGAGCCAAAGGCCATGATAATGTAAAAGGGTGAAACCTGTCCGGAAAGTGGAAATAAGCAGATCTGAGTGTTCGACCATCCGTAATTGCAATTTCCCCTTTGAGCGAGCAATCAGCGGAGTCCTCCAAACTGCTGTTCTCCTTTGTTGTTGGCACATATTTAACCTCATATCCCTATTCAAGGACAAAAAGGGAAGTGATCTGACAGTGAGACTCATACTTATCAAATCTAGAAAGTGGCCACGGGGGAGATGAATAATATTGATGCTGTAGCCCTGAATCCTGCTTGTTTTGGTAGGCAAAATTTAGCACCCACTGCGTGTGTGTGCATGGGAACACCCTTAGGTTCAGTTTCAGAAGAAAAACCTAACTTAAACCGTTTCTTTTGTGCATGACCTCCAGTGTGCCAACTCACAGCTCTTCTCTGTATGCTGCAGAAAGAGGGAGGACTGGGCCCAGAGGGAGATAGCCCAAATGAGGGCAAGTGAAGTGAAAAACAGCATGAGAATAGATAAATTTGGACAGCAATCAAACCAGCCCTGTCTCCGCTCCTTCCCCCTCTATGTATTTTAATCGCATGGTTTAAAATAATCTTTGGGAGGAAATCTGCTTTTCTGTGGGTATTTGATGTGGCATTGACTCTGTCAATATCTGCAACCCCATTACCATGGGGAGATCCTGGGGTTCTTCAGGAAGAGAAGAGGAGATGAAATAGGATGTAATATGCTGGAGCCTGGCAAAAAGTACTGAATAGAATTGGCCAATAGCCAAATGCTTTCATTCCTAGCAGAAAGGCATTAAATGAGACTGGCTGCATTTAATTGAGCATCTTTCTGATTAAATAAATGGGTAAGAAACCTCTGTGTACGTGCATTTGCATTATACATTTACATATAAATTTTGCTGTTCTTATATACTTTCCTAATTTCCAGTCTATTGTAGATTGCTTTAAAGATTACAGTAACTTTGGGAGCACACAAAGAATGAAAGAGGGGAACGTTCATGTCAGGATTATGTTTCTTTGCTTATTCTGTGTCATCTGGGGCCAAATCCAGCACCTGTATGCACAGTAGGAATGAACCTGACCCACTGTTTTTGCAGGTCATAGATAAAACTCCTTAAGAAAAAAAGAAAAAAGAAAAGCCAAGATGCAGAGAGGTCTAATCTTTCTTCTGTGGATATTCTGCAGCCATTCACTCATTCATTGATCATTCTTCTAGATGACTCTCATAAATAAAAGTTTAGTTAATAAGGTGATAGATATAGAACAGCAGTGCTGTCTTGCATAAAGGTTGTCTAACGTTCTCTACTGTGACCCTCTTTCTTCAGCTGCATATAACATAAGGACATGTCCCCTATTTGGGCTTGTGATTTCTGTGTTTCATCTCTTGCTAAGTTGATTTATGCTTGCATCAAAACCAAAGATGGCTCTGTGGCAGCTCACTTGCCTCAGACACATATGCTGTGGAATCCAGCAGTAACTTATTACTGAAACTCTTCCTTGTGCCTCAGGAAAGCCAAAGAAAAGCTTTTGGTGTTTCAATGGCAAACTCCTCTGCAAGGCCTAGAACATCTGAACATCAAAATTATTTTGCCATTTTAGAATGAAGTTTCAACTTTGACTACTATATATCTTTGCTAAAAATGCTGGTCATCCAGGGACATGTTATTATTTACTGAGTAACATGATAACCTTTGATATCACAAACAGTTAGGGAAAGCCCCAGGTAAAAAAGAGTTGTTGAAATGACTTGTTCTCTAATGTATTCCCTTTCCCTAGAATTCTAAAATCTACATGTATTTTACTGAAATATCACTAGATGTTTTTCTGGTGCAGATCTTCCGGTCCAGTTATCTCTTCTTAGGTTTGAGGTTTATTGTTTTGTTTATTTTATTTGGTGCAATTTGTGTCCTTTTTATTGCCACCATTTTCTACATACTTAAGTTGGAATTCTCTGTCTATATTTTCTGCTGACACAACTCCTGTGGACTCATTTCCATCTCTGCAAAATTCATGCAAAAAGGGCATAAAAAGCTGTCAAATTAGAATTATGGCATTCACATTGATTTTCCCACTTAGTTAGAAGTGACTGTCTAAGCTGCAGAGCAGTGAATAATCAAATCCTAGGATTCTCAAGTCAGTGTGTTCTAGTGACCCACGACTGCACTGTGCTTCATAGTGCTCCACTGTTTTTTGGCATTAGAGTCATGTCTGCAGAGCTCTTAATACCCTAATCCCACAGTAATCTCCAGCGCTGATTTAACCCCCATTGGCTACAGGAAACAAGCTTCAATACTGATCTGCAGAGAAATTTATCATGTGTGAGTTCATCAGATGTTACCAATTCAGACTGTGTACTGTGTGTGTATGTGATTTAAGTTAAAATCCTACTTGCTTCACTAGGAAGGTTAGTATTCAGGAAAATGGTAGTATTTTAGTTTTATCCAATCGCCTGCTGCTATAAAAAGCTTGAGTTTAAAACCAGCAGGTTTTCAGAGATAAAAATAATGCTAATAGCAGAGGTTTGATGAGATCAGAAGTGAATTCTCTGACTGCACCTAACTGGGCACAGTATCTTGCTTCAGAGAGCTGAGCAAAATAGAGGTCATGAGGCATAAGACTGATGAAAAGTAGCGGCTTAGTTCTGTGGGACAAATCAGATTCGTTCAACTGATTTCAGAACAACTAAAATTCTATTTTAACATCTTTCATTCTCTTATCAAAGAACTGAGACTGAGGGTACTTTTAGATGACTCATAGTGGGGTGTAACAGTTTTCATTCCCTGATCATTCATATGTCTGTAAATTAGTTTCAGTCGAAGATTTATTCTCAGAAGAGCTAAATATTCCCTGAATTAGGAACTTTCATCTAGGGTAGGAGATATTTCCTGCTTAGCATATCTGGCACTTGGGAAATCAAACTTCCCAGCCAAGGCTCGCCAATATTTGCTGAGGAAGCAAAGGGCAGCTTCCTTTTGTGGACAGACCTGCTTTTCCACAGTGTACAGGATGTTTATGTGGTATATCTGTGCTCCTAAAGTCTATCCTGGAGTAGATCATCCTACAGAATGTGTTATTTCATCAGGTGCCATTCTATGGTGTGATCTGTCACTGGTGTCACTAGCGGCAGCACCAGTGGCATCAAGCAAGGCTAGTTAGGCAGTGTAAAGGAGAGCATGAGCCTGTCTCTGGGAATTTGCAGAGACCCATTGGAGCAGTTGATGCTCGTGTGGGGGGTGGGCAGCCCACAGAAGTGTGCATTGTTGGGATGCAAAGGGTTAGTGACAGTGCTGTTGCTATGGTGTGCTCATGCGGATGTGTGCCATGGATGCAACCTTTCCATCCCAAAGGGTCAGGAGACTTCAACCGCAGGGACACAAGCCTGGACCTTGGCTGGGATACTCACTGAAATTTATTCTTTCTTGTTCATTCTTTCATTTTTCAGTAGCTCCACTTGAGTAAAATATACTCCTATGGAATGGGAGCTTACCAAGGGTAACATTGTTAGAACAATAAAAGGAAGAAACAGCTACAACTTCGCCACTGTTCATTTTACTCCCAGTATGAGGCATTTCTTTTGAGGTACAGTTTTTTTACATTATATTTTACCTAGATTATTTCCAAACCGTTCTATTTTCTCATAAAATATCCATTTCACATTCTCCATTGCTCAATTACATGGTGTTATTATGAAAGATAATCTTTCGGCTTTTCTTTTTTAAACCCTTTGCATCTGAGGAGACCTACATTTGTAGCTGGTAGATTATCCTACCTTCCTCTTAGCATAAGGGATTGGAAATGTTTGCCTCTACATTTGTGATGCCCCTAGCATTCCCATAAAAGTTGGAAATTTGTTTTGGTCAAGTTTGACTACATGAGTGAGTTGATGTTTAAAATAATTAGCAAACAGTTACTTCCATCTTAGCTAGGTTCCCTCATTTCATTTTGTACTTTTCCTGAAATGTCTGCACAAAACCTTTAATCTCTAGCTTTCCAATGAATACTTAAAGATGTTCATATCCTTTATGGCAAGGAATTGATCCTGAAATACTGTAGCCATGCAGCAAATAAGTATTGATCTTCTCCGCAGAAACAGAGTGAAATTACAGAATTATTAATTACTTTGGGGTTTATTTATGCATTTTCTATTCTACTTTATACAAACACCAGATTATGTCAGGAGTTACTGGCTGAAATATTTAAGTTGCTGTTATCCTACCAAAACTTCTTGGGTTTTGAAACTGTAAAACTAAAACTAAACAAGATAAATATGGTATAGGCTAAAACCTGACAAGTTTCATCTGACAGAAAATTTAAGAAATAATAAGAAAACTATGGATAGTAAAATAACCCAGAACAGCTTTCATTTTCCATCTTCAATGCAAAGTGGCATCCTGAAATGACTATAGAATCTAGAAGTAGATAAATAACAGCAGAGGGAGAGGCACAGGCATAGAACACAGGAAAAAAATTGTTGGTTGTGCCGACGTTGTGCTCACAAAGAAGCCACAAGAAGAGAGACTCAAGAAAGCCAACTACAGCACTACTAGATTTTTCTTACATTGTTAAATCCATCCATGATCCTCAGATTATTTGTCAGAATATGAAGCAGCTCTTACCACATCCCATGAACCAGAGTACCTGCATTTTGCATAGATGGCATTTTTAATTGCATTGAATGAATTTCTTAGGGTGTGGAGTATTGTTCTTCGTAGTGCTTCACATTCTGTAGCCATTAAGAAAGATGATTTGACTATTAAAATTGTTTCGTCATAATGAACCAAAAAGGGCTATGCCAGAGGTAATAGAGGAAAGCTTTAGAAGTTTCCAGTTTCTTTAACCATGTAGGGTGTCACGAAGACTTTTTAAACTCCAGCACCAGTAATTGCCTGTGCCCTTTTCAAACTAAATTGCCTACTTTTGATTTCAGCATTTCCTATGTCTTTCTCACACAGCTGTGCACCATGCTAATACTGTCGCTTTATCAGCTTCTCTCCAGCCTGTTCACCTCACCAGAGAAGCATTGTTCTTTGCAGAATATCCCCTGACACTTTGCCAAAGCCTAAATTTGAACAGCTTGAGTGAAGAGATTTCTAATGCTTCCCCAAAGAGGTTGATAACACTGTAATTAGTCTTTCTGTTTAGCAAATAATTCTAGCTTTTCCCCCTTCTTTGTTTCATAGATACTTTCTTTCCTATGTTCACAAGCAATACTTTTAATTTCTTTAATATTGTCCTTTCAGTATTTTGAGGCAGATTTCCTACTTCTGCTTCCTCAGTTTGTAGTTATTTTCTGCGCACTTAATTCTTTTAACCTTTTCCTCATGAGCTTCCTTAGCTTTTGGTATGCCTTTAGAGTAGCTAAAAACATTAGCTTTTCAGACAGGGTGCATGTGCAATGCTGATCATGGTGACTTTATTAAGATTACATAAAGGGCATTACACAGAGGACATATTTTGCTAAATAATTAAATGTTACTGGAAAAGTAGCTCCTTTCAAGAAAATCTTCTGCGACATCACCAGGCAATTCTTTGTTTCCTTAGAATTCTCCAAGGATACTTACAAGAGGAAAATCGCATTGAATTAGGGATTAAAAGCCCTGTAGTGTCCTCATGAATTTAGAAGAAAACAAAAAAAAAGAAGCAGTAATATTACATTTTTGACACATATGGTATTTATGTAGACATTTCTTGAAATATACAAGTGTTGAGTTACATGGATGATAGAATAAAACACAGTTTTTGATTTAAAAGTTAATATGTGAGAGTGGAAAAAAACCAGTTAAGCCACTTCAGGGCACGTATTATTATATGACTTTAAATAGTTTTTGTTATAGAAATTTTTCATTTAAAATACTACTCATGTAGTTAAAATGTCTACTGGAGAATCATTATGCCTATTTCAATATCTAATCAATTTTTAGTCAATTTTCTGAAAATATTGACCAGAATAATTTGAATCTTGTGGAAATCTCAGTACAGCCTTAACTATAAAGTTATTGCTCACATTTTCATCCTTAAAAAAAACCCAGAGTTTCCATATGATTTAATTAGATATGTGAAGTATTTAGATTTATTTTTCCCTTGGAGCAGTTGTGCGTGTGCATGCCAGGATATGTGAGCTCCTAAATAACAAAGGTGTCGTCAGATCTTTGCTTTGTTAGACAGACACCTGTACAAAATATTCTAACTTATTTTATCAGTCACCAGTACCCAAAAATTAAAAGTACCTAAAACAAAAGAAGGCAGACTTCATCTCCAAACAGATACAAAGGGACACTTCTCAAACCAGCAACTACTCCTGGCTAATGATCGTCCCTGACTTGCTATAAAAGTAGTCCCTTTGTCCATCTTAGCTAGACTCAAAATTGTATTTTGTGTCCTAAGAATAAATTTCATCCACTTAAAAAAACATGGCTGCAGATGACGGCATTGAACAACAGTGTCCTAAACCCATTTATTTGGGAATCTGTGCTTTGTGATTCCAAATTTTAGGAGATGAGTGGAAGTGCTGCAAGGGACCCTGTTTTTCCTGAAGAAGGTAAGGGTGAAATAAGGAGATTGTTCTACCGTGCCTCTTAGACAGAGAAGGATGCATATAGAGCATCCTTTTGTAGTCTGCTATTACTCTTATCCTGCATAAGGGCCTGGAATCAAACTCCACACCTGTCACAAGAGGAGCCGGAGGCTCCAGGAAGCAGCGAGTGGAGCTGCTTCCAGAAGCAGCAGAGGCATCAGCAAATGAAGAGGCACCTCCTCAGCTCCTGTCTATACACTGCAGATGTTTTGCTTTGCAACTTGTTGTTTCTCTTTGCAAAGCTCCTTATTTTCAATTCCCAGCTGCCTAGGAATAGATAAAACAAGAAAGATTCTCTCGTACCATTTTTTTACTTTCAAAGAAAGTGAGAAAAATCTTGCAGTTCTCAATGGAAAAGGAATGAACATCACCATCCTGATCACAGCATCATGGATCAATTTCCAATCTTGTCCCTCTGACAATTTCTGTGCTGTAAGAAGCTCTGTTTCTCTTCTACTGCTTAAGAATTACACTCACAGCTACTTCTCCTGCTTGCCATCTTCCTTTTTCTCTCTCTTTCTGCCCTGGCATATTAAACAACCTTCTTGTTCTGTGCTAGGAGGATACCTGGCCAAGTTTCTTCACTTTCGGCCATACGTCCCTTGCCTCTTGCTGAAGCTTTTAGTATTTACACTTGTCTCCCTCTAAAAAGAAGTGTAACTGCTTTCAATGAAATTAAGGCACTTAAAATCCATTTGTTTTACACAGCTCTAAGGCAGCCTGTGGATCAAAGCTTGTCCCAATGGCAGTCCTGTGAATCTGAATGTGCTGTGTGACACTCTCACCAGGCACAGCTAAGCCAGCTCAGTTTCTGAGCAGTTACAGCATGTCGATAGTAAACAGCCAGATAAACAAAGCAATAAAATATAAAATTAAAATTTGCCCCTAAAGTAAGGATAGCTCTAGAAACTGAAGATTCTAAATGCTATTTCACATGGATGGTTACTCTTCTAATGAATCCTTCCAGTGGATTTTCTATGTTGGCTACTTTCTGTTGAAAATAAATACAACATGCAGGAAGAAAAAAAATGACCCTATTAACACTGCTTTTGAGACTCGTCTGTATATTCCTATTTTTTCATTATCACTGTATAAAACTAGTAACACACATAATTATCAGGTTTTTTTACTTGACTGAACAAAATCTATTACTTCAGTCAAAGCTAGCTTCTATAAAACAGCAGAAGTCTTACTTTGGAAAAGCCCAGTCTTTAGCAGTGTTTTACAATGGCAATATAAATTCTTCATCAAGAGGTGAATCACCTCTAACAAAGCACTGGGACATTTATTCCATTCTGCCAAGTGGTAAATGACATGCTATATCACTTAAAATATCACTTCCTTTATTCCCAATTCATCTTGTCCCCTTTTTGACAAAATGTCACTGATTACTGGAATTGTCTTATTAAATACTACAAATACTGTTCGTTCCTACTCCTAAGAAAAGAATGTCGAATTTTAGTGTCAGAAAGAGAGAAATTAAAATCTTTAGGCCCAAAGTGACGATTTCCTGCAAATATCATGTGCCATTTTCAATAAATTAACAATTTGCATACAAATAATAAACAATCGGAAAGACCTGAGCAGACTCAGGTGCTTTCCTTCTACTGAAATAGAAGGTGTGTTTTCAGAAGCCTTATTGATTCAAAAAGATACTCTTTGAATATCTAAAAATTATTCTGAGGCAAATATGAGTAAATACAATGAGTGATATATTCTTCAGCTCAGGGCTGTCACTTTAGGGGCTGAAAGGGAAATAAAATAAGTATCCTTACCAAACTCAGAAACCAAGCTCACCAGTGTGCTGGTTTGGGCTGGAATAGAATTGTTTTTCCTCCCAGTAGCTAGTACGGGGCTATGGTTTAGATTTGTGCTGGAAACAGTGTTGATTATAAAGGAATGTTTTAATTGATGCTGAGCAGTGCTTACACAGATTCAAGGCTTTTTGTGCTTCTCACACTGCCCTGCTGCTCGGGGGCTGCCTGGGCATTGATCGGGTGGTGGGGAGTGATTGTTCATATTTGAATCACTTGTTTTTCTTGGCTTTTATTACCTCTGTTGGTTTTCTTACCTTTACTTACAATATTATTGTTGCTGTTGCTGCTGCTGCTGCTAATAATAATAATAGTAATAATAATAATAATAAATAATAATATACTGGTTGTCTCAACCCATGCATTTTCTCACTCTTACACTTTCAATTCTCTCCCCCATGCCTCTGGAGTGAGTGAGAAGCTGAGCTGCTAATAATCCACAACAACCATAAAGGGCAAAAAGGCTTTGTTTGATATTTATGCTTGCCATTAGGCAACTCAGAAGTGAGAGCTGGGCTGGAGCACATCCCAGACCCAGCACAAATATGCAGGGCCAGCACTGAAAAGGAGAGTGTGCAGTCATTCTCGCCAGGTGGATTACACAGCCTATCCTAGTGCCAGGGAAGGATTCTTGCTGCCTGTGCTCCCCACCAAGGACAGCCTCTCCTGCACAGGGGCAGTGCAGTCAGCTCCTTCTGGCTGCAGCAGCCAGTGTTCAGCCACCATCATCCCTCAGGGCCCTGCAGCTCTAGGATAAGCACAGCTAACACCGAGCTATGGGCCAGAGTGATTTTTCTGGTAGGTCATGAATTGGACATTATTGAACACACTGTTCTAACATCCCTACGTGCCTAATTCATTCTGATTATTTAGCAGCCTCTATGCATAGATGGTATTGGAATTTTTGTTAAAGCTTGAAACAATAGACTTTTCCCTTACCGCCATTGCAGAGTTCATTTGACCATTTTGCAAGTGTCAAAGCAAGTTTGGAAAATGGAGAATGATAACCCTGTGTGGGTGTAAGAGTGGGAGAAAAATAGGAGAAAGAGGAAGGGACAAAATCCTTGAGAAAAAAAAATACAAAATAAACCCCAACAAAAAACCTCTCAAAGCTCCACACCAAAGCAAAAACCCTCCTAAGTTGCCTATTTTATTGAAAATAAAAATATGTACTTCCAGAACAGCATTCTTCTTCAATGTGTTCCACCATAGAGTTACACAATCATTGCAGACAAATTTGATCTCTGAAGACAATTAATCTCTGATTAATTCAATGGATATCCACTCATTAGCTTCTTAAATTTGGAATGAATCTCATGCCTAGGTGTGCATTGTTGTGGTGGAACACATTAAGTCACTCACAGCTTGTTATTGCACCTGTTTGGGAAATACAGGTCATACCAACCTTGCAAGAACCCACAGCTTGCAGAGACAAAGCCTTTCTACAAGTAAACTTACTTTGACTTAGCTATTAATTACAATCTATATAGTATTTTCATTAATTAGTTCATCTGTTAATCATTCAGCTCAACATACAGCATAAGCTAAATTAGTAGTGTATGAAATTAAGACCAAACATCTCATCTAATATGTATTTAATGTAAAAAAGGCTGCGCTTTTCCAAACTGACAGTCATGTCTAGATCTTTGTGTTCACAAAACAACCATTAAAGGGCTACAATTTCAAAATATTTTGAATTGTCCTTGTAAATCAGGAGCCTAAGTTCTATTTGCTAACTTGAAGCCTTTTGGTTTTCCATGGTACTTTGAAATTTAAATGTCCAAGTATCATTTTAAAATGGGATTTGGATACTTCTGGATATTTTACTTCTTGTCTAATAGTTTGTAGTCTATGACATTTATGATATTCTGAGCCTACTATATCACAGAATCACAGAATCCTTAGAGTTGGAAGGGACTTCTGGAGATATCCAGTCCAACCCTCTTGCCCAGGCATCTAAAGCAGGTAAGACAGAAACTCGTCCAGGTGGGTTTTTAATGCCTCCAGAGAGGGAGACTCCATGACCTCCACGGCAGCCTGTTCCAGTTCCCTGCCACCCTCAATGTAAAGAAGTTCTTCCTTATGCTGAGTATTGTACATTTCTTCTTCTCCAGTTTCTCTTCCATATCACAAACTTTGAGGGATGCCTGAAAATATTTTTCATCTTCCTTTAGGTCTTCTCAAAACTCTTGAAGTGGAAGGGATTCAGAATGCGTTTTTATGAACATTTAAATTTTCCTTGTATGCCGAGTAACAAATGTGTAAAACAAAGAACTGCTATCAATAAGCAGGTACATTATACACTGAGCCCATGTCATAAATCAGAGTTTTAAGACAAATAATCAGCCACATGACAAAACCAGAATCAACTGACTCCAGTGGTTTCTGACATACTACTAGCCAGAAGCCAGAGAGCATTATATTTCTTTGGTAGCCAACATTTCACTTCCAGTAAATATTCATTGACTGTTAATTTCCTGAGTAGCTGTGGTACTATTATAAATTTTGCCAGTTCATGTAAGTCAGCGAAAAGCCATGAAAGCCAGCACTTAATATCACACATAGACAGCCTAAGTCAGCACTACAGTTACAGGAGACCAAAGAGACACAGAATAAGCTTTGCTAAATTCTTAAGGAAAATTAAGAACAAGAAAGAGAGGAAATAAAACTTTCCCTACACTTGCTTGCCCTATTATTTTATTATGCCTTGTTCTCTGGACTCTACAGCACTTCTCCATCTGGCCTGCAGGCATAAAACTCTGATTTCAACAGAAGCAAGACACTAACTACTTTTGAGAATTGAGCCTGAAATATTTGGATTAGGCGCAGTCATTTAAATAAAGAAAACCCTCCAAACACAATTTTTAATGTCTAGACCATCTAGATGACTGAGTCCTCTAGATAGTAACATAATTTTAAATTCTAAATAAGCTGTAGCAGTTGATGACAAGAAGACAAAAATCAAGGCAAAAGTAACAAAATTTTAAAAAGGAATAATTTTGTGCAGATGCTGCTGATATAACTGCTTTAGAAGTCCTCCACTTCGTTGTGCATGCCCTCTCTAATTTGTCATTTCCCTCATCTGCTTTAGGCACTTATTTCTAACAAGGCATACTGCAGAATACATTATGAGCTGGGTATTAAGAATCATGAGTGTCATGTTTTACTAAGACTTCTCCCTCTGACTTCTTGAGTGAAACATGTAAATCACTTTGCTCTGCATACTCAGGTTGCCCATTTATATAATGGATCGTAGCTATACCTGGACCAGAACTTCATCACCTGTGAGCATCACTTTGAGAGTTTGGTACCCATTTAACAAATATTTAAGTGCTGCAGCTGTGATTCTGGTCTAATCTTTATGGCAGAATTTTTCTTCTACATCTTCCTATTTCTAAAAATCTGGAGGAGGGTGAAATATGTCGAAATTTAATACTGATAGCAGAGAGAACCATAATAAGACAGCGTTCTGGGAATGATTTGGTTTATAGTCGGGCATTTTGCCGCTTATGAAAAGAAGTCCAAAGAGCGAGGTGCCAAAGCACATTCTTTAGGGCATTTGGCAGTCACCAGCTGTTGCAATTAGGTGTGCTCTGCAATTTATTGTTTGGGATCATCTGGTGTCCACTGGGACACCATGACCCAGGTCAGAGCATGATAGACCTGATTGGAGCAATGATCAATTCTAGGCTACTCTTCCAATTTCTATTCAGCATGATATTACACTTTCAGAATTTTCCATTCAGTGACCTCAGTAATTGGAAAGCACTAATTAAGTAATTTCTCACAAGGGTACAATATTACTGTCGCAACTTTTTAAGGAAGATAAAACTCATACTGACAGTCACTGCAGTTCAGCCATAGGGCAAGGTGAAACTTCTAGACCAAATATTTTCTATATCCAACATAAGTAGATTTGGGTCAATGGACATGTTTAATTAATTAATGTCAACTTTGTGAAATAGTTTGAAATCAGTGAAATGGAGAGGAATTTTGTTAAAAGCCTAATAATTGAAATTCCAGGCAATTGTAAAATTATTTTTAAATTATTTTTTTTACTTTGAAATGAAGTTCAGTTTATTTTTTAACAAGTAAATAATGATATATTTAAAGTTGAATTAAATTCAATTGTGATTTTTTTTAAAACAAAATTTGTACTATCAGTATTTGGAATGGTACTGAAATGAACTGAGATCAAGGAAGTCTCTTTTTTGAGCTTGGACTCTTTCTTGTGCCAGTAACACAGGAAATAATATGGAGCTGACAAAGACTGGAATGCCATTAATACCAATAATACTAATACTAATATTAATACTACTAATAATACTACTAATAATTTTTTAAAAATGCAAAGGCAACTAAATGCCCCAAAAAATGTTATGTTTCTTTCATAAATGGAAAAATGTACAAACCAAGTGTTTAAACAAGGTCTTTGAATTTTAATTAGAAGATCAATAAAAAGGTGACAGCCTTCAGCTGTCAACATTAAACTTTCTGGAGAGAAAATTCTGCAGACTTCCATCTCTATCTGGTGAACAAAGCCCTGATCTTCTCCCATCTGGTTTTTGATTCATGATTGTCTTGGAAGTCAGACTTATTGCCAGAGCCTCCTTTGGTTAACATAAGAGAGTATTATCCTATGGAACCATCCTCAAATATTAATAATAAGTAATAAAAAAAAAATCCACTGACACTTCTAGTGAAAAAATGAAGCAGTCTAAAGCTGTGGAATACCAAATTCTCAATGTGCTTGCAGAAATAGGAGATTCTCTCTCATTTCACAGAGTTAGTCAGTGTTGACCATCAAGTGAGAAGGATAACGGAGGATCAGCTTGTATCAAGTCTGAAACTTCTATCACTTGTTAGTGTTCTCAGTGAGAACGGCAGAAATGGGCTGTATTGACTCTTGATGAAAACTTACATTATGACTTGCTTTATGGCAGAAGGGAGCAGAATTTTTTCTTGGTAGTACAGAGCTCCTGCATTGGTTTTATTGACTTTAAGACTCATTTAGTTAATCTAGGACTTAAAGATTATAAGAATTACTAAAACCTCTCAAAAAATATTTTCTGTTCCACTAGGAGGAACTTATACACTTAAATATATATTATTTTTTTACATCATCATAGGTTTAGTCTAATCTTTTAGATAGTTATAGGAACCTTGAAGCTAGGCTGCAAGGAAACCTGCAGCCTAGGAAACAATCAAACGTTGTCTTGGAAGGAAATCTCTGGGATGATCAAAGCTTTAATGTCCACAGTGCCATGAGACTCTCACACGAGATTTTACTGGCAAGAAGAAAAACAAATTTAAATCTAAAACAGAAAGAACACTAAGTTAATTTTAAAAAGGTCTGCAATGGTTGTATTTATTCCTAATTTGAGAGAGAGTCTTTAGTTTGACCAGAGGAATATCCCCATTTCTGAAATAGACACCTTTCCTATGTGAGGATTCCTACTGCGTTCTGGTTTGTGTCTAACTTCTCTCCATTGTGAAGTCAAGAAAATAAATAACAGTCGTTGTATAATAGAAGCCAAATTAAATGATTTGCCACGTGGTGTCTGATAATTAACCAAATAAGATTCCCTCAAACAAGCAAATCTAACTTGTTTTTATGACTACATTAAAATGTGAATCTTAAGCAAAACAAGAGCATAAATCTCACTAGAAGACGTTATAATAAAATCAAACAGAGTTCTGAGTAGAGTGAAGGCTTTATTGAAAGCCATAAAACTTCTTCAGATGCCAGTGGAAAAAATTATGATAATAAAATCAGCTCCAGTTTAATGGCTTGGTAAATGAAGAGAACATTAAATGGAGTCCTGCAGGGTGCTTACAGTCCACCCCATTATTATCTCCTCCCTACAATCAGAGCGCTTCCTCTAAATGCCTCACGGTGAGCTGTTTACCTTGGGGGCCACTCCTCTCTCCCCGCTGGCAGATGTTCTGCTGGCCAGTGCCTCCTCTCACAGCAGAACAGCTCTGGAGAACCAAACCCTGGCGCAGTCGAGGGCTGCAGCCCTCGCCCAGGTGTGCAGCCATCGCTCCAGGCAGGCGCCTCAGGAGAGCACAGACAGCAGCCTTGGGCTGCCAGCAAAATGCACAGTAGATGGTCCTTTGCATACGTAGGAAAAGCCCATTAACAGCAATAATATCCCAACCCAGAATTAAATTCTGTGCTCTAGAGTGTCTTTTTTTTCCCTTTGAGGGGAAAAAAAAGGATCAGCATATAACCATCTGCAGATCTCTTAGCATGAAGAGCGGGAAAACCCCTGATTAAAAATAAAAAAATGAAAATAGTATCGTGTATTTTCTGATATACAGCCTGTTACGGTGTTCCAACTTCTAGAATTCTAGTTCTGAGCCTTATTTTGGGGAAAAAGTCCAACAAGGAAGATTTCAGTCAGGATACAAATGCATCATTAGGCCCCTACAAGTACGCAAATTGTAAATTAGGAATTTAGAGTATCTAAAACCAATGCAGTTACAGAAGAGCACACTGAAACCAGTCCCAGATTTCCGCTTTCTTTATTTCATGGAAATCTCACTCCTACATGCACTTTGTTGTACAAATACCTTTCATTGGAGATATTCTAAAATATAAGAGAGTCACTAGAACATGGAATGAGTTTTATCTTTTCTGGAAAGAGCTTTTCCAATTTCAATTCCAACTGCCCATTTAATATTCCCAATTAAACATCTGCTTTAAGCTCTCATGAAATTTTTGTTCAAACACAACTCTGTATTTCCCATATACAGTGAAATTCAGCGGGACAGATGCTTGAAAAAGACTTTTACAGAATGAGAGAAGGGTGCATGAAAAAGAGGTGAAAATTTCTAAGCCTAGACCTAGCTGTTCAGGACAAAAAAAGAGAACAAAAGTAGAGCATACCATAAGAGAATGATTATAGAACCAAAGAATCACAGAATGGTTTGGTTTGAAAGGGACCTTTAAAGGTCTTTTAGTCCACCCCCCCTGCTGTGGGCAGGGACACCTTCCACTAGAGCAAGTTGCACAATGCCCCATCCAACCTGGCCTTGAGGGATGGGGCATCTACCACCTCTCTGGGCAACCTGTTCCAGGGTCTCACCACCCTCAGTAAAGAATTTCTTCAAAATATCTGATCTAAACCTGTCCACTTTCACTTTAAAATCATTACTCCTTGTTCTGTCACTACAGGCCCTTGTAGGAGGAATTTTCCCTTCCTATTATTTGTGAGATCTGCAAGGAATTGAAAACCAATTTGAGCATCACTGTTCTCAGATTATCTGTGAGCCCATATTAGTAGACTAGGAAATAGGAGGTTTCCTGTAGCTCTCCTTTTTTTTAAATGAGTTTATGGGAGATGTGAAACACATGGGCATGAATACATTGTTAAAAAGTAACAGAGGAATGTAGCCTAAAATGAACTAGACAGAGCAAGTCAACCCTTTAAAAAACCTTAAACATCTTTGTGTGGGCAAAGCTGTGGGTCATGTTTGTTTGAGGCACTGATGCATTAAATGAAGTGTTGCCCTTACGTGCTGTCAGCACCATCCCTCTATATTGTGTGAATTCCACATGAAGCTAGCAAATAGCTTTATGCCCACTATTTTCCCATCTCTGTGCTTACACTATTTTCTCACAGAGAAATTAATGATGTTGTTGTTTGTTCAGCAGCCCAGAATGAGAGCTAATCTGACAGCTTGTGTCACAACTACAGTTTGTAATGGAATTATTAAAGAGAGGGACAGATCTAAAGGATAAGCTTCAAATATTGCGGGTTGAGAGAAAGAGAGAGAGGAATACAGATGCATTGAAGCAACGTGAGAAGTGGGGAGCTGAAAAATTTCTGGAAACAAGAGGAAAGAGCAGAGTAAGGTTCTGATTTTGCAGGGGTTAATGTGAAATACTGGGAAATGGTCATCCTGGATGTCTTCCCGCTTCCCCACCACGCACACTTGTCCGTGCCAAACCCTATGCTGCTCTACACATATATTATTCTATTCTATTCTATTCTATTCTATTCTATTCTATTCTATTCTATTCTATTCTATTCTATTCATTATATTATATTTATTATATTACTATGTACTTCTCAGGATTTTTTGCTAGCTATTCAGCCTTGGCAGCCCCAAAGAGCTGGAAATAGGGTTAGATATGTCTGATTGGGGAATCAGCTGGGGTGACTGGAATGAGAGGTTGGTTGTATGAGTGGGCTGTAGTGCAAGCTTGCAGTGCCATGGATTGCTGGCAGGTTACACTGGCTCAGGCTGACTGATTAAAAATGAGTGTCTGTATTACTTTGCATGTGTGTGGAACAATGTAGTGGTGGCTGTGTGTGTGTCTGTCCCCTGCCTATTCTCAAGTTTCTTTTCTAATTGGAAACAAACAAATTAGAACTATCAATTTTGATAGAGCGTCAAGCATGTTTAGACATCACTGTCAGCAACATCTTTCAGAGTTCTTTGAACCTGCAGTTTCTGAATTGCAGCAGCAGAATAATGGAAGACAACCTTTATATTTCAGTTTAGAGAAGGTAGCATCTCAGGCTGACCGGGAAGCACCTACAGAAGTAAAATTCAAGTTTGGTTTTACTCTGAATGTTCACAGAGCTTGAATACACCATAACTAAGCAGTAAAACTGTGAATCAGTCAATTTCCACAATGGAATGGAATGGTACCAGTAGGAGATCTGGAGATGGGCAGCACCATATGACACATGAAAAAAACTTGAGATATGTTACTAAAAGACAAACAGTTTTCGATTTACTCCAATATATTAAAAAAAGCCCTAATTCATCAGAAAGATTGAACAGCATGAAAATCAAAATATCTCATGGATATAGCTGTCATCCCTACTATAAATCAGAAAAAGACATTTGAACTCAGATTTTCTGTGTATTAAGGAGAACTAAGGCATCATTGTGATTTACGCAAGTTTTCTGGTTGATTTATTCTTTCCTGCTGTAGTGGGTGAATAGGGCAAATAAGAACTTAAAAGCAATGATTTCAACTACCATATAGGTACCTAAATAGCCTTATCAAATCGACTTTGTTTCCCTCTTACTCAATATGAAAAATGAAAAGACAGTATTGGAAGTATCAGAATATTTTTTTTTGAATTTTCTGGAATTTATGATTTGTTTTTTGGATGCTTTTTTCCCTTGTCTGCCTAAACTGTTCATTTTATGTGACCTTTTCCTAAGGGTATGTCAAATTTTATGCTCTGGAAAAATTCCAGGCTTGATAGTTAGCATGTCTGAATGAATAACTAGTTTACACAATATTACTTCATTTTGGCTTCTTGTCCCATAATAAGAGAGCTAAGTGTGTTTCATAAAAGGTAAAATGGAGTCTACTTAAAACTAAGAACAACAAATTACCGTGCAGTTTCATTTTAGCCTGTAGCACTGTCTTCCACTTAGGATCATGTACTTAAATATCTGACTGAGACAATGATGCATTTCTATTTTTTAAGCACCAGAATTTGTGTTCCTCAACACATAAATTAAAGCCTCAGAGAGCACTGGCAGCTCAGAATAACTATAAAGAAAAACTCAGTGCAGGTGAGGTGGGGAAGGGAAAGTACTTGTACTTTCCTGTACACCTTCTATCTAATTTATTATATTACATATGTATTTACATATTATGGAAGAAGAATTAAATCAATGGAAGAGAATGGATAACAGTGACAAACTATGGACATGCAAAGTTTATTTGCTGTTTAATATACTGATATTCATCATAAACTGGTCACCACAGAAGCTGAAAAGATCCAAATTCATCCCAAGTAATCTTTCTTCCATGCATAATGCCGTAAATTAAGCAAGATTATTTTCAGTGGGAACTGACTGTCTGAAACACCAGGATTTGGCCACTGCTAGAGCCAGGAATTGAAGTAAGATTGAACTGTGGCTCGATCTGATGTGACTACACAAAATCAGCAGTGAGAGCACTCATCAGGTAACTGATGGCAGCACTGACAAGCAGGATGGTGTGAAAGCCCTTGGCAAGGTGTGGGCAGGAAGGAGACTTGAATGGAGGGAGTCTTTAGACCATAGAAATTGAGAAGGAATTAATTGAGGAAAGAGAGGTTTTCTAATTGTCAAGCACTCATCCAAACGTATAATCTACAGCACTGCACCACCAGGGACCTGTTTCTGATTTCTGTTGGAACTGGTATACAGTTGTGACTGGAAACACGGAAATTGTTGGCTAGAGTATCTTTAATCAATAATTTGCTTCATATCGTCCAATTTTTAACATTTCTCTTGTTCTACCATCACTATGGATATACCAGATACCGACATTTTATTCTAACTTTTGGTGATCTTTGGAGTCAACCAGAAATGAAAATGTAGATCTTTTGTAGTTGCCAGGAAAGAATATAATAGAAAGTCTGAAAGTTGGCTGTTACTGAAATATCCTTGCTGAAAATGTTAATGAATTAAAACAAACTTTTCAATGCTGCACAAGTTTTAATGACTCCTTCAATGAAGGCCTTTCGATTCCAGTTAGGGATTTGAAGTCTGAGAGACAGAGAGAGCCAGCACAGTTCTCAGAATTATTTCTTACATAATTCAGAATTCTCACATCACTAGAGATTGCTTTAAGGAATCCATTCCAGGCTGTCCTGGAAAATGCCATTTCTGCGGATGATTAATTCAAATTATGATTAAATCAATTTTTTTGTGTGTGTGAATGTACAGTATAAAAAAGATCAAGATTTCTATTTCACAGGAAGAGGGACAAAACTTTTCACAGATCTTGTCTATCAATATTTTAGCTAAGTAGAAAATTTGAGGGCCTCAGGGAAAAGGCAGGTAGGACACTGAGACAGAGGCCGCTGTCTCTTTATGAGGATGCTGTATCATGTTTTACTCCAGAATAATTCCAAAAAAAGAAGTTCCTTTGGCTACTAAGTCCTAGAGGACTTTAGGTATAATCCTAATGAATTTAGGTTATGGTTATGCTTATATTTCTGTCATTAGTTCATAAAATATGGGGCCTATAGACTATCACCAAACTTTTTTCTCTGCCTGTCATGTTTCCAGAAGAAACATGTGCCATAGGAAAACACTGCTTTCAAAGAATGCTCACAATCCAGTGAGCGCTGACTCAAACAAAAACATACGAAGGGGATGTATCAATTTTCTTTTGTTTCCAAACTTTAAAACATGCTGTTCCATACATAAATATTGAATACTACTCAGTACTATAGTCCGGCTAGAAACACATTTTGTGCCAAAAATCTAAATTACAGAGACACCATTCCTTCATATTGGAAGAGTATGAAACTATACAACAAGGGGAGAATATAGTCCTTTACATATCAACACCAGAATCTGATATCCGGGACTTTTTGGCTAAGTTTCACAACATGATTTTAGTTTGAAAAAAAACTAAAACAAATTAAAACATTTCATCTGGATAATTTAGAGTACTGTATTTTTATAATTTTAATAGAATTAATCTTAAGAGTGCATTTTGATAAATGTTTTCTTCTACAAAAATTTTTTCGGTTAAAATATTTACAATCAGGTTTTCTGTATGGCAGTCAGTATAGCTACAAAATTGCCCTCCCTCCTCTACACCTGTCTTGGACTTTCAGGTTTTTCAGGACAGATTTCATGACTAAGGTCAGCATATGAAAATCACAGTTGGAGGAATGTTGTTCAGTTCCCTTTCTTTTCTTAAGAGCAGGATTCAGTTTCTGTTGCTAGAAGATAAAATAGTTAGATCTTGAACTAAAGAGCCCACTTATTTCTTGATTTTTGCCAATATATTTGTGAATGTGAAATTCTTGTGCCTAATGCCAGTTTTAATACATACTTAGAACTGATGAGCTTGTATTAATATCTCGTCAGAAACAGGTACTCGAAGTGATGAAAATTTAAGTATAACTTCTAATTGCATGTTATTTTTTCTATTTGAACAGGCAGGGTTCTGCTATTGTGCACTTAGAGGACAGAGGATGCTGACATGATCAGTAAAATTTTTTTATGTCCAGAAGGATCCCTGAAGAGGGCAATTAAGAATATAATTTAGATATACACATGATCTGGAGGCTTTTTCGTTCTTGTGTGTTTACATTGTACAATATATTGTTTTGTGCTTCATTGTGGCTTAGTGATGCTCATGGCAAGCCCAGGATTGGCAGCTCAGCCACAGGAAGCTCAGGCAGAACAAAAGTCTGTGCACATTATTGGTAGTCAATCCTTAGAGGAAAACTTGAAGGCTACTTTGTTTGAGATTATGGTATAGGAATAGCATAAAATGCAATTAATAACAGTATATTTTCTTGTGTAAAAGAATAACTAGAAAACTCTCATTGCTGAATAATGCTTTAAACAATTAAGATGAAAACTGCTCTCTGGGAAATACTTAGAAAATATAGTATCTCTAATCACCTTATTTTGATTAAAAACAGATTAGTAATTATAGATTCTAGAGTTCATTTCCATTTAGTAGAGCTTGTAGTTGTGCTCCTATTGTGTTTATCACATTAGTCCAACTATTTCCCTGTGATTACCTTTCATCACTAGTGCTGGCAGAATATGGGCAATTAGAACACCTCCAGCAGAATATCAATTAAAACACCTCCACACTGGCTTAGTTCAGCACAAACACCACATCACACACTGTGTGCCACCAGGTTCCAATAACACACTCAGTGACTTAAAAGAGAACTCTCAGGAGTTCTGAGACTTAGTCGCTGAGCACTGTTGAAGATTATTAGACGTGGTATAGAAAACCTTATAGTCATCCCTACTTTCTTGGGATGCAGTAGACAAAGCAGTGGGTAAAACACAGGGAATCCTGCCCAGTTAGGAATGTGATTCAGCACGAATATTTTGGTGATCAAAATACGTGGAATGCAGAGAACAGAGCAGAACTCGACAACAATTTATGCAGCAAAAGCCAATATAAGGAGGAGTCCCACTCATCCTTGAGGATGGCCACTAATTACTCAATACCTTGGTCATCCCGAGCTGAAGCATGACCTAAGCCCCTGGAGTGCTCCAAGGGTCTAAAGAGACCCCTTGGTCTGTTGGAAACAATTCCACTCCACTGAGATTTCCAGACAAGTCAGGTCCCACACATTTAGTTAAACTCAAAGACATGGTCAACCGGTCTTTACACAAATGGATGCACCACTGTCTTCTAGTTAAAAATGATGCCCAGAGAAAAAGAATCTAATCAAAAAAGTTAAAAATGAAAAATATGGATTCTCAGATTCCTACCTAAATTTTTCTTCACCCAGTATTAAGCTGCCAAAGTTTTTGCTCCTAGACATTTGCAGTGTCCTTGAAACAATTTTGAGAGTGTTCATTCCTATCTCAGGGCCACAGTTCTTCCACAGTTCTTCTTCAAAAAGTTCCATTTCACTATTCAGATTTGAAACATTATGCTAAAATTATTTGCTGAATTAAATATTGAAATAACGAGATTTTGACATATAAATTTGGTATTGTATAGCACATCTTAATATTTATCACTTTTGTAAAATACAGGTGGAACAAACTTTTTTGATCTAAAAGGTTTTTGTGCTATTGTCTTTTGTTACAGCAACAGACAGGATAGAATTATAACTGACAAGTTTGACACTTAAGGACTATTCAACACTTGCTTTTTATGTTGTAATTTTTCGATTTAGTAGTTCATATAAAAACCCTGAAAATTCATTGGGATGCTACCTGTTTTCTGAAAGATACCCAGCGGACTTGCAAAAAATTATAAAGAAGAAACAGACTCTTTCCAGAGGTGTCAAGAGTCCAGTGAAGAGTCATGTTCTTTTTTGCTTATATCACTTCAGAATGTGTGGTATTGCCTTATTCAGTTCTACATGAAGCTTCAAGACACAGAATGTGTGGTGGGGAAGAGATCAGTGACATATTGAACTTAGAATATTTGTCAGTGGATATTTTAAGATAATTTTCACCTCCAGTCATTTATCAATTTCTAGGCGAGTAGCTATTAAGAAAACCTCATGGCTGACACAAAGTCAGGGTTATGGAAATATAACAGAGTTTGTATTCCTCACTTCTCATCAAAAGAATGATCTGAAGACAGAAAACAGGTTTATAGTGAATGACTTCTGGAGTTCAAATTTACTTATCTTTAAAAAAAAAAAATCGTGACCCAGAGTAAATGAATAAGAAATATGGGCAAAGATTAGAACTCATTGTAAAATTCATTAATCAAGCAGAGAAATACTTCGTAGCTAAATTTTGGGCATTGGCAATGAAAGTAGAAGAAAGATTGGCTGGAAATAAGGTCTCATTCTATTTTAATGGCAACTGTGCACTGATGTGGTTCAGTTCAGGTTGTGCCTATTTCCCATGGCTGAATTTGATTGTATTTCCCAGAGAAATTCACTAGCTCCAAGCAGAAGTTTCAGATTTTTAATTCGGGAAGTAAACAGTGTGATTTTTATGGCTGAAAGTCAGGCTATTTATACGTAATGGTGCTTTCTCACTTCAAAAATCTGACTCATTTCCTGAGAAGCTGGATGGATGTTGTTTGTATCCCATTCCATAGGTAAAGTTTCATTAACTTGATTAAAGAAAAACTAAACTAATCTTTGAAAAACCTTTGCTTAGTGCCCATGGTGTAGCACAAAGCAATTTTGGAAACATGTTAGTTTTCACTTATTTTTTCTGAACCCACATTACTCTGTGCTCCAGTATCCCTGACACAAATCTCAAAACCTTGTCTAATCATAAAGTTCATCACTGCTTTCAGTAAAAGCTAAGTTAGGTTTTGAAAGTTTGCCTTTAAGCTGAGAAGGAAACAACTCCAGATGTTTTTAAGATGATAAGTTGTTCTGTGTTCGGAGTAAGTTTGGTTAAGGATCCAATATAAACCATTAAAGGCATGTAGGCGATCAGTTTATCAAGTAGAGAAAGGATAATAAACTGAAATGAATCTCATTTGCCATTTTAATATGCTTCAAATTACATCAAGATATCTGACTTTATTTGTTGCCTCATACCTAAAGTTATTTTAAGATGAAAGCTACCTGAAGAGGTTAGAGAGACTCCTTATCTTCTGTTTGCAAATTTTTAGTGAACTTGGGCCATGCTTTTGCATTAATCTGAAGCTGAGTTATAAATAACCCTTGCTGAATTTATGAATTTGAATGAAAACCATTTGAAACCCATTGGAGTCTAATAGCTTCAACTGCAAACCAGAAAATGAATATCAGTAGAGACAAAATTCCTCTAAAATTCACTGAGACTGAAACACCACTCCCTGTATTAAATGCCTTCCTCAGATTCCTGCTATGATAACATTTGTTGAGTGACTGCTTCCTACTTTGCCATGCATGTTTTCTCTAACATGAACTGAAATCTACAAAACAAGAAGGTGGAAGCAGGGGTGATTCTCATGCCGGTGGTAGTTCCTTCCCATGAGAGAACCTGCTGTAACAGCATTACTGGGGTTCCAGGTGCCAGGCCATGAGAAAAGCAGCATGTCAGTAAGAGCAGAGAGCAATAAAGGAAAAATATTCCCTCGGAGGCCTTGGAAAACTGAGCCTCTGTGGAAAAATGAAAATGCTGCTACAGCAGCCTGAGTGAAAGGTTACAGAGCCGCAAATAGTGTAAGTAATGCCAAGAAACCAGGGTAAATAAGGTGCTTGGGGAATGCAAGATGACTACATTCTATGAGTAGGGATGGAGTTTTCAGGTGTGAACCAGCAATGTGGATTTTTTGAGCAGTCTTGCTTCCCTCATGGAGGCCTACTGACTCTCAGAATGGCATTGCACTTCTACGTCACCTTGACTATTGAGAATTCCTGGCTCAACCATATGTTTTCCTGATAATGTGTTAAGTTCCAGCAGGACGAATCAGTCCTTGATTAACATCCTATCGCAGATTCAAATCTCAAATGCTTAAGCAGACTTCTCATCTCAAGACACTTTTGCCATGCCACCACTGTAAGTTAATGATAGCAAGTAGAATGTAGTCATACAAAGCTTGTACAACAAGCTGAAATAAGGGTATTGAAATGGATTTCATACTCTGGATGCAGGGTTTCTGTATGCAAGGTATTTTTCCTGCCAGCTTTAACAAATATGATAGTTACACACAAAAGCAGATATGATTTTGTTCTGCAGAGAAACTAATAGCACTTAGGTCCATGGAAGACAAGATAAAGGCTTTGCACACAGTTAGGAAGAAAGGATTAAAACTGGAAGATTTGATGAGGAAGGAATAGTTTGTGCTCAAAGTGACCTTGAAGCTGGGAATACTAAGATTTTTGGTGTGGAAAAACTTCCTTTATTATGCCTTGTGTTGCTCATCCTCCGCCTGTTTTGAGAAGTGGAATTCCTGTGTTGAGACAACAAACCATCACAGACACACTTGAGCCTCTTGCTGGGAGAGAGAGACCATAAAAGCACAGTCTTGTGATAAACTGCACATGTGTGAAGCCCTTTGCTGTATTGGGGCTGGCAGTGAGCCCCTCTGCTGCTCACTAGGATGAGCTAAGCCTGATGGAGCCCACGTCGTGTGTGTCTCTGCCACCCAGCATTGTTAGGGAGGCAATGAAATGAATCTACTCTTTGCACTCCAGCTGTGGTTTGGTGGTCACCCTGGTTATGTGTCGATTCACGCCCCCTCCACACCTGTCACGTGTATAAGACTGACTATTTCAATCCAGAAGGAGGGCAATTTTTTGTGTAAATCACCATCAACTATATCCAAAAGACCATGTGAGATAGTGATGAAGTAGAGAGATTCACAGTGCCTGTCCAATATGTGTTGAGAGTATAATGATAGGATTCCTCAGAAACAAATAGTTCAGATTTTCCTCAGTCAGTGAAAATATCCCTGAGGCAAGAATACTGTTTGTACTTTTTTTATGACTCAAGGCAGCTGCTTCTTCTGTTTCTGTTATCTTCACTTACGCTATACACCTTCAAGTTGCTTTTGGAATGAATGTGCTCTGCTCAGGCCTTTTTATTTTATTACCCTTGGGATACTTGCGAAGCACAGACAGAGAACAGACTCTCTCACTTGTAATTTAGTCTCTCATTTGCATTTCCATTAATTAGTGAGAGGGAAGGAAGTTCATAGAAAAGAACCAGCTCTGAACCAGTTAATTGTGTTTGTGCAGACGTGTAGTGCATCAAAACAGTGAGCTACAAACCTGTGCTACAGTTTTCTCCTAAACGTCTAAATGTTGTGGAAGCCAAGAGGGCACAGATCCACTGTACCTGAGACACACTGTCTGAACACAGTGCAAGGACATTCTGGTTACAGGACAATAGGTCATTGGCCACTCATGATTTATGAACAAACAACAGCTTAGCCAAAAAAGGAGAAAGAATTCTAAATAGATCCTTCATCTACAGCAAATCTGCCTTTTCCAGAAAGTCTAAATCTTGCTTGCACGGTAGCTGCCTGTGCAATACAGTTATTTCTGCATTTTCTGTCTCCTCAATTTGTCTGTGATAGAAAATACAGAAACTTTAGCCAGCCTCTTGCATTCTTATCTCTATTCACATCTGAGCTGAGTAGCAGCTGTTTCCCAAAAGAGAGAAGGGACTGCAATTCTTGCTGGTCATTGCACAAACGAGTACAAGGAGGGCGTGACAGCTCCTTTGCCTTGCCAGTTTTATACTCCTGTGTATGGCCAGGCATGAGATACAGGAATAAATAGCTACCTACAGCTGGAAAGCACTGAGAAGGACCTTGGACCTGCTAGCTTGCCCTGAGGTTACTGCAATAAGAATTCATTTCCATGTGTTAAAAGCCATCACAGATTATCAAAGAGAATGGCATGAGTTTTCCCAAGGCTGCTTGTGGCAGGTTGTCTGTCCTTTTCACACACCCTGTGAGCACTTGCATGCCCAATCAGGTAAAAGAGTGTCACAAAACAAATGACTGATGATCCCAGATCTATTGTTTCTTCAGTAGGTATCTGCCGCATGCACCTATACAGCAGCTTCACCCTCAGGTTTGCTGAAGCATGCACACACTGCAGGTTTTAATCCTGATATTAATAGGAATTAATACTTAATTATTAATAATATTAATTAATACGCATGTTTATGTACCACAGTGCATAACCAGAAACTGATAAGAGAGTTTTTACTTTTTATAGAACTATGTCTAGTTAGTGTTAGATCCTCCCACAGATGACAGAGAAAACACTGGACGAAAAAAAAGCCGCAGAAGATGGATTGTGGCTAAATTGATTTAGAGGCTAAATTGAGGGCCAAAGACTCTATGTATTTCAGTACACTCAGATCTTACTCTTAAGAAGTAGTGAAGACTCCATAGCACATACTACCATGCTAATATAAATTAATTAACTGATTAATTAATTTTTAAAAGGGTGCCTGAAACCCCACTTGTATTTCTGAGTCAATTGATCTTGGTGGTTGTGGGCACCTCAAAGACGACTTCTGCCCAGAAGAATGTTATAAGCCTGAACTTAGATTTTGTATGCAAGTCATGTGATGGCTGTGGGCAGTGCTGCTATGCCTAAATAATTCATGCCATCCTCATTTTCAAAGAACTTGTAGAGTAGAAGCACACCATCCAGACAAGAGCTCCTCCAGGGAAACCAGTCTGGGGAGGTCTTGCAGCCACACTTCCATTCTCCTCAGTTCACACCCTTATCTCTTCAGCAGCAGCTTGCGGGGAACAGTGACCTCTGACCCAGGGAGCCTGTTACTGATGCTCGGGCTTTAATGTCTCGAGAATTCTAGCTGTGAAATAACAGGCTGTGTGTGGAACAGACACAAGATGAATAGGGCTCTAGTGCTGCTTTTCCTCCCGTGTCACAGCCAGAACAAAGTTCTGCAGACTCTCCACAAGTGCCTTCAGAGATTGCTGCTTTCCTCTGTCACAACACAGGGCTGTTTATTTACAGATTTCTGCTATTTACAAAGTAGGAACTTCATTGTTTTTATTGCTGGCTTTGATGGGATTATAGATTGATAGATACCTCTGACAATTATGTCACGTAATTTTTTTTGTTTGGCCTACCTTCCTAAGAAAGTGTACTTCACGTGCTTGTGCTGTCTGCACAACTGACCAAATTATATTTTCCCCAATTCACTAATTTTAGCCATATTTGCCTGAGTGTAACTGAATACAGGAGAAAGACTCAGACTCTGTCCTGTAGTGGGCAGTACATGCTGCCACTCTCTCAGGCAAAGAGGAAGGGGATGTTGGATTGTTCAGGAAACACAGAAAGAATTGAGAACATTTTTATGCTGTCTTTAAGGATTGCTACTCCACACTTTACAGCCCCTTGACCTTACAGGTGAAAGTCTAAGCTACTTTTTTCAGCACCTGGCCCAGAGGATGACTTTTCACCTAGAACTCTCCCCCTAAATTCTGTAATTTAGTCAGACGTTGTTCCCAGCACCTTACACTTTTGGAAAAGTGTTCAGAGAACAGAGCAAATGCATTCACCATTTTTCCAATATTTGTTGACACAGGGCATTAATGATTGGCTTGAAGCAGCTGATGGCCTGAGGCACAGCTCCAGTAATCAATAATCCTTGGAACATCCTGAGCCAAGGTTATTTCTGACCACAAAAATGAAATAAGAGTCAGGGAGGTAATTTATTTAGCCCATTCATAAAAACATTTATGATGCTAAGCACAAAACAATAACAAGTAAAATCGTGATGTTAAAAACAAAGATAACAAGATAGAACAGCTGAAAATAAAAGCAAATCTTGCCAAAACTATAACCACTTGCTGTCAGCTAATGAACTACAAAAAATGAATGGATAGTACAACCAAGAGCAGATAAACACACAGTGTAAGAGCCCTAACAATTATGAATAAAATTTGTCTGTTCCTGAAGCAACTTGCTCTATACTCTAAAATGAGCCAGCGACAGTCATGAAGTCCATTTTGGAGGTAATTTCACACCTGAAGGTTTGCAGCTAAGGAAGATGATTGTCAAGCAAAGTAGATGAATATCAGGTATCCTTAGTTAACCTTCAAAACCAGAGCAGATCCAACTCACCCTAATCCAAAGCAGGATTGGTACTCGATTCAAAATGATTAAATACTATGAGCTATCCACTCGACCCTTTTTGCTTCTTATGGTGTAGCAGAATATGTGGAGAGATGAAGCTACTTCAGTGCAATGCTAATGCATCCTTCCTAGTGTTGTGCATTTCTGAAGGAAAGTGAATTGCAGCATAATATAACTGGGAGCTATTTCCTGTCCATCCAAAAGTTCAGAAAATTTCACACATTTTGTATATAGGAGATAAGCTAAGTCTGATGTCAGCATTTGCTGCTATAGACATCCGCAATGGCACAGCCAGGTGCTTGCTCACTCTGTTTGATCTTTCAGCTTCTTCTGTACTTTCAAAGGCATCTCTGCAGGGTGGGTGTAGGGTGCTGGAGACTTTGGGCATTATGCATCTATGCTCAGTTCTATGCATGTGCAGATCACTGCAGAGTTGTGGCAATTGTGAGAAACGTGGCTGAATTGTTTGGAATCAGATCTGCTGTGTTTTGGCTATAGGACCCTTTTCAAACAGAGTCTGGAGCCTGGAACTGCAGTCCTCATTAAAAAACCCCCACACATCTGTTAGTTCTACTGACTGCGAGAAAGGACAGGGTTTCACCAGAGCTGGCCACCAAGCAGGATGTGGTATTGCAGGGATCCATCTGAGGTTCAGAGGATAAAGTGTTTTCATCTCTTTTGGGTGAATTTAGAAGATGCATCCCACAGCAGCTCTGTCTCCCTGCATAAGCTATGTTCCTCTCAGAAATTGTTCGAGGTTTCTCACCTTACCATCACCTTGATCATGAACTCTCTGTACATTCTTTCATGGTCCAGAGGGTTCAGTGGAAGAGCCACAGGAATTAATTTGAGCTCCTGTGATTCTAGCAATATCTCAGTGCACACTTTTCAAAAGACAGACACTCACTGCAGGTCCCAGGCCTTCTATCACAGCTGCTCTCCAATGGCCTGAAGGACAACCCGTGTTTTCCAGTTCCAGCTGGCACAAAAGCAGCACTGCAGAAAGACAGCCATCCTAGGTCAAGAGGGTGTAGCAGTAATTGCATTGCAGTTCTGTGCTGAAAAGTGACAGTATAAAAAATGCTGCTGTAGGCTTCTCTGTTTCTCATGCTTCCCTGACTCCAAATGTACTCAGTGTGCAGCTGAGAAGATTCTCTTTCTTAACCTGCCTCTTTTGCCAAGGTAATGTGAATCAGAGTCAGGGCAAAGTCCTTTTTTCATTCCCTGCATTACTACTAACAGTGAAGGGCATAACTGGCCAAAATAGGCCAGTAGAAGCACATGTATCATCCTATCACACCAGAATTAATTCTTAGGTCTGTCTGACCAGCCCGGACCCAGTGGTTCCGGAGCTGTTTACTGCAGAAGGTCCTACTTATTCTCACTGGTGATGGCTCTGCAGGTATAATATAAAGTTACACATACTTAAAGCTAACGTCAACACAGGAAAATGATAGAGGAAGGAAGCAGTTTTGCTAGAAAGAAGAGACCATTTCTATACAGCCATTTTTCTGCCTGGAATGGCACTTTTTGTGAGCTCGGGCCCTAGGGCAAATCACTTCATGATGATGATAAATGAGCTGAAAGCCAATCTCAGTCAGCAATAAAATGACAGGATAGGATTAAGAATGAAGTAAGTGGTGATCTATCAAAAATATGGAGTATTTTTGACAAAAGATGTGATGAGGAAGCCAGAAGCTAGAGAGAAGGAAGTAATGAGGATGAAAAACTTGAAAACCACAAGATGGACAAAAAAGATGGGGGAATCTAAAGGGGTTTGGTCAAGGAGAGGAAAATAAGGAAATCATCTGCAGAAAAAAGGAATAGGCAGTTATCCGTATAAATGGAAGAGAGACATTAGAAATTAAAAGAATTAATAATTGTGTTAAGAAGAAGCACAGTGGTAGAAGACGGAGGAAAAACACTGAAGGGGAAAGAAATAGAATTTTAGGGAAAACAGATTAGAAATAAGAGAGTTTTCCATTCCTCGAACATGGAACTGTCCCTCAATATTAAGGAAATCTGTCCCTCCTCATGTAAGAAAAAAGTAAAGAAAAGCCATGAAAAAATAGGCTACTTATTTATTTATAGGGTGGTGTGTATATGTGTGTATTTTGCTTTAAGTTGCACTTCAAAGGCAGGAATATTTTCATTCGAGGGCATCCTCAGGGCTTTTGTACTGCACCATTTAACAATGTTGTAAAAAGGGTAATCCCACTGGCTGTTCTCCAGGGCACTTGAGAGTTAAGGTTTCTACAAAGCAGAGTCATGTGAAGACATTGCTATTTTGACTATGTTCTCTTCCTAGAAGACTTTTCTGGGGCAGTATGTCATTTCTTTTCGACTGCCCACAATTGTTATTTTGCTGACCTATCTCTCTTGGAAAGACTGTCTATTAATGTGTATTTTGTGCTCTGAAAAGTCACTTCATAACCTCAATTCTTTCCCTTTATATATTAATCATCTTCTGCTTTGAAAATAGTGTCTATACAAATGAAGAGCTGGTATAAATTAGTCTTTGACACTAATCTTTTCATCCCAAATAATAATTTTCTTATTCTACTTCATGCTTACAATCCATTTATCTGAGCTCAGTCCTCTCTCACTTTACACTTCAGTCATCCCATCTGAAATAATTAAAACAAGATCCGACCTTATGTATAATCTCCAAAAGGTGTATTTGCATTGTACCAGGAAAGATTTAACTGTCTGGCTGCTTCTGTCACTACTGTCTTTATATCATGGTGATAACTTCCTAAAGATCAGATGCAGAACTTTTTCTGCCTGGGTTTACCCCCCCAAAATTACAAGTACGTTCCACTCTACCTGGAAACAGTTTTAATCTAAATGCATCTAAAGCTCCTCTATGGCTGGTGCATAATAATCTTAACTGTTGGGAAAGGGAAGTGAAGACCTAGGAAAAGTACTACTGGGGTTGAAGTGAGTGAGTGAGGTAATGAAGCAGATTAAAAGTGTTAAACTCAGTGGTTCTCAAACACCACTATCTAGATCTGCTACTGGCTGTGGTTTACTGTGTCTTCCTTGTGACAGTGATAAGAGGGATGTTTTTCATGATAGATTATATTTTATCATTCTTTAAAAACTCAATTTCCTGCTAAGGATTCTCAGATTTTTTGCGTGTTTCCCGTGCTGTACTAATTTTTAATATTCCATAAATTATGCCTCCTGGACATAAAAATTAACACAATAGTCTAAATTATACATCATAGTAGAATTCAGGGTCCTTTAAAGAGGACACTGACCAGTACAAAATAATTTTATTACAGGTTTAAGTACAGTTGCATCCCCTTTTATGTAACATTATCAGCTTTTACACCAAAGGAAGTTCAGAAATTCAATTCAATGAAGTAGTGTTCTTCTATCTTTTACGAAAGAGATTCAACTATCTGTAAATTCAATGTTATGTGCAAAATTACCCACTTCGTCTCCAGATCTTTATACTTTTAGAACAAGATACTGTAGATAGTGATGTGCAGATAAGGAACTGGAATTCCTATGTAGAATAGAACAGAACAGAAAAACAGAGTAACTCACGTATATACTCTTGAAAAGCTCAAACTGAAAACAGATTGTGCTGAATAATAGATGCTCTAACTTTAGATAAAATTTCATATGCATGTGAAGCAGAAAAAAAAGAGTCGCCCTTACACTACTAAATGAAAATCCCTATAATAAATCTACAAAGACCATGAAGCACTCAAAAATTCCTTCTTTTTGGGTCTGAGATAGATCCGGAAAACTCTGTTGATTATAGAAGTATACAATAGGTTGGTGTATGTAAACTGAGTGCATAGAAATATATCCACCCCTTTAACAAATGCAAGAATTACGAGTGTAAGGTGAATAAAAGAAAAAACTCTGTACTGTAAAAGAGGTTGCTAGTATAAATTCCGAAAACATATTTATCATAAAATAAAGGGTTTGGATTAACTGCTGAACCATGTTCCGATATTTATATATCTGGCTATTTAAACCCATAATTTTTTTGTACACAATCTCTTATTCCAAGAGAAGACAAAGGGACAAAATTCTTTATCAGTATAGCTGCAACACAGGATACAAAACAGGCCACGGTTTCTGAATTCTTAGTCCCAGTCCAATCATGGCCAAACAGGTCAGAGAAAGGGAAAAAAAAAAAATCACTGGAATTTCTCCAACTTTTAAAAGAAAAAACATGCTTCTTTTGCCTAAAGAAAAATGTCATTTGGATTAGAGGTAAGAAAAAGAGAAGAAGTTTCCTTCTACTACTGCCATTCTAGATCCCTGCCACAATTAGGAGAATGATCATATTTTAATAATCTACCTAGCTTTCACTGTAGCCACGGTCTAATATCCCCAGAACATTTTAAGACAAATCTACTATTGATTTGTTGAACAAGAGCTGAGTTGGAAAAAAGGAGACTGGAACACATTTTATTATATTTATAGGTTAGGGAAAAGTACCTTCTATTCCATATTCTCTTCCCCAATTCAGCATACTCCTCCCCATCAGCATTTCTTAGGTTCTGCTGCAGTGCTGTGTAATTGCATTTCTATCTATCAGACTCCTTTTTCTTTTGTTTCCGTGGTACTGCAGGGCTGTGACACCCTTATTGCAGTTTTCACACGCTATCTTACATAATATCATAAGAATTCCATTGGTGACATGAATGTCTCCCCAGAACACTCCGCAGTCTGACAGATCTTTTGCCAGGAAAGGCCATAAGGTCACCCTGAAGCAATGTTTCAAGTCCCAAATGAAAAGAAAATTCTCATGCTACTGGAGAGGAAAAAACAACAAGAGAAAGTCAACACACATTAAAGGAGGAAACAGAGAAGGGTAGAAAAAGAAACTGAAAGGGGAGTGAGTGTGTGAGACTGATATAAAATCTTGATTTTAAAAGTTAAATATTTTAAAGCCTTATCTGCCTGAACAGTAGCCCACAGAAGTACAGTTATGCTCCTAGATATCCTGGCAGGAATGTGCAGGACTGTGGCTTTAGTCTCCCTTCTCTCCCAGAGGTTTTTAGTAGATGTAATGCTAATGAAATCAGTAGTTACTCCCCTCCAGACATTATGCATTTCCAAACTAAAAAGCCAAACTGAGTGAGAACATCATGCAGTCTTTGAGGTAGTTTTAGGCAGCTTATACAAGGGTAAATATATCAGATTTTTAATATACTCTGCCCTTTTTACAGTACCTCATCACAATGAATTTGGTATGGTTTATGGAGATTCATTACCACAAATGTCATAATCTCAGAAAATCTAATAAGAAGTAGATAATGACTATCTCCATTACACAGGTGGCAAAGAAAAAAATTAATAACCTGGTGGAGGCTTTACAGCGAGTTAGAGAGATCAAGAAACATAACTTGGCAGGCTGACTTTCTTCCCCTTGGCACCAGGGAACCAGTAAACAGAGATTAAGAACTGTTCAGTATTCAAATTAAAAACTGTCATACAAGACTTATTACATTCCTAGTGTTCTGCTGATATTCCACATTTATGGGTAATGAGCAAGCTTTCAAAACTTTCCTGTGTTTGTCTTAATTTCGTGGAAATGCCCTTTGCTGAGAGTACAACAGTGGCAGTGTACATATAAACTCGTAATTTACCTTTAGGCTTTCTAATGTTGTGTTGGAAATATTTTTGAATCTTTAAAATGTCTTATTTTTGCTGGGCTATTCACTCAGAAGGCTGCCATGGAAAATCCTTCTATGTATTATTTTACAGTTTAGGATTTCTTGCAATGTGAAGAGAAATCACTTACAGTGAGATGTTATGGCAACTATAAGCATGACAAGCCAGCACTAAGACAGAGATGACAAACATCTTTTTAGTGACAGACAGAATGATCAGGAATAAAGTAACTAGCCTAGAAAACGCCGATGTACTAGGGAAGCCTTTCAATTCCTATATTTCTGTCTTTACATTTGACTCAATTTTAGTTGCTGCACAATTTAAACTTATTTAATAATGAATGGAGACTCATAGAAAACATGCAAAAATTAAATATAAACCTCTAGGAAATATTAGCATTTAATATTTAGTAGTTTTGGTTTTTAAAATGCAAGGAAAAGGCATTTTCTTTCTCAGTTCTGTCCCTAAATCAGGAAAAAATAATGTGAAAAAAGGGGCAGATTTAATTCTTTTACTTAAAGTAACACCATTCATTGCTTTTGGAGAGCAAGACAGCAAAGCTCTTGATTTTCTCCATTTAGAAAGTAGGCTGGCCACAGTAAAGGTGTTTAATCACTTGCAGGGATAAACCGCATTTAGAATTGATGACAGTAGGTAAGGAGTTTCTGTTCTTTGGCCATTTTAAGTGATCTTTCACTAGGACATGACCTCACAAACCTGGATAAAATAACCCAGAGGCCAGGGACTGAGCAGCCTTTAACATGTCCTTCATCCTCCTCAGGACCAGATGTGATGTCCTCTCATCAAAACTGAGGCGTACTGGCAAGGGCTGAAACTGTCAAGCTGTCAAGCCAAGTAATTCCCATTCAGGAGATAAACAGAGAGCTTCTGTATCCAAGCCTGGCAGTGTAGCACCAGATTTATTTTCAAATACAAGATTAAGAACAATAAAAAATAAAACCTCTTCACAGAAATGTTTTGACTGTAAAATTCAGGATTCCCCACTGCTAACAGTCCAAGACAAATGACATTTCATCTCGTTTCAAGATGTACACATGGGACAGTTAATATCTGTTGCTTCAGCTGATACATGGATGAACTCAGATCTCATTAAAGAGGTTTCAGAAATAGCACAGACATAAAAGTCATTCTAGAACTGATTATTTCTAATTGACAAATTATCCTGCTACCAATGCAGAGTGGGCAACATATCTATTTCCTGTAATACTGTAACTTTAAATAAGGGAACCAGGAAACATCTTGCTTAGGCGTAAGATCAATAATTCTGAGCAAGGAAAAGAGAATAATAAATAAGAGAACAACTTATTTTATGCATCACTTCCTGCTCTAATTAAGACCAACTGGCCACTACCAGGCACAAACATGCTGCAGGTGTGGGAAGCTACAAAACAGATTTGTTTGGCAGGAGTCATCTGGAGTGTGGTCAAAGACACCAACCACACTGTACACTTGCTGGGCCCCCTCTCTTGGCTTCCTCTAAAGCTTACCACTTGGTAATTCTCAGTCATAAGCTCTTGGTGTGAGCTTTTATTTAGAATTGACCCAAGACTCAGTTACCTGCTGTGTGGATTGAGACAGCTGCCTGTATTTTGGACAAGTACCTTCACTTTGCCATCTGCCCTTAATCCCATGACAAGTATGAATAAGACAAGTTAGTTCACTTCTGGATGCCCCAAGGATAGATGAAATTATTGCGCATTTTGAAGTCAGCTCTTCTGAGTTTTCTTCAGTCCAAATGTTTGTACAAATGACTAGAATGTCTTCATCACCATAAAAAAAGCATATAAATAGAAAGGAACAACAATAAATTCAACAACTCAGCAATACACGTAGGGAATCTCTTGTGTGTACATTGGAACTACCTGTTGATATCTATGTTTCTGATAGTTCTACTTTCAGACCTCACAATAACTGGAGATCCTGCCCAGTTTAAAGGCAGCATCCCTGGAGAAGGAGAAGTCATTGTCGCTGTCTCATCACACTGCACCATATCACACTTTAGGATGAGGTCAGGAAGCCTTATTTTGCCCAAGTTTGGAAATTGACTCTTTAGAGGTGTCTTCTCCACAGTTACTAAAGTGTCACCCCAGTCCCTTGTACCCTGCATAGCTCTGTGCTCCTCTTCAAAATGAGCATGGGCAGAGGAAGAACATAACACTGATATTCAGTCCCACCTTACTGCCACCAACCTAGAGGCCAAGTTAAAGAATTTTTAAAGAAAACAGTAGGCCCATACTCTGGCCCTGAACTGGAAAACGTGCCTTGGCTCAGTCCAGCTGCACTTGACTAGGTTCCCCTGTGCTCCAAAACCAGGTTGCATTATCCAGCTGCTGATAGGGAATGTTCCCTGGCTGTTTTAGCTCTGGCCCTATATCCATGCTTGATTTGGGTAAGCACTGGTCAGTGTGGGATAGCAATACCAAACTCTTAATACTAACCTGACAACAATTTCAGTTTGCAGACGTAACAAGGCAGTGCCTAGAGGGCCTGAGAGGTAATACAAGCGTAGGTATAAAAGGTATAAAAGCTGGATCCCTCTGATCTGACCTAAGTGGGTATTGCCTGCTGGCTGGGCTGCGACTGGTATTGTTCAAGGAGAAGTGAATAAAATGCTTGCCATGTTATTGGGTTGCTGTATTCCCTCTTTTTCCCCAAATGATTTTAACTCAGAGGGTGATAACTAGGCTGCAAAGGCACAGAAGCAAACCTGTTCGATAGGTCTGGGGAAAGAAAAGATAACTTCATTTTGAAAAGGGAGGATTTTTTTTTTTACCCCATAGCAAGAGATAAGGACTGCTTGACTGTAAAATTCATCACACCATTATTGTATTAATGACGAAGAAATGGCAATTATATAACACCATTAATCTAATGGTCCCAAAGTAAAGGGCAAAAAATTAGTAATGTGCCCTGGGGATGCTTCCAGTGGAATACTGCAAAGAGCAGGAAAAATCAATGAAAACTGCTTCTGGCTGTTAACTTACAGCTGCTCCATCCCTACTGTTCAGGCAAGAGCCAGAGCAATAAAAGGCTGAGGACGGGACCTGAAAAGTAGCCAAAAGAAGGGTTCTCTGGGAAGTCTGTGTTCTGTTCAGCCTAAGGAATGTTTTATTTTCCTGTATGGCATCCTTTAAGTAAAACCTGCATTGCAGCTATGACAAGACAGCTGTCTCCACAGTCATTAAGCTGAGTCCTTTAATATCATCCACAAAATTTAATGTTTGTTTAGCTTAGAGATATCGGTGAGAACAGGTTGTCTAGAGAGGGTGCTATTTCCCCGGCCTTCCCCATGTGTGCAACAAGCTACATTTGCCTAGTTATCCATCTGCTTACCTCTCTGGCTTCTAACTGCAGCTTACAGCCTGCGCATGTTTTTATGGCTTGGCTTAAAATTTGTCACTTATGCATCAGGTTCTGATAAATAGTTGGGCAGGGTAGTGCTTTTTAAGCTTTCTGTCAAAACTACCACATTCAGCATCAGGAAACTGGAATAAGATAAATTCTTGCAATGAGACACAATTTTTTAGCAATGAGAGTAATTAAAAGCTGAAGTAATTTATCTGGGGATGGGGATTTGCAACTGCATAAAACGTTAAAGTCAGATTCAATACTTTTCTAAAAACTGGTTTAATTCCCAGTTTTGGAAAAGTTCTACAGTTTGTATATCCTGAAAATCTGGCTAGAAAAAAAATGCCCATGGCCTTCTGGCCTTAGAATCTACATATTTATATGGACTCCTGTACAGCTAGAAGTGGAACCTTTAGTTTTAAACTCCATAGAATAGAATTAAGAACAACATACTTCTATGTGCTCATTGCTGCCTAAGAGGTAACAACACAGTCATTAGTAATGCCTTTATTGTCATTATCACTAAATGTCATAAATTAGGCCTTAGAGGTTTTGAAATGTTAAAGTTCTACAGAACACAATAAAAGAAAATGTATATTTACTTTGGGTTTTGATGGGCTACTTTTCTTTTTTTTTGATTCAGATTTTTGAACTTTTTTTACAATACTAGAAAAACATACTTTTAGAAAATGAAGACTGACATTCTTACTGGAGTTGCACAATATCATAAACTGTGAATTTATGACAAACAAAAATACTACAATTCTCCAACCAAGCTTGTGATAGGCCACAGAATTTTTTTTAATTCTTCCCTTACCAACGCTATATAGACTTCATAGGCTGGTTCGATTTCCAGTTATTGCATTCATTTTTTTTTCTTTAGCATTAACCAAGCCCACTTAAAACACACTGGCAGAAAGATAACTTTCAAATATTTTCAGTTCAATAGGTCCAAACAATATTAAGTGTGGGACTTACTAGTCTTTACTTCAGTCAACCCACTTGAGTTCAACTCATACATGTGGAGGACCAGGCATTAGAATGTTTTGTCTCAAACATTCATACTGTTGCAACAGGGAAGCTGTGATCAGCTGAGCCAACTTCCTTTTCTGCCTTGACACTCATTCTCAGCGTGCCTGCCTCAACTTCCCCACCTTCCTGTCCATCCATGGGGCAGGACCAACGCGGGATCTAAGGACTGCGGATGTCCTTTCTTCTCCCCCTCCCTTGCCTTATCTTGGCAAAGTGTGGCTATCACATTCTACTCCTTACTCCATGCTGAAGGGTGTTAGGGTTGCGAGCTCGTTGAAGTGTGTTGTAGATGTTAAGAGCTTGTTAACGGACACTCAAGAAGTTTGCAGATTGGGAGCTTGGTGAAGTGTGTTGTAAAAGTTAAGGGCTTGTTAGCCAACACTTTTGAGACTAAGTAGTGGGCTAGTTGCCAGAGTTAAGACGATTCTACAACAGAAGTAGAATTCCCTGCTGTGTGGACTGGTGTCTTTGTTCAGCCTGACAAGAAATTGTAGCAAATGTTGTGCCCAGTACCCGGGTGGGTCGTGACAACACACTGAAAACTTTTAACAAAAGACATGGAATTAGATTTCTGTAGTAAAATGAATCTTCAGCAAGGCAGTCCATGATTTCAGGAGTGGATATTTTGGTATTCTAGAATGCAATAAGATGTTTACATTAAGAAGGCAATAAGATGTTTACCTTAGTCAAATAAGTCAAATATTCTTAAGATAAATATATTTCTGTGCAAGAAAATCCTTTGTTTCAATGCAATACTTCTGTAGCAGAAGTATGGTGATAAGAAACTCAGAAGCTGATAAAGAAGGGTCACAGTGATGATCAAAATGTTTTAAATATTTCCCTACTACAAAGATTACAAGCCTCACGTGGCTACAGTTTAGGCTGTCAAATTTCTCTCTTATCTGAAAGATATTTGGTGAATACACTTTGAAATCTCCTGCAGCCAGGAGATGGTGCATCCTCTAAGAAACCTATTCTCAGAGATAAGAAGCCAAGTGCACATCAGAGGTGATTAATGAGAAATGTATAATCTCTTCTAGTGATGCAGGGGGCAGGTGGAGGACAGTGCAGCAGAAGTGCACGGCAAAATAGCCATGGCATCTCTGTGCCTGCTATCCTGAGCATGCCAGTGCCACAGCCAGCCCTGTTGCAATGCCTGCCATTGCCAACACCTTCCGTGAAATTGCCATCATCGTGTAAATCCATCAGTCCAGCTCTCCCAGTCTGGTACCAGTGCAACCAGCACAACTTGACTTTGAAACCTCCTTCAAAGCTCCCTTGTTCCTCAGCATCCTTGTGCAATCTTTTTTAGGGCGCACACACCAACAGTATCTCTGTTGAAACTGTAATCACAAGTAATTCTTCTTTACTTCTAAATTCTAAACCATTAGCAGCAACGCTGCCAGGACCATCCTGGCAAGTAGTGTTGCCATTAATACCACTTTCCTTCACATCCACCAACACTCACAGACTTTAGAGCTGCATTGTTCATTCCACAGAGTTTTTGCCTTCTGTGATCTATTACTTCCAATTGTAATTCTTTTTACTGCATTTGCAGTTAGACTGCAGTCTAACCACATGAGACAGAGTTATGCATTAGTTAATTTACTGAGTTCTGATGCACTGCACAGTTTGGTTCCAATATCTAGGGTAGCTCATTAAAGACAGAATTGGGTATCTCTGTACTACAGTGCAGTGTGCAATATGGACAGCTTAAAAAAAAAATTAAATCAAACACTGCAATATGGCAGAAACACATAACTGCTGAATTTCCTGCAGCCCTACTGAAATTATAGTATAAAGTATAAGACACAGCCACCAAAAAAAAACCCTAACCATGAAGTTTTCTGTCTATACTTGGAGGTTAAAAATTAAATCGTTCCTATCAGTGTCAAGGTGTTATGTTCTCTGACTCTAGAAATTACATTCCACAGGCATATATGACCTACCAAGCAGTATATACACTGTTCTGTCAGCCAGCTACCAAATGGCATTGAAAAAACTGAAGTGTAAAAGAAAATCAACATTTTCCTTAGCAATGTTAAACTTTCAGATAATTAACAAGTTCTATACATTTTTGGTATACACGCTGATAGCAAAATGAAACTTCAAAGGGTTGTGGAAAGCAGTAAAAACAATCTGTCAAGAATTCAGACCAGTCAATCTACATTCACGTAAGACAACTTGGATTATTATTTTCTAAGTTTGTATTACTTTTTATGTTCTCCAAAAGTATAGTCTGAGAAATTATTAAAGACCTTTGAAAAATGGTTTGGAGTTGTTTTGTTTTTTTTCTTCAGGGAAATCTACTTTTAACTAGCAGGCATTTTTTATATTAAAAAAAAAAAAGCTGGTTTTCAAAACTTTTTTTTCCAAAGCTAAGAATCAAATTGAAAAATGAAAACGAGAAGTTTCACCAGAAAAAATATGGGGATCTTAATTTATTTCCCTTGGGGTATGAGAAGGAAGAAACAAAAAAACAAAAGCAGCAACAACTCTTTCAAGTTAATACTTTTATGTAAAGATGTGCTTTAGGTGTGGAATATTTTTCACATCAGAAATTATGTTGAAAATTTCCAGTAATGAATAATGTGTTCACATAGTTTGTATAATCCTCCACTCCTCTTTTCTTAATTTCTGCTCCATTGTTCTGTTACAAAATAGAGAAGTCCTAAAATAAATTATTTAGCAACAAGGCCAGGTCCCAACTGTCTGCAAGGTTACACATGTAACATCTCTCATCTTTCCTTAAAAACAACAGCTTGGAACCCGTGCTTGTCTGTACACAGTTTTCCTACCAAACATCCCTTTTTTCTTGGCCTCTAACTTCATATTCCTAATAACTGGAATATTTCTGCTGGACAAGACCCTAGTTGCTAACTCATTTAGTATAGACCATAAACTCTTAATACTACAGTGGCTTTCTTCCTAATACAGTAAAAATTAAGCAATTAAAATTTTCTGCAAGCTAAACTCATCTTGTTATGAGATCAAAGTTTACTGTGACATTTTCAAATGTGCAATTATTTTCATTCCAGAAATACGTATTTGTGTCAGGAGGCTGCTCCTGCAGTGTCAGCTCACACGGGCATTACAGAAACACCTTCCATAGAAAACATTTTACAATATCTGCCATTACGTTGTGACAGACTTTGGGCATGCAAGGACAAAGCCGGATTAGAGATGAAGCAGAAGTGTCTTACTGACTCATGAAGGGAAAAGAAGAACAAAATCAATAACCCACACAAGACACAGAAAGTTTTCACAGTGCTTTTTTTCCCTTCCCTGCCAACCAAACTTTAAAAGAAAACACAACCCTTTTCTGTCCCAAGCTCTCCAATCCCAAGCAAAATGTTTCTGCCAATTATTTCTTTTGAACTAGACTGCACAATGTGGTTGTCTTATCACCTTGACCAACTTGAAAATTCCCTGCTCATTCTAATACTTTATTTAAAGCTTGAGGAATCACTTTCTTGGCTTTCCCTTTTTCTTGATTAAACAAAACATAGTTTTAACGATAAAGTTGCAAAACCTAGACATCACTGAATATCTCCTTCCCTGAGAGAAGCTTGATCAAAAAGCTCCAGTTTGTTAGGAAGTAAAATAATGTCATGTTGTTTGGTGCATTTTATGTATCAGGTAATGAATGTTTCCTAGCAGGTTGCTCAGGCACAGTAAAATGGGACAAATTGACTATGCAGCTCTAAGTAAACTGAGGATTGCCTGTAATCTGCAACCAAGGCTCATATAATGACAGTACATGAATTCCCCAAAGCCTGTTCTTCTGCAGGCAATGAGAAGAGTCCTAGATGCTCACTGTCATTGTGAAATGTCTTCCAAGTCTGAAGAAGGAAAAACCTGCAATGCCCATATCTTGACACGGCCAGTTACACAGATTGCCAGAGTACTATCCTTTACCATCCTATTTCATACCTTTTTTTAAGGAGGTAAACCCAAAAATAAATGCTGGAAGATGATTTCTCATTACAATTGTGGACTCAAACCCATATCCAAAGTTAAAGCAGNGAATAAATGCTGGAAGACGATTTCTTAATTCCACAGTCAAAGCATTTCTCATTACAATTTTGGAGCCAACCCATATCCAAAGTTAAAGCAGTTAATTCTCTAATAATATATCTATTCCCACTATTGCCATTGATTTATCTGGGACACTGAGTAGGTCACTTACTTTGCATCTTTTCCCTTATTTCTAAATATAATTATAAAGATAAATGAAAAACTACTTTTGACCCCAATATCAGAGGTATTGACCTTGATATACTGACCTGTGGGTAAAAAAACCCAGATAGAGTTCTCATTTCCAGGAGTCCCAAAGGAGGAAAATTTGACAGGACTTTTTTTAGGCTACTGAACCCCAAACATCTTTGGAAGGAATTTGCTCTGAAAGCAGCTTGTCTGACTGCAAAGCATTATTTCTTTCCTGCTTTTAATTGTCCAACTATGTTTCTTGAAGGACTCCAACAGATGCTTTCGAACTGGAGGAATTTCCACAGAGTAGCATTTCAACCGTTACACTCCAAGTGATAAGCCTTTCAACTCTTTATTTTTTAATTCTTATAACATTCCTATTTTCATGCTCCCCCCTCTACCACACTGCCATCAGGGCCAGAATTGCTCTAATAATTCACACTGACATTACAGATACTATTAAGTCTACATACTTCAATGAAACTGCCTCTTTGCTGTCTCCTCTATGGCTTATAGAGATTCCTCATGGCTCACAAAATCCTATTTTGTTGTGGAATCTGTTGCATTGTCCTCCACAAACCATATCCAAGGCTAAAGAGATTTTTTCCATGAATCTTCATGCTGATACCTGATAAGTATTACACAGGACAATGAATGCTTTTTATTTCCTAAATGTTGGCCTCTCTTGTAATTCACTCCTGGATGCCACTGTAATTCGGTGCTGATTCTCAGTAGCGAGCATAAATACAAGTAAACAGTAATTGTGCGATGTGGCCCTATGGAATATTCATGAAAACTGATCCTGGAAGAAAGAACACTCATGACCATCTGTATGAATTCTTTGACATGCAGAGGCACTCTCCATGGAAAATGAAAGGAAAGTGCAGCCTCTTCAGTGTTCATCATGATCACGTATTTTTTCTTCACTCTTTACCCACTCCTGCAGGATCTGGATGACCTTGTAAAGTATTCACCCAAAATGAGCACTAATCAGTCTGAGGTAGTGCAGGTCTCCTCAGCCACTAGTGCAAAGCAGATGAGAATGAAGGTGCAGTAGATGCCCTTTCCTGAGTGCAGCACAAAGTGACTGGATATTGTAACAATGCAAGATCTTTCCTATTCTGATGCTAAATAACAGAGGTCACTTCAGAAATACTGGGCAGAGGGGATGCAGGACTGTAATTCTCAGAGAATTGAAGCTGGGTCTGCCCTGGGCACCTCAGAACCTAGAAATTATAATACTAACATGAATTTAGGAGTGTGATGTAACCAATAAACATCAAAAAATCGATGCATTAAGGGAATTTGTCTTTTGTGTAGTCACAACTGCAGGGGAGACATTACTTCCATACATTTTGATAAGGTGAATATTTTATTCACTGCTTAAGATGTGTTGCTTTTACTCTTTTATCAATGCTAGATACAATAAATAATTATTTTTCACATATTCTGTAAGGAAGCTTATTTTACTTGGGGCTTGTCTTTCCTTTCCTTTCCTTTCCTTTCCTTTCCTTTCCTTTCCTTTCCTTTCCTTTCCTTTCCTTTCTTTTCCTTTCCTTTCCTTTCCGTTCCTGTCCTGTCCTGTCCTTTCCATATTCCATTCCTTAATCACCTAATAGGTTAATTTTCCATTTTCCATTCATGATGAAGAGACCTGGAAATGTTGGCTGTTCAAATCAGCTTGTATACTTACTTTATAAAAAGACCTATATTTGGAGACATGCTCACTATAGGTTCCAATCCTTACTTGAAGCTCAACCATGAAATGATTTAAAGCATCATAAAGGGAATTTTTTTTTCTTTTAAATTTAGAAAGTTCAAATTTAAACAGTTATTAAAAACCTATTTATGCAATCTCCTGTTCTCGAAAAGAAATAGAGGAGAACACTGTTGTCTGAAAACCAGAGAGTGGAAGAATAAATTAGATCTCTGAAACACCTTTCATTTTAATAGTCCCGTATGTTTTTAGTAACACAGGTATATATTTTTTACGATGTCATTTTTATCTTAACAATTCTCCTTTAATCTATTCAGTTCTGCCTCTCCAGCCTTGGCCTTTTTCCTCCCACTCTGAGGTTTCCTAATGCTTTTTCAGCCATTATCTTTTCACCTAAATAATCCCTCATTTTCCGATTCTCAGAAGCAATGTCTCAGCTGAAAGCCTAATCCTGGCTACTGCCTATAATGGCTCCCCAGGATAAGTAATCATCCGAGCTATTTGACATCCACTTATGTTGGCCTTACTAGGACAGTGGAAGGATAGCGTTTTGTGCTTCCTAACTTTCCTTACCAGCTGAGTCTTCCTACAAAAAATCCTGCAGGTTTGTATGGCATAAGCAGCGCTGGATCCCAGAAACCAGATCAGAGCCTTTAAAGAGTCTTCAGGTTCATAAACCAAAAATATCATTAAACAGGAAAGATTATTCACCACTGTTTTCCCACTCAGGACACATGAAATGGACATCTTATTAATCAATGTGTGTTGTCTTTCACTAGTGTGTGATCAAGCATGGTACCTACTTCAGCCTCCTCTCAAGCAGCACCCACACAAAACGGGCTGGCAAAGATCCAGTGTCCTTTTATCCTTTGATGCAGAGCTCCACATAAGTGCTTCTGTAACCACAATAACAATAACTTTTACAAATTAAACTTATCCTTCTCCAATATCCTTCTACATTTTTTTTCTCCACTGTCCTTTATGGATACCTTCATGCACGTAATTTTTTCCCCTGTGTTTTCCATGCAGAAACCCAAGAGTTTCCAACACTTCATCTATAGCCTCTGCCGTATTTGTTTCCTATACCCTGACAACCATCCTATGAATACTTGTTGCCACAGTACCAGCTCTGCAATTTGTGTGTACTCCAGAATATCTCTGCTCAGAATCACAGAGGGGGAACAAAACCAGGCTGTGCCTGGTTCTGCCTGTAACATGTCAGAGCACAGCTGTGTTTCCTTATGCTCCAAAATGTGAGGGCAAAAAATTATTATTTATATGATTCTTTGGTGAATGCAGAATGAGCAGAAGAGCAAAGGATCTACCCATTTAGAAACATGGGAATTCATTATATCTGTCACTTATTTTAATCCTTTTCCTTTTCCTGCTTAAGAAGGTTCAGCTTTTCAATAAAGCCTTTTTCCTTAGAAAGGAAAGAAAAACCACTCCAGGTGATTTAAGTGATCTGTTGTATGCCATTGGCCGCTGAAACAAGTACCCTGAAAGATATTTTTCAGAAGCAGAGACGGTGCAGATTTCTGGACACACATATTTGAAAACTATAATATTCCAGTGAAATCAGAAGCAGCTAATGAGCAGCCATGACTAGGAGAAAAGTAACGTGTTATTAAATGTAAAGTATCAAGCAGTTCTGTCAACTCTTACTACATGTTTTGAAATATATTGTAGAAGGAAATCTACATGAATCTATATACCAAACCATCAGCTATATATCAGAAATTCTCTGCTTAGCCGAAGATTTGAAGCTGTTCATTAGTATTCAGTAACACACTTTTGATAGTCAAAGCACCAGTTAAAATCTGGTTTTGTTAATCTCAGTTGATTTCATATGCCAGATAAGAACCAAATCCTGGAAAGCTTTTTCAAGGGGCAGCTACGACAGTAAAACTTAGATTTGCTTAGGTTATTTCCTAGGACCAGACACCAACCAGTTGTAGAAAAGCAGAAATACCAATGGTAAAAAGAAAGGGAAAGCAAATGTCTTTTCATGTTGTGGTGCCCAGGAACGCAGAGTGGCAGCAAAGCAGAGGCTGAGGCCAGCTCTCTGAAGGCTGAAGCATTACAGACGGTCCTTTGGGGTCTCAGAGGCTGCCCAGGTCAGAGGGGTCCTGCAGCCCAGGGCGCCCCACTGGACAGCAGCCCGCAGAGATGCAATGCAGTGGCTGAGCATGGAGGTGGTGGGTGGAAGCAAATTGGTGCTTGTCCACTGCAGAGAGAAGAACCCAGGGTCAAAGAAGCAGCAGCATGGAGCCATCTGCCGCCCTGTGCAGGAGAGGAGTGAGAGCTGGGCTGGGCTGGGGGACCCTCCAGAGGCACCCACCAAGCCAGCCCCCATCCCTGACAGGCCCCTGCTCTGTGCCAGGCACGTGGAGAACTTGTGGCTGGAGCACTCCCTGCAGGCTGAGCTGCTGGCCAGCAGGACAGGGATGCAGGCTGGGGGAAGATTCCCTCGTAGGAAGTGAAACAGGAGATATGGCCCTAATATTTGCTGGATTCTCTGCATCACCCAGGCAAGGGTGGGGATGCTCTCACAGGATTGCTGCATCCTTGTTCCAAAAACGCCAAGGGCCAAGAGTGTTTAAGTGTCTCCAGTGGAGAGTTTAAGTGTCTCGAGGATGAAGTGATGACTGGGCAAGTGTAGGTGCATACAATGCTCTGTAATATTATGTACTCAATCCTACTTCCCTATGCCTGGGAAATGCTCACAGCTGGAGCCGAACTCACGGCTCAAGAGCCATGACTGGGGGATGCAGAGATTGCTGGTGCTGTCAGCTGTCAGAAGAGGTTTGTATGGGAGCAAGGGATCACCAGAGCAGTGCAGGGGAGCTCTTCTGTACTTACTGTATGATGTTCAAATCGTCTTTCCTCTGCTAAAGATAGCAGAGATGCCAGTTTAATCTCTTTTCTCTCTTTTGATTTATTCCATTTAGTAAATAGATGAGCTGTTCTCTTTTCTCAGGGAAGATTATGTCAGCTTTGACATATTATGTATTTTATGAGATGATATCTGTCTTTAATGGGTACAATGAATTTGATTCTGGCTTGGTCTGATTTACCCAGGTGATTTATTGGTTATGATCCAATACGTGATTGATGGATCTGACAGGAAATCTGTCCCATTGGGATAAACATGGGCCGACTGATAGACACAGGTGGAAATCTGGGTTAGGACCACATGCATTTCAAGGCAGTGAAGCACTCAAAACTCTGTTCCATTGGTATCCCTTAGCTCAATGCCAGTGTATTTACAGTAAAGCACTGAGCAGAATGGATGTTTTTCACAATCTTATCTATAACAAAACTGCAAGCCAAGACCAATATGGGAGTTAATTCCTAGCAGATTAATATAACCTAACCCTACAAAATAAGGCTTGAAATCTCATCTAAATAAACCTCTCAAGTACTTTCACTCATGCGGTCTACTCAAAGTTACCATTAAAGCATTAATTATTCCTCAGCTTTTTCAATCCTCCACAGTTTGATGGTACCAAGAAATAATGGAAAAAAATTTGGGTCTATAGTGATACTGGTTTCAGCAAAGACAAAATAATTTTTAACAACACCTTTACAGCTTCCCTGTTATTAGAATCTTCCAAACTTGAAATACAAAATTCAGGGTTTTAATTATGAAGTCGTATGCATAGGGGATAGGTTCCAGAAGTCTTTCTTTTAAGACAAATTTTAAGCAGGGTTGCTTATGTTTTTAAACATAAGTGTCTTTTCATCTAGAACTCTCTTTTCTGGTCTGCTTTCTTTTAAGGTCTTTTGGAGATGTTTGAAGCCATTTATCTCACCCCCTATGTTCAGAAAATTAAACAGCTTGCAACCAGTTTTTAGATACCAAAATTCATTCAGTGGGGAAAAAGCTGCATTCTATAAAGAAGAGAGAAGTTGTACATGATCCATTTATTCCTGTTGGCCATGACAACATCTGCAGCAGCAGCACTCCACTTTTCTTTCCATCTTTACATGACACTGTATAATTCCATTATGTCAAAAATAGTTTTCAGGCCACTAGTTTCTAGTGATTTTTGGGATTTATAGTGATTCCTGGTCTAGAAACTAACATGGGATTTGCTGAGAATATAAATTTTTTTGTTATTTCCGTTTCACTTCATACATTTTATTGCTGAAGGTATGCTAGTGACCAATAATTACCAAATACTGTCTCATGTCCTCCAATTCCATTTGGAGGAAATCTCTGGAGGCCATCTGGCACAGACAGTATACCTCTGGGTAACCCATTCCTGTGTCTCATCACCCTCATTAAAAAAATTCTTCCTTGTGTCCAATCTAAATCTACCTCTATAAGTTTTAAATTGTTGCCTTTTGTCCTCCCACTACAGGCCTTGGTAAAAAGTGTCTGTCTTCCTTATAACTCCCTTTATGCTTTGAAAAGCCACAATAAATTCTCCTCAGAGCCTCCTCCTCCTCAGGTTGAATGCAATTATTTAGCACAATTTTTCCAGACAACTGGAAGGAGTAGGATCCAAATAGAACAGGGAATTCAAGTTAGATTTCAAGTATACAGGTTTGAAATAATGCTTCACAGGGCAAATTCTGTGTATGGATACACTTTAAACAAGACCAGGTAACAATGCTTTCTAAACACATTGAAGAGAATGTAACCACCGGTAACCTTCACCACTGTCCAAATTGTGTAAATTAACACAGAATGCATTGTTCAGGAAACTGTTCTAAACCAGCTACTCAAGAAATGGACTTGAATAAAAAAATGTTTGCTTATTATTCAAAGAAACCACATGAAAACCTTTCAAAACAAGCTTTAAAATAACTTTTAAAATAAACCCTTAAGCAAAGCAATGATCCAAAACAGAGTAGGAACACTATTTCATACTATAGAGAGCAGAGAAAGCAGTCTAGAATCTAAATTAAGGTCAATGAAAAACTGCCATGCTCCATATTTTCCCAGTTTCTTTAAGTGAATTTTAACAACATGCCTGCATAGACAGAGAGGCTGCCTGTTGCTAGTTCGTTATGCTTTCAAATGATAGGAGAGGAGAAGAAAATCTACAGCGCATCAGTATTCACGTGAACACTCTAGTAGATAGAGATAAGGAGCTCCCAAATTCCCAGCATGTTTGGAGAACTGACCCTAGAGGAAAGCATTACTTTTACTCAACTGGCCAATAGGGACTGATACACCAGATAGAGAATACTGAAAGTCAATGAAAAAAAACATGAGTAAACGGGAATGCCTACGTCTCCATCAAGATTTTTTTAAAAAATCAGTGCTGCTTTATCTTCACACACCTTAGTAACTAGAAGGAATTTCTAAAGTACTGAGAAATCCCACTGGGGAAAAATCTGATGCATAAATACGGAGCCTAAATTTCCCTACTTATTTTTAAAAAATATAAACACTGACTGAGGAATATAAAGAGTTACTTTTGTAATTAAAGAAAAGCAATGATACATTCAGTGGAATTGAAATGCAGCAAGTGCCAAATAAAACAAACAATAAAATATTTTAGTTTTTATCACACTCCATAGTTAAGCTATAGTACTAAGTACCACCAGAAATCACTGATGCCAACAGCTTAGGACTCTAAGTTGTACTTCATGTTTATATGAAAACTTACAACATTCATAATTATATTAGGTAGAAAAAATAAACCAAACCAACTCCAAAATTTTATAAGCCTTCATGCATCAGTAAACAAGCAAATCTTTAACTGTTGAGAATTAGGAAGAAGCTTTCCATGTGGACAAGTCATGCCATAATTGCCCACCTTGGGGTTTCTTGCACTGCTCTCTGAAGCATCTGGAGCTGGCTTTAAGAAAATGCATGGATGACAGGCCTGGCTCATAATGGTAATTCTTACTCTAGAATGTAGTATAACTCTTTTCACTTTTTTAAAACATTACAAACTTACAACACAGAAATCTATATCACAGATGTTTTACCTGTGAAAGTTAAGTGCTTCTGGTTAATCTCAGCTCTTCGTGGCAGCATTGCTCCTGCATAGATTAGCCATTCCTTTGGTCAGGTTTAATTACCTTACCAGTACCATCCAGTACTGTCAATCTCAGCAACCTAATGTTACAGGGCAGCCCAGCACTCTGACATTGACGGACCTAACAGGCTTTTTATTGAAAGACCACAGGCTTTATAAGTTTTGAAGGCCTGAAGGTTATGCCTTGGTGGGCTGGCTTGCTTTGAACTCTTCCTGTCCTTCCTGTGCTTTGCTTACTTGATTTTGCTATAACAGCAACAGGCTTGGCACTGGAAACCACACGGCTGTAAACAGCTCACCAATGCTTAAAGAAGTTAAAGAAATGCAGATCTAGAAGCTGACAAAACTGGTGCTAGGAATGACAGAGAGAAGAAATATTATCTACATCACATAAAGTATCATATATAGTAAATTCAGACATATTGTGAAGCTGCAAAACAATGAGGAGTGAGCAAAAATATAGAAGGGTGTCAACAAACAGAAAGGACCCCTAACAGATCCTGAGCCATGGAAGAAGATGTGAACAATTGTCTCCAGTAAAGGACACCACATAATGCTGACTCACCACAGCCTTGCCCATCACATACCAGAATGAAACCACTGAGGCTGGAACTCAAAGGAGAAGGGTGAGCACAGCACCAGGAAAAAGGAGCAGAAAATAAGTGTGCATATAACAATCATAACTGTATTCTTCCTCCTGGTCTTCTCTTTTTCTGTAGTAGCAAACTATGACTCTTTGACTAGATGGTCAAGATTTCCTTCAATAAGTAAGTAGTTTTATAGAGAAAACATTAAGAATTTATTATGCATTTCTGTGAGGATGTAACAGGAAATATTTACAGATTTTTACTCTTGCTGTTCTCTGGAGGCATAAAAATAAACCTCCCTTATGGCATTTCCTGAATGTTTATGAGAGTTGAACTGACAAGACATTGATATAATTGACAACTCTCACCGTAGTTATCTCTCTCAACTAATGGTGTTTCCTTTAACTTCAGAATTCAAAAACTGGGATTATTAGCAATGCTTTCCACTTAGTTGTACTTATATTTTCTTGCAGCTTTTTTCCCAAGACTATTAGTTCCATACTTGTCTTAATCTTAAAAATTATAGTCTCCTGCACTGCCCCGACATTAAAAAAATCTTAGAAATAGTTCATTTTATTTACTCACAGTCTCAAAAACAGTGAAAGTAACATTTTACTAAATGTGATGAATCCTGAAAAGAAGGCCCCTTGCTGAAATGTAGGAATGTTTAATGGAGAAGAGGAGCATTGGAAGGAAAAAACATGGAAAGCAAAAAGTTGAATTAAAAAAAAATGAGATTGCAGGAGGAGAAAGAGCAGTTTCAAGTTTAGGCCAAGCAAATACTTTTCTATGAAATCAGAATCCTTCCCTCTTTGATACAGAGTATTTGGGCACTACCAGGCAAGCCACTCAAACCCAGCACCTACTATGTGCTCTTTCCCTCCATTCTTGAGTGCCTGCCTTACGACTCCAGGTCTGCTCAGGACAACAGCTGAGCATTTCCAGTTGGAATTGAATTGTGCTTTGAACACATAATAGGCTATACAATGCAGAGAGCTCTTAAAAACTATGCCACAGACGCATGATGGTGTACAACTACAAGCACGTGATGCTCTTCACCTCAATCTCTGTGAATAAGCTCTTCCTCAGTCAACTGGAAGTAATAATGAAAACTCTTCACATTATGACACTAAACGCATTACCATTTATAATGCATTTAGATATGTTTGTAATGTTTACAAAGGGAGGGGTAAAAATCTCAACTCTTCATAGCCTGGAGTTGCTTGTAAGTCTTGTAGCTTATGCTGAATAACAGAATAAAAATAGAGTATTGAGTATTTTTCCAGAAAGTGAGCATGATTCATGCTAAAATATATGGAGATCTTATGGCAAGGAAATGAGGTAACCAAGTTGAGGCAGCAATGTTTCATAAGTTATTAATTAAGTTTTATTTATAAACTCCAAAAACTTTTTCAACTCTGGAGTATCTTTAATACCTTGCATTTTTAAAGTAAGTTGAAAACCAGAAAACACTGCGTGTAAAATCAGCTGACATCTCTGGGGCTGGACTTGTCAGTCACCACACAAACCTCAAGCATTTGAGCTTGTGGAAAAGGTGTTGTCAGTAGCTTCCTATCCTCTTTGCAGGCCTGCTAATTGCTTCCTGTCACGTGCTTCACAGGTATTTTACAGGACTCTCCCTGTCTCCTCAATTCTGGTTTGTTTGTTTGTTTAATAAACCAAAACAACAATAACAACAATAAACCACCAACAACTCTTTAGGCTCGTGGCCAATCTCCTACCAGAATTGGACTAGGTCTTCCTCTCACAGCTCTTTGTTTCCTTCTATCAGGTGGTTTCTTACCAGCCATAAACTCCTACTTTGTCTCCTCATCCTATCAGTTTGTTCATGGTACTCTATTCAGGTTTCTCTCCTGATTTTCCTTGCCCTGTCAGCACTGATTAACTGACGAGACCTTCAATATCTCTCCTATTGCAATAGGGATATAGCACCATTTTTTTTCCCAGACAGACGTTTTTCACTTGCCACGTTTCTCTCAAGGATGTTAAGTGACAGCATCCCCCCTTCCAACCAGGCACAGCCTCCCTCCTGTACACACAGCTTCCAATGTCTTCACTCTCCTTCCTCTAGTTTTACAGATTCTTTTCTGCACAAAGAAAAAAATCCTTGCAGATTTTTTTTTTCCGATTTTCAGTGCTCCACCATACTTCAATCTAATCAGAAGGTGGCTGTGTAGCTCTACATGCACACTCCAGTGCTGTAACAGAGATGCCAGGGAATAAGTCATACACATTCCTTCTGTTCAGCAATAAACATGTGGTTTGGGCATCAGTACTGAGAGGAAAGCTCATGTCTTTACAAACAATTTGATGGGTGAAGGTGTGGATATCAACACCTTTGAAATGGGCCTTAATGTCTCTACAAACTTCGGGCAGCAGGTTCGTTGCAGAGCCCAGACAGCTCGGCTCCTGAAACAAACAAGGGTCTGCACAGCCTGAGTTTCTGAGCTTGCACAGCCTGAGTTTCTGAGCTTTGGGGTAAAATAGTAGGTTCAAGGGGGGAATATGTGGTAGGCGGTTCGGGAAGGCTGTTCCTTCCTAGTGCTTCAGCAATGGGGAAGGGAAGAGGGCAACATGCGGCCGGGAGTTTAGGGTAAAAGGAGGCTGCGCCCTCCGAAACCCCGAGAGAGAGAACCCTGCGGGCGTGTGCCCCAGTGGACTCTCCCTTATTCAAATAAAGCTGCAGGACTCCTCTGTCTCCTTTTTACTCATAAACCTCTGGCACTTGTGGATTTTCCTGACAATAGGAGCTATAAAATGATTAAGCATGCTGAAGATCACAGCTGTAAAACTCTTAGAAGTTTATATTCTGTAATTTGACCAAGTTTGGGCTCTTTTTAATATGAGTTTCACAGTAGATATACCCTGCTGTAATGGCTTCCCTACTTCCAAATTTTATATCTTTACCCAAAACATGGACAAAGAAGAGGCTCTGAAAGAAAGGTGCTTTTGAATTAATGAACTTTGCACAACAGCTTATTTTTCCCAAACTTTCTTCTAGAAATTGACAAAGCTTTCTGATGATGAATCCAACCTCTGAGTCCAGAATTGCCTGATGTGTATTGCATCTTTTCGCTGTATTTAATTCTGCAGCTATGGTTATCAGACAAAATTAATAAAATTAACAGAAACTAGTTTACCAGGTATCTTAGGTTCTAAGCCTTAAATTCATATCCTGCAATCTCTACTCATTACAGGAGTATTTCTGCACAAAAGGGAAGCAATTGCACATGTATTCTATAATACGACTATGTGACTATATGACTCTCACATAGAGGGTTAAAAATCCCAGTATGCACACATACATCCTTAATGGTGGGGAAGAGCTTTTTAGTTGACATTTACATAATTTTGCTGCCAGAGTTACTAGGATATATTTACATATATAGTTTTCATTTCATATACATCATATACCTATGCCATCGTAGAGACACATGATAAGCCACAGTTATCTAAATTGATGTGAAGCAAAACTGACACAATGCCAACCAAATTCCCAGAATGACAATTCAGTCTGTCATTGCATCACCCCTCAGGCAAGGCCTGAGTAAGAAAGATATTGCTGTGTCCCTTGAAGGTCAATAAGCACAGGTTCAGCTAGAGCTTGGGAAGAAAAGAAAATACATGGAGTATTTTTCAGTAACTGTTGAGCTCTGGGGCTGTGCATGTAAATTTTGACTTGAACTTGAGACCGAGTCCTTGATCTAATGCATAACTGTTCAAGCCTTAAAGCTTTGTTTGAAAGTACACTCTTTTCAGTACTTTTTCAGACATATTGATGAGTACGTTAGATAAGTATTGAAATCTCCTGTCATAAATTTCCAAGCATCTTACCTTAGAATGGGAAAAAATGTGGATAAACTTCAAAAGTATGTTTAACACACTCATCACCATCATCATCATCACCTTTGCCTCATCTGTGTACTACACCTGACATCCCCTCTAGCTGAAGAGCCGTTCTTATGGAGAGCATTCTACGAGAGAATCAGTTACCTGGTGTCTGAGACTTATATCCCTGGCTACCAAGAGAATGGGTTTGGATGCCCATCGTATTTTCATGTATGTAGGAGCTAGGACATAGCTGAAAAGAGTAGTCAGAGCATCTCATTCTTACTGTAAGCTGAACATCCAACATGCACTAAATGCTATCTGCATCCTTCCGTGATGTATCTCAGTTTTTGGCTGCCTCTGAAGTTACTCAGTTCCTGTGTAGGTGTATTACTTGGTATATTGTGGCATAGGGTAGCACAAACCTGACAAACTGGTATGAAGAGAGACGCCAGTGGTACTAACCTGCTGAAATACAAGCAGAAACAGAAGGGAAATATTGGCAACCAGCACTGTTGAGTCCCAGGCCTTGTTAACAAAAACCCAGGCTGATGAAAACACAGATCCACCCTCAGTGAAGGAAGAGTCGGTGTGTGAACTATTACAGGAGTTTGACCCCTACAAATTCATGGGCCCTGACAATATCTGCCCATAGGCATTAGAGAGCTGGCTGAAATAATTGTGAGGCCAGGCAGATCCCAGCCTGGGCTGTGATTAAATGAGAGACTGAGGTGCAAGACAGTGACCAAAGGAGTAGGTCACACTAACTCTGAAGGCAAAGGAGTGCCTGAGTTCCCCGCATGCTCTACATTCCCTTTACCTCAACTGTTTACATAAATACTGACCATTGCCATTGTCTTTGTACTTTTATTCTTCTACTGTGAGAAAAATTATTTAGGATTTCAGTGCCTTTGAGAAAATCTGTAATTTTTAAGAGGGGGAGAGATGAAAGATGCTGTTATGCTTGAAGCTGTTTATGGCTACAGTCAACCAGTACTCCAGCCTGCTGACAGTTGTAGATCTAATAAATAGGGATGGCTTTATTGAGTGGAGATCTGATGCATTTTATACCTTGTTTTCAATATTTCTGATTTTCACCAGAAAGATTTTGCTAAAATGTTAAAATAAAGTTTGCCACGTTGTACATTCACAGACAATCTAGAAAAGCAACCACTCAGATGATTGTGAGATGCCATGGACTAGCAGTAGCTGAAACCTAAAGTACCTATTGAAAATAATAATTTGGAGGAAGACACATGCTGGCTGTCAGAAAAAAATTGCTTGATCTTTGCTACTGGAAGCCTGGTTCAAATCCAGTCTTGGTTCACATGAGTGTAATGGTGTGCAAATAGCAGAAAAAATTTCTGTTTTTTTTTTTTTTTTTTTTTTAATTTTAATATTTTCTTTAAAAGGATATGAAGACAGCCACAGAAGGGAGCAATAAGCAATAAGAGATAAAATGGCCCAGGTGAATAGTCATTAATTACTTGGAGTTGGTGGCTTTGAGCACTAGGTATGACAAATGAAATGAGCTATACAGAGGAAAAGAGTAGACAAGTCAGCCAGGTATAAAATAAGGGACTTACAGTGGGAGATGAAAACCATAGACCACTGTGGTACTTCTCCCCTTTTGTCTAAAACCTCACAGCTCTGTGACAATGGGCAGTCAGAACAGATGAAGATTTCCTCCAAGAGAAAGCTGTCTATTTAAAAAGATATTGTAGTAATATAAATCTTGAAACGGATTTACTTTGTTCTGCAAAAATGAAAGAGAAAGAAAAAGACAGTGTGGCTTTACAAATTGGCAATAAGACATTCAGTGTAATCAAATAATAATACATTGCATTAGAGCTCTAAATAAAACAGTTACTGTAAAAGCATTCAGAGAGTTAAATAAAATATAATTGAATTTAAATTATGGAAATCAGTGATATGAAAACATCAGCAAATCCCACAAAGATATCCATTCATGAAGTTCATTAACACCAAAGAGAAAGAAATAAAACTCTGTTTGGAGATTAAAATTTGAAATAAGGGAAAGAGTCAAAGTGGAGAGCTGTAAAAAGTGGGATGGAATATCATGTGATACACAGCTGAAAAGTACCTGGATTAGAGAAGTGTGAACCATCAGAGAAAAGGCAGGCACTAGAAGGGGACAAAGAGAGAAGAGTGCTGTGAAATCACCTACAGCAATTCTATAAGGACCCATCCTAGATTAAATCTTGACATAAGTGATAAGCTAGTCAAATTACTTATGGAAGTGGTAGTGAGATTAAGTCTTCTGGTGTTATCAAAAGACTCTATATCCTGAAATTAAAAATGCTAGAAATGCTAGCAAAGTCTTGAGAGTTCACTGAATGATGCTATAGACGATAGACAGAATTGAAGTAGACTACTGTAAAGAGGAGACCTAACATGGTAAACTGTTCTCTTGAGCAGGTTGCGTGACAAATTTATATGTGCAAAGACTGCTGATATCCAGTATTTAAGACAACACTGGTAATAGAAAAAATATCAGACAAATAATTTGAAATCCAAGTCAGAAAGAGAAACCTGAGACTTCTAAGTGACAAGAAATGACAGAGAGCAATACAAGACGGTGTTCAGATAAGAATATGAAAGCCTATATAAAGGCACAGTGTAAAAATTGTGAAAGCTAAAATGAGAATATGAGTTTCAACCTAGTGAACTCAGTGTTGTAGTGTGGCAGTTGAACATCCCATGTAAAGTGCACTGAGTGTATTGTTTTGTGACTTTTTGCCACATAACTTTTTTTAATGAATATGTTTAGTCTAATTACTTGATCTTAATTTAAACACAGAATTGTATTTCATTGTACTATCATTGCTGTGAAAAAGAATCAAATTTTCTCTGTACTTTTGAAAAAACACCAGGTTTTGCCAGCAGGTCCCAGGGTTTGCCATCCATTATATTAGATAAAAGTCAGGCAGCCTGGAGTTATCTAACAGTGTTTTCCCTAACTTTTTAATCCTTTATGAACAAGAGCACAGCCTCTTCATAGCCATACCATACTCCCCTGATTCTGGGGAATCACAGACATTCCCCACAGAGAAGCAGTGTGTGAAGTCCATGCCAAATCAGCACAGTTTGCTCAGTTTGCTAAGAAAAGCACTAATTGATGTCTCAATGTTGGCGATTTGTCTTCTGAGAGAAGATTCTTTTATTAAATCTTCTTGATGCTGGATCAACATTTAAAGGGTTGGGGGTTTGGGGAGTTATTTGGGTTGGTTTTTGTTTGCTTCTGGCTTAGGGGTGAGGGATGCTAGGTAATGAATTTGGGAACAATGAAGATTCTTTGAGAAGCACGGCTTGCCTTTTAACCGAATAATTATTACAGAATTTCTTTTACCAGCTTCTGAATCACTTCATATTGGCCACAATCATAGATTAGGACCCCAGACTCTGTGGACTCCTGATATGCCAATTCCACCATAAATATCTGTCACAAGTATAGCCCACACACTTAACAGAAGCACAGAAATGCTTAACTTTTGCCTGGCACATCTGATGAGGAGGTTTGGTGCTATTTTAAGAGTTCCAAGAGCTTCCCACTGACTACATGCTCGGACACCATGGACGTTATTTTAACCCCATCAGCTGTCAACAGAAGAGCAGCCACATTAACTGCACAAATCATGCATCTGCTGTTTTTCTAATATGTTGACTGATATCCTAAAACTGCAGGTGAAGGATGGCAAAAAATACAATAGATTTTGATAAATCTTTAATTTGCTGTACGAAAACATTTGCCAAGCAATTGTTCTCCTACAGTTTAATCACCAACATCTGGTCTTGTAACAATTTTTTCTCCATTGTACGCTACCTAAAAAAGAGTATCTGCAAGAGAAGGGGATTTTCTCTTCAATCCTAGTTCCCCAGCAAGAAGTCCTTCAATTTAGCCTGAGGAGGTTACTACAGTCAAGAAGCCAGACAGTGAAATTGCATTTGTACTCCATGCTGGAACAGGAAATTACCTTTTTTTTGTCTCTCTTTTTTTTTTTTTCCCACGTGGGATTGTTCTCCAACTGTTCCATGATTGTTGAGAAGACAATAAGGGCAGTGGGATACTTGGAATAAGGGGGGAAAGGGTTTTTTTAATCCTTGATACACTGAAAACATGGTGCAAATTCCTACCTAAAGTATATCCACCTTGCATTTTAAAAGCGGTAATGTGACTCGGGTATTACATACAATAAAAAATATTCTGTGTACCCGAATTCTTACAAACTCTTTGCTCCTGGGAACTTCAAAGACTCTATTCCCTCTCCTCATTCTTGGATGAATACATGTATTACAAGGCAGAATAATATTATTCATCCCTTTTCCTATATGCAGAAGATAAATCAAGAGAGGTAATAGATCTGCAGTCCTTCATAGAGGATACATGAAAGAATTGTGTTTCTCAGACAGTCAGAGCTGGTAAGAAAATATAAGGAGGTAAGGACTTTAGCTAAGACAAGTGACAGAGTTATAAAAAAATAAGAATGGACAGAAGTGTTTAGAAAAAAAGCCACATTTTTGTATGTTTTAAAATTAAAGAATTGTGGGATAAGGTGAAGTAAGCAGAAAGAACAATGGTAACAAATGAATGCGGTGCAGGGGGTCACAGTGCAAGACTGAAGAAGGGTTGGATGGGGCCAATGCAGAGGATTTTTCTAGGAGGCAGAAATATTGCTCTTTGTAAGGAACTCACTTCACTTCAGAATTCTCAAAATGAACAGGGGAAGACGATATCCCCTCCCAGCCTCCTTACTTCTTCAACAAAATTCTTCCTTCCAGCAAGCGCTGCCCTTTATTTCACTTTAAAAAGTCATAATTTTTCAGACAGAGTGGCTGGGTATGTCAGTTATTACTCAGCATGTCACCATGCCTGTTCCTGCCTTGGCAGTAATAAAATTGCTGTTTTCCCTCATGTTTAAGAAACCTGATGTTAAGAGTGGTTAAATGAAGAAGATATTGAACTCAAAATAAAAATCAGTGACTATGGAAAAACACCTGATGGCCGCAGCGTAGATCCCATCAGATAGGTCACATCAAGTACATTCATTATCTAATGTTTTTACTAAGGCAGTGTTCCAGTCCTAAGTTAGGCATCCAACAGGGCTGACATCATATATGAAACTGCTCACTGTAAGTACACAGTACTCCTCTAGAGCAGGGTCTGTTTGCCCCTTTTAAAGAGAATCAGATAGACCTCATTAGCATGACCCACTTTCTTAAACAAGGGAAGTCTATTTAGGTTCATCCGTAATTGAGTTACCCAGAAATTATGCGACAAATATTCCTTAAAGCATAACTGACACAGAAAACAGAATATAAAATGTCAGAAGTCACTTCAAAATGATATGTTGTATATGACAACAGTGCGGCCACCACTACCAGCAACACCAAGGAGAAGAAATAACTAAAAGAACACTTTTAGTCTAAAAATGTAATAATGAACATTTTTTCACATTAAAATACTAAGTGTTCAGGTGCTGAGGGTTAGCACAGTGGGACAACAGCCAGGTTAAGAAGAATAGGAGTTCTCCAAATAACCACCAAATGAGGAAGATCACCTACACTTCTGTTTAATCCCTCTTGTTAATAAATACTGATCATTGCTTTGGTGGTAGATTTTAACCTTAGCCTGAAACATACAGTATTTTTATAAGAACATTAGAAGACAAAATTTTCTCATGTCTTTTTCTAACATAACAAGGCAATTTCCATGCATAGCTATTTTTTGCCTTTAACAAAGGAACCGTGATGACAAACTCTAGAAAAACTTTCTTACCATACTTCAATTTTGCTGGAACAGAATGTAAGATCTACTGGTGTTAGCTCTTGGCTTCAGGAGAATGAACAATTCCAAGTCACATCTGCACTGCTCTGTTAACTCGTTTTTAAGTGTGACCACATTGAGATCGCTCCACAGAAGCAGGTGCAGCAACATGCACCAAGCATGGAGAATCCTTAGCCGGGACATTTGGCCAGTAATTCCTGGGTGTATTCTTGATGTGCTGACACTCCACCTGCATATCACTGGGAAGACTCTAAATCCTGAAAGCACTCCAGGTGATCAGGAAAGAGAGCCTTTACAAATTCTGACTGGACCAGGGCAGGATGGGCTGGGGTTAGAGCACAGCACACTGTGACAGAACAGTGAGACTCCTGCAGCCATTTGAACACAAACATGTTCTAAACTAAATTCCTCAAATCTCTTCTTAGTCTTGCTTTTATAGAAAAACTGTCCCAAGTTAAGGGAAGTGGTAGAATGGTTTCTGAATAAATGAATAAATAACATCATTAGCACTTGCTATATATTCTGCCCATAAGCAGACTTCCAGGCTAAAAAGAACAGCATTTAAAAAGAGCTTCAGTGAGAACCATAGACTACTAAACATCAGTAAATTATTCTGGACGTCATCTACTCCATCCTACCATTCCAAGCAGGGTATATTAGAGCAGGCTGCTCAAGACCTTGTGTAGCAGAATTTGGAATTTCTGCAAAGATGGAAAATAGAAGTTTATACTAGAAATAATGAGAACACTTCGAGCTAGTAATTAAAATGAGAAATGAGTAAATTGATTTAACTAGAAGCAGTTCTCTCTAATATTCACTCAAGGCATAAAATAAAATATTGGATTCTCTGCAGCTCTTCAGAATGATGTGAAGCTTTGAAAATAAATTCTCAATGGTGTACTCTTTCCAGCAGCCACAAAGGCCAAAAATTCCCAAAGGATATAGGAACATCTGATGTCCCAGTGTTAGTGCCAACTAAGTGTTCAAACTTGCCCTGTAATTCTCACACTGAATAGTTATACTGTGGTCAGAAGGCATTCAAAAATTAAAATAAGAAATGCTGGAAAAAATAGCTCTTCACATGAAGTTTCTACACAGATTTATGACTGGGTTATAAACTGTTGAACTCTGAAAAGCATGTCAAATTTTAAAGAGGTTTTCAACCTTCCTCTCCCCTGTCTCTCCTTGCCCCCCATCCCCAAAAGAATATGTGTTAGAAACTATAAGTTCTTGCAGAGAACAATTTGGAAGATCGCTGTGTTTTACGTAAGAACAATCTTTTTTTCAGTTCTTTGCCTCCAGTTCTACTCAGAACCTGAAGGTATATAAGCAGCTGCAAAAAAATAATGAAAACAGAGTTAATTAAAAAAATACTCAAAGAACATTTGGGCCCTAATTTTTTCTCTTTGTTAATTTGATTTTAACTTGATTGCCTGGATTAAAATGAGGACACATTGTAGTTCTTAACTCAAATTAATTCCATAGGGTATTTCCTGTTTTGTGAATTGGTTAGGGGATGTTTTTCAGAGATGAGAGAAGAGGGAATGAGTCTAGTTCTCCTTAAATCCACACTTCTCTCTGTTGCTATCTGTTGATAAGTAGACTATAGAAATTTCATAGCTTTGATTGTAAAAAATTGCAAATTGTTCTGTACAAACACCCATGTAATGTACACAAAATATTTGATGGGTAGCCAGTGACAGTGTTTGGTAGCCATACTGTTTGGCTCACATGAACTCTATGTATTACTGCCACAGGATTCCACTGTGACGTTGTAATTGCTTGCTTCTTAAAGGGAGGATTAAGGCAGTGACTGAAAGGGGACATAATTATAATTTCCTAAACTCTATTCAATTTGGATTTAGGCAGAAAAAGCACAAACTTCAGGGGATTTCTTTAGTTCCTCGACCAATTATATGAAGTAACATTTCTCCATTATACAGCACTCATATACATAAACAAGATAATCCCGCATAGAAATAAGCCTGCATACAATTCTTCTAGCCTCATCAGCTCAGCAGGAGACTTCTGTAGATGGACTATATATGTATAGGATGTGATAGGACTGAGGATCAGAACACTTGTTTTTACTGAGAATGTGAAAGCCAACGACAGGAGGTCGTTGCTCAGTGTCATTGCTTTCCTGAACAGAACTGCTGAGGTACAACAGGCGCCGGTCATCAGAGCTCCAGGTGAATATTACGGACAATCAAAAGCTATGTCAGTCACAAGGCTTCCTAATCCAACTCTGCCTAATAATCAAACCAAAAATTTTCTCTCTCACTAAAATGTGACTATTTTGATCAGCCTAACTTTAAATGCTTCCCACAGTGACATTCCCATTTTTTTCCTTAAGGGATCCTTTTATTATATGATGGGGAAGCCGTTAGTTCCAGATTCTTTTTCCTGGCAAAGGCAAAGTTCCTGGAGCTACAGAATTTATTGATGATTACTGAAATAGAGAAAAGCCTGGATTAAGGATTACATGTCTTGTGACTTCTTCCTTTTCTGAAGAGCGGGAGGGTGTGTGAAGGGAGAAAGAAAAAGGGAAAGACAGCTGTTTTGATCTGCACATGATGAAATGTGTTCCTATTCTTCTGTGTGTTTCTGGTTCCTTATCATGTTTCTGATGCACTAGGTTTGTTTTCATGAAAAAAAAAAATGCAAAAAAAAAAAAAGCATTTACAAGTAGATTATTAAAAGCTCGACAAAACAAAGTAAATATAACTATGCTCTTTATAGAAAATAAGCAGAAAAGAGTGATTTGGATCAGTGAGATAATGACCTATGGAACAAGATCCAGACCTTTTACTCCTAATTGCGTGCCCTCTTTCATTCTTTTCCTGCTACTCTGCCTTCATTTCTGTTTGTTTTTGGTTTTTTTTCCCCTCTACGCTTTGTGCATCTCTCTATTGCTAGTAGTTTGCTCCTAGAACAGCTGCTCCTTCTGTATAAACAAATAACACCCATGGCTGCTATCCCACCATTATGAATTTTCTTCCTGATGATACTCAGGAAAACAAAATTAAATGATTGGTTCAGGAAAGCACTAATAAAACTGTAGGGAATCTCTGAGGCAAGACGGAATTTTAAGGATCTTCTTTTGATCGGAGCTGGAGAGCTGACATCTGCTGCCTATTCGAGGAATTTATTGTAATAGATTCGTCCGGGAGAGGCTCCACGAGGAACCTCGGTTCATGTGTAACAGCTCCCCCTTGTGTAGACGTTTCCTTAAGTAACAGATCATTAGGTCGCCTTGCAAATAAAAAGTTTTAAGAAAACGAAATTAAGAAAGAGAACAGTAGCTGGAACAGAGAAAAACCAGACACATTAAAGCACACGTTCCTTTCATTTTCAAGGTTGTGGCACTTTTCACTGGATGTGTCCCCTTGAGTCAAATCACCCCAACGAAACTAAATGGCAAATGTCCTTCCTTCCTTCAGTTGAACACTGTGTTCAATTTTTACTTTAGGAGGAGCAAGAGAAATGCGTCTATCTGAGGCCAAAACCACAGAGATGTGTAAGTCAGTCTAGGTAGCATCCAATTGTATGCTGCAGCACCTTAATATGCAAGTTCCTGAAAGGCAAGATTTAAACAAAGACAGACCAAGAGAAGCAAATATCATTGTAAGATACAAACGAAATGCAGTCAGTAGGAATTCTGCTTTAGGGCATAGTCCTGATGTCAGAGATCCCTGCAATGTCCGGGTACAACCACTTAGGCTGCTGGAGTGCTCATCAGCTGGAGAGTGAACACTGTTTCTTTGCATTCAGCTGTTTAGAATCGGTACTTCAAAGCAACATTCTTCTTGTCTTCATTTGTGAGCTACAAATGCCATACCCAGTCAATTCCCTACTGTTGGAATGGAGTTGAGTAATTAGCCGCATCTTTGCTTCACTTTAAAAAAGCTGTGAAACCCATCATACGCTTAAATTGTAATACTTAACTTACTGATTTCAGGTGCCTATGTTCAAAAATCCACCAGGGAAAACTTCCCATCAGCTGTCACTTCAGTCTAGAGACACCTAAACTCCCTGAGGCTTCTCAGATGCATGTGGGTGGCTGCTACTTAACCCAGTTCTGGCAAAGCAAATGGGCCTGTGGTAAACCTTTACTATTAGAAGTGTATAAATTAATCAGAATTATTTTCACAGAACTAGGCTGAGAAGCAAATAGGTCATTGGCCACTAAGTTGAGTAAATAATTGTCATGAGCAAGAGGAGTGGATGGTGATGAGCACAGAAAATGGCAATATCTTTGTCTGGCTCAGCTTTAGCCTTGCTGGTATTTTGCACACAGAAATGATCAGCTTGCTGTCTAGGACAGAACTATGGCCAATTAGGAAAAAGGAAACTAGGTGTTTCTCTGCCTAATTAGAGTAAATGTTCCCAGTACAGCTGTTGTACATTGATAAGATCAGACTCACGGCAACTACATTTTGTAACCATAGCTTGCTCTCTTCTAAAATCTGTCAAATGAAGAAGGAGATGGCAGCTGCACTTCATGTAATAGCCTGGCACTCAGCAGGAGTTGGCAGGTGCAGATTCTTTTTCTTTTGGGGAGGTTAATATCCACATGTCCTATCTCCTAATGCAATAATTGATCATCAGACTCATAGCTGCTCATGGTGGTGGTGCATGCTGTGCTCCTTTGGGAAGCTGTCACAAAGTATAAGAGAATTCAAGATTGCTGTATCAGGAATTCATCACGTTGGACACCAGTAGCTGGGATACATTCCAGGAAAGTGAATGTTCAGGTTCACTGCTCAAGCACTATTTACACATTTACGCACTGACTGGCTAATAATAAAACACATAAATAAGTTTGGTGATGAGAACTCAATACTCCTACCCATCTAGGTGAGTGAACCTGATACAGGCTAGGCTGGCTACACACCCTTGGGCTCTCTCTTCTGCTCCCCATAATCTTAAGAAGAATCTGTGCACCGAGACATGACATCAGGAGGAGGAGGAGGAGGAGGAGTGCAGCCTGCCTTCAGCCCCACAAATAGTTTTTAGTACACCAGGCAGGGCACTTTCTGAAGCCGTAAGTTTTAGACTGAGGGAGTAAATCACACCTATTTCGTTGGGTCCACTGCAGATACATTCCTTCTCTGCCTCATTTTTTGGATCTTAGCAGGATTTACAGAAAAATAGGTGCACAGGCTGTGGGCAATCTTAGCATGCATGGAAGCACAGCTGCAAGTCCCTGTAGAGCTTTGTCTAGCTGCCTTAAGAGATCTGTCTTAATGAGAAGGCTCCTAAAAAACTGTAGGGGTCACAGGGTTAGAGGCAACAACTAAACTGGAACTTTTGGATTAAAAAAAAATAGATTTAGGAGCAGATCCAAATATTATCGAAATGAGTTTCAGGAATCTAAGATTCACTCTTTAAATTATTCTCTCTATATTGATTTGCCTATCAAATACATTAAAGCTGATGCATTTGTAGGCTGGACTATAATTAGGACCTGCCATCTGAAACAGACTGAGATACACTGGTGAATCCTTTAAAGGTGCTGTTACATGTGCTATTTCCCCACTCTAGTAGAGGACAGTGTTACTAAATTATTTTTAATTGACCTTATCAAATGGAGTAATTACTTTGATGGTGGTAATTAAAGCAAACACTGATCTCTTACCCAGAATATATATGAGAGGAAATGTGGTAAGATCTGCTTCAATTATTTTTTTTTTTAAATCTATTTACTCTTAGACTAATATTTCACATTTTGTCTCTTGGGAAAGACTGAAGTGAAATTTAAAAGCACCCTAATTCTGTTAAAACAAACAAGTAATGTTTCATACTCCTACTTTCAAGAACGTTTTCTTGGTTTTCAGTGATTGGAATACTCCCTTTATGCTTTTTCATATGAATCAGCAGTAGAAAATATTCCCTGTTGATTATGATTCCACAATAAGCCTATTACTAACTCAACTCCGATTTCAGGAAAAATATAAATTTGCTGGCTTTACAATGCAGGTATCTTTCCAGGGTAGAAATATCATATTCTGCTAGAAAATAATACTGATTCTTGCTACAACCACAACAGAATATTTTATCTCTGGTGGTCTGCAGAGACCCCTTTTTGAACAATTCTACTGGGGGTCAGATTTAGTAGACTGTTATCCTCTATAAACCAACCATGAAAAATGGACAGCAAAACAGTGCATAAAGAGGCAGTCCTGGAGACAGCACAGAAAGCCACGCAGATTTGGGCAACTCTTTCAGAAAACCTTTCCCACCACTAAACTGGATCTTCCCACCAAGTCTTGCTTTTAAAAATCAGTTGCAATATTCCCCACTTAAACTTTGTAAAATACACATCAGTATGAGATACAGGTTAACACAAAATATTTCAGTCTGAACTACAGTGATCATTAATTAAAATTAAGTGTTATGGTGGAAAATGTTCAACAACACTAACCCTGGTGGTACAACCATTACATCAGATAAAAAATATTGGTACTTTATCTCTGAGACAAGCCTGTATTCATCCCAACAGCAAATTGGCACCAGTGAAATACACCTTAGGAGCACAGGCAAGAGAAATAGACCTTCAGGATGACTAAGTGCATGCACAGAGTAACCCACCTGGAATGGGTGCTGTCCTCTTCATATTCTCATAATACATATTTTGTGTGAGAATCCAGAGTACTTATTTCTCACTTTGGCCTTTGATGTCCAAACTACTGCTGCAGGTTTTTAAATCAGATAGCCCAATCTCTTTTCTTTGTCAGGTGCTGTAATTCCTAGCTGCCTGTCTCTGCCTGCAGAGTATAAAATTAGGAATTGTGTACTCTTCACTGTTAATATATTACTTTAGGGTTTGTAAGAAGTGTGATAAAAAAGGGCTTATTTCTCATGCCCAAACATTATTTAATTCCTGAAATCAGAGAGGCAGGCAGCCTTATTCACTTTATACAATACTTTACTCTTGGGTGTGTATCAGTTAGAACTCCAGAATCTCAGATTTGGCCAAACCTGTAATTACAGGGCTGTCTGAATAATCCACCTTCAGCAGTGCCCTGCACAGCACAGTTCCAGTTCATCCTTGTTCCACAAGACTTTCACCTGCATGGCTGCTCATTGCGCCCAGCAGTTCCCCACACACACCTCCCGTGTCACTGTACAAACCACAAATAATGAGTCAACCAGATCACCGTGCCAGCAGAGCTCCAGCACCCATGCTCTCCCTGTAGCTCAGTGCCTTGCATCTGCTGCCATTTTTTCCTTAGGCTGTCAGCACATTTGGCTTCCCTCTTTCACCAGCTGGGAAAGGTTACCAGCCAGCTGCATGCTTCTGAACAGACAGCAGAAGATCTGCACAGACACACAGGCAGAAGAAAATACAAACAGGAGCCAGTGCTTGGCTAGGAATCACTGCTTTTGACACATGGCTGTTCCTCCATGGTGCTCAATCCCATCCATCCTCTGCCCATCTGCTTCGCCCTCTGTGTTCTCACCCCATGACACTTGCAAGGTCGACACCTTGCTAAGTGACAAGATGGAGCACAGACTCATATAGAGGAAATTTTATGTTCAGGATGGAGTCTGGTACATTCACAAATACAAATCAAAACAGATTGAATCACCCAAGGATGACACAGAAATATTTCAGAAGGAAAACCTGGCTGAGCTCCTACCTGTGATTCAGTTAGTCATCTACTCCAGTCTTTCATAGCAAAAGATGGCTCGTTAGACTAGGACCCAAAGCATATCTAGAAAGCTGGATGAGTCAGAAATAGGTTGTCTTGAACTATCTTGGAAACACACCTCTGTCCACATCCTGCCCTGACTGAGATGCTTGCCTGTCTGAGAGCATTCACAACTTGATTTCCTGGCCAGTCCAGAAGGACGTAGATATACTTCTCTTTTTTTTCCATCAGGTAGGGTATAGTTTTCCAACAAAATGCTATTGGCACATTTGCAGTGTTCAACCAGGGACTTCTCTAGAGGATTGTGACTGGAGAGGCCCCTCTGAATGTTTTATACCCCTTCCTTTGTATAGAGCCCTGCTAGTGAATGACTGTGTCCCCTCCAAATGTGTTGGCCTGGAGTATATTCATGAAGGAAAAAAATCACATAATGAATTCCCCTTCCTTGTGTCCTGTGTGGCCAAGGAAGTGTTTTCTGGAAACTGTAAGGATTTGTTCAGTGCCTACAAACTATATCAATCTGAGTCTGAGGAAAGATGTTTTTACAACAGCATAAAATTTGAGCTCTTTCCTTGATCAAGCTTTATAATACATTTTGTTTCCTGACTAAACGTGTGTCCAGCAGGACTAGAGCAGTGACTGTCCCCCTGTATTCAGCCCTTGAGTGACCGCAGCTCAAATCCTGTGTTCAGTTCTTGGCCCCTCACTACAAGAAAGGATGTTGAGGAGTTGGAACATGTCCAGAGAAAGGCAATGGAGCTGGTGAAGAGTCTGGAGCACAAGCCCTGTGAGGAGAAGCTGAGGGAGCTGGGGTTGTTTAGCCTGGAGAAAAGGAGGCTCAGAGGAGACCTTATTGGCCTCTATAGCTCTCTGAAAGGAGGTTGTAGCCAGGTGGGGGTCGTATTTTCTCCCAGGTAAGAAGTGGCAGGACCAGAGGAAGTGTCGTCATGTGCTAAAGGAGGTTTAGATTGGGTATTAGGAAAAATTTCTTCACCTAAAGGGTTGTCAAGCACTGGAACAGGCTGCACAGGGAAAGCAGTTGAATAAATACCAGAATCCCTGGGGATATTTAAAAGATGTGTAGATGTGACACTTAGGGACAGGTTTAGTGGTAAACACAGCAGCGCCAGTAGTTCTGCTGGATGACCTTAAAGGTCTTTTCCAAACCAAATGATTCTATGATTTTAAACTCTGTTCCACCAACAGACACACACAAAATCCTAACCAGTGGCCTGTGCCACATCTTTCAATGGTTATGATCTCTCAAAGGAAACAGCATCTGGGTGTTATGGCAAAAAGCATGTCCATGGACTCAGGCCTCAGCATTTGAAAAGCCTTCCTGCATGATGAAGGCTTTCAAGCAGGCCAGAGTCTGTCAGGATGGATGCTGGCAACAGATCTCTGTGGGATCCAGGCCCAGACAGAGCCTGAGGGAGCAGCACAGAAGGCTACCCCGGTGCAGTCTTCAGTAACAGTGTTCTGATGTAGCAGAACACACGCAGTAATTGAGATAATACAGCTGGTAACGGGATAAAGCAGCACCTGCTGATTGCTTTGCAAACAAGGCTGGTCCAAGAGAAATAGAAATTCAAGCAATTTTACAGAAACAACGTGAGTTGGGGTGAAATGACTGGAAATAATGTGGGAAGGCATCATGAAAAAATATTAAAAATGGACTTGAAGAATTTGTGTAGCAACAGAGCTTACATAAAGTTGCCCCCTGTCTAATAGATGCTATGGACGAAAAAAATAGAACATTAAGAATGGAGAAGAGAGGCTATGGAGGCACAGAAAGAAAAAAAAAGTATGCTACCATGGGAGAATATGTAGGTGGAAATATGATCAGTGCTGTACACAGGAGCAGAGAAATGTTTAAATAAAACATGTCCAGCTGGTTTATTCTGCTACTGTTCTTAAGTGAAGTGAAACCATTGAGACAGAAGCCCTGTTCTGTGTATTTAATCATTTTGCAAGGAGTGGGATATTTGAAGCTTTGGGAAAATACATCAGAAAGAGATGCGAAAAGACTCAAGGAAACAGCATGGGACTGAAGCAGATTTTCAACATTTTTCAGGGCAATAGGAGGCTGAGTGTATGGAGTGTGCAGTTGTCTTCAGAAATGGATGCCTCTTTAGTATGCTGTTACTCAGCTGCATCTTTCAAGCTTGATTAATGCCTAATGTGATTGTCTTTAAAATCTGTCAGCATTTGGCAGAGATCAGATAAGTGGCTGTGACAGAAGTGCAAATATTTGTACTGCAGTTTTGTACCCTGATGTGGTTATGATTAATAAGTTTTGCTTATGCACCTCTAGAGATTGTTTTGTAAATTATCTTGCTTGGATATATTAAATTTATATTAAATCAAAGTGCTCAAATATATTTTCCTATGGGTTTACTATTTTAAATAAATAGGCAGCAACATTGCTTAGAGAACCTAGCTGGCACATTTTAAAAATCATGCCAAAGTTGAACAGATTAAATTGATCAGAAAGAGATCGCATCACAGGATATCTCCCCTGATACAGGCAGGAAATGGGACTAAAACAATACTTTAAAAAGTAATTTTCAGGAAAATGGAAGAAGCGGAAGCTTTTTCAATAAAGATAACAAGATTCCAGATGCTGTAAAATGTAAAGATCACACAAATCAAGCTGTAAAAGTAAGTTAATCATTTGGAGATAGAACACGAAGAAGGAAAGAGTTGTTGACTAAAGGAGCAATGATGCATTAGAGAAGTTTTTTGTTATCCCCTCTTTATGTGAAGGACATGAAATAATGGGGTTTTCCAAAGTGGGTATGCTGTGCAAAGGAAGAAGAAAGCAAAGCTTTTGTTGTGCCTGGTGTTCATTCAACCTCCTGTTACCATAGGTGTGTAATGGATCTCAGTAACCTTGATAAAGACATAGTCACCAACCACACTATGCCAAAAGAGAAGCTAGGAGTTTCTCAAAATCATAGCTAAAACTGAGTTAAAGTGATTGAGGAGAGTAGCCGGGGAGGATGGCTGGTGAAAGATGAAAATACTCATTGATATTATTGATATTTATCAGATAATCTAATTAGATGCTAGATTATTAAGGCAGCCAAAGGGTCATAGAAAGGAAAAATCCCCATTGCCTTTGACAGTCTGATTTTTTGGGATTCAGTCTCCATAGGGAAATAATTGCCACTTCTTGAGCAGAAATGACATTTGATCCAATGGAGTTCTGAACTTAGGCAAAGAAGACAGAGTAGGTAATGCTGTTGTCTTTACTTAAGTTTCAGTCCAACTGTCACACTTCCAACTCTGACAGCGAGCTGCTTCCTTTTCCTCTCCTACACAGCGTTTCACAATTTTCACTCCTCTTTGCTTTGATCCACAAAAAGACCGATTTCCCAGAAGGATTCCTATCTATGAATTTATATCCTTACTCTCTGGAACTTAGTTTCCTACTCATATTTTCCTTCCATAAGTTCTCCTAGAAAGTTTTCTTCCATATGAAATTCAGATTCAGCAAAAGGTACAGGCACAGTGTGAAAATGTTTGGTAGAATGAAAATGACAAAATGAGATGAGACACTTGGCAGTGATAAGGAAGGTTGAAATAAACTGTATTCTAAATCTGAAAATAAGGTCCTTATTAAAACAAAGACTATTAAATTATTCCTAAGTTACTGTCTATTTTTGCTTTGAAGTGTAAGCAGCCCGGAAACTTCCCAGCTCCCACATCTGGCTTGACATCAAATGTAGATAGACTAACAGTTTTACATAAATATTATTAACACAATTCCTGTCCACATCCCATTTCCTCCTGTAAGTCTGGAAAATTTTTCCAGGTAAGACATTCAGATGATGGTATCCTCAAAACAAACATACATGTTATTCCAGAACTCCTCAAAGCACAACTTTCCTTTAACAAACAAGTAGCACAACCATTTTGATAGATATGACTGTGTGGCAATTCCAATTTTTTTGGACCCTGAAAAGATGTTCTCTTGTTTCTTCAAGCTGAGAACCATGAATATTTGCATACAAATACAGCTTTGGGACATAGCTACATTCTTTTGTATGTGCTGGTTGCAAAGAGTGAGATGCTTGAAACTGTATTTCAAAAGTTCTGAATTCGTAAGTTGCAAACAGCCTGTCACTAGTGATTATTTCTCCCCAGACAACAGAATGACAACAAAATTATTGTCTACATTTTAGTGCTCTGAACATTAATGGATTCATTGAGAAGTAAAATGTCTGTAGAAGCCAGATAGCCCCATTCTGTCCTTCTAAGTCTTCAGGCAACAGATTATGGGCTGTGAATGATCAAATCTTTGTCTTGTTTTGGTGACTGAATCCTTAAAAGTGCAGTGTTCAGCTTCTGCTTCTGCTGGTGTTTGTGTAGGTTTCAGCTCGTGTTCTATATAAGAAGAGTCAAAGTAATGCCCGTCTGTGAGGGGCTCCCTCCCCTCAAAAGGAAAGTCATCAGGACATGTTCTCAATTGCAAATTGAAAATAGGATCTCTGAGCCACTGCCTTTGTTGTCGTTGTTGTTTTTAAATTGAAACTCTTTGAAAAAAATCTTTAGTGGTTGAAAGCTTGGAAATCAACAGGTTCTCAGCCATTTTTGCCGTTAGATATGGTCTGTGGATTCAGGATCTTGAACTTAGATGTCTAAATCCTATCTAAATTCTATTTTGAGTTGAACATTTTCATATATCATGTTTGATTTAAGAAGTGACTTAAGGTATATCTTGTCTGCTGATCTTATTTTCAACTATTCCTGGATTTCAGCCCAAGCCATCTCAATATTCAAGTTTGAAAGTACTTTAATCTCTAGATGGATTGTCAGATTTGCAGAAGGATTAGAAAGTGGGTCTTTGTTGTGTTTATTTTTAACTTTAGCTGTTATCTACCTGCTCTGGAATAAAGGAGCATGCAAAATACCCTTGAAATCCTGATAGATATTCAATGTCTTTCTGAATCTTTTCCCTACTGAAAAGCCAGTTCACAACAGCTGAGAGAAAAAAAAGTACTCAAAAAATCTCAGAGAACTATGAGATATGCACTCGGGAAATAAGAATAAGGACAGAAAGAGTAATTGGAATGCCTTGTCCTCAGATGCTGGTCAATCAAGCATATTTTGGCTGCTCAGGCAGACGTAGTAAGAAGTCACAATGAAGAGATAGCCTTAAAACATAAAACTCGCCTTTGCTTACAGTGCTTAGGTGTCTCAGCCTTTAAAATGGTAAAGGCCATTTATCTGCAGTTCTGTAGCTTGCCTCTCACTTACGGCTTTGAAGCCGTTCACCTCAGCTGCTGTGGCAGTGTTTTCCCAGAGATGCTTTGGCAGTGCTCCCTGTCAGTCTCATCCTGCTGCTCTCATGGCCTGGCACCTGCAAACCCCAATAAGGCTCTCATGCTGAGTTTTCATCTGAAGCCACACCGGTGCTAGATTTCCCCCCTTCCTACCTCATGGTTGCAGTATTTGGTTTATATCAGGGGACCTGATTGTATGCCTGCACAAAGCTCTAGCAACGAGGCCGCGCCTGGGCCTGATCAAAGCATGCTCCGAGCTGTTCTAATAGCAGGAAGAACCTACACAGGAAAATTTGAAGTTTGTCACCCTGAAATGAGCACATGAAAAGGGCAAAGGAGAGAGGCAGAAACTGGTCCTTGGCAAGAGGGCGCTCATGGGTTTTACTGCCGAGAGTAAAGAGATTGTTTAGGGTGAATGATTTTCATGGAGTTTTTTGTTTTGCTTTTGAGGAAAAGGATGCCCTTCCACTCCCTGGCAGTTAATGCCTCCTCATCCATCCTGACTCCTTCTAATATAATCAGCAGGAAGCCTATCATTGCTTGACAGAGGCCTCCACAAAGTACACGGCTGTGCTGTGGCTACTTTTCTGCCCTTTTGACCCTTGATCTTCTACCCAGCTCTTTACTCAGGCTTATTAGCCAGTATTTTGCACAGGTACAGTGACACTCACTGGCAGTCGATCAGTGTATGGCAACAACCACCTACCACTGAAACATACCTCCAGAATATTTCCAAAACACTTGTGAAACAGTTTCAAGCAATTATGGACCACAGTTCAGCAATAAGCCATGGATAAATGATCTTTGATTGCCACCAGGAATTAATTGCTGTTTGTTATTCATTATTAATTACTGACACCAGTTGTTTACAAGCCACTAGAAGTTACCAACAATCACCTTATTCCCAACACATAGGGACAGAATATTGCTACAATCAAAGGATGTCTGAAGGCATTCTATGCTTTTCCACTCAATCCAGAATTCCAAGTGCTTAGGTTTCTTCAGAAGGGCATTTGCAACATGCACATTTGGTGTCCATTTCCAGGTTTCAGAACAATATTCAGTCAAATAAAGGCTCTTTAAGCCTTTATTTATTTATTTATAATCTTGTAAATCATTGGTGTGCAAGGTAGTAACCAAAGGCTTTGGAAATAGTCCACATACATAAGATCACTCTAAACATTAATGAGAATTCTCCGTAAACATTGGAGAAATTTATCAGGACAAATTACAAAAAGCATTGGTATAGAAAAACGGATGACAGTTATAAATATTGCGTGGGATTGTTGAGCTCTAGAAGAATTCTGCCTTCTAATTCACAGTAAATCAGATTCTTTAGAGTGTTTGAAGAATACCTGAACTGTTGGACGGATAGGCATAAGCATTTCTCACCTAAATATTTCTGCAATATCATTCACCCTCTTAAGTAAAGAAAATCTGACAGAAAATTAATACCCTAACCCATTATACCTGACATTTATGAATGTAATCAGATACCATTCTTCTCTGCATGGGGTCACCATTGCCTCTAATTAGATAGACAAAATTATTCCTCATTTTGAAATGTAGATTCTATTCCTATTATGTTTTATTTGACATAATCTCTTATGATGACAGACATACATTATGTGCATGTGTATTAGAGCAAAACTCCTTGCTAATTACATGTATTTATTACAGATTTAATGAAAAAATAACTATGCAAGATACTAGGAATGATCAAAATTTTGTCTCCATGGAGACATCACCCTGCAGCTTAACAAAAAGAAAAATAAAAAAATGGCCATGAGGTGCAACAGAGACTCCCCCTTCCTATTCTTCTCTTCACATCATTGGTCAGCATCCTCTCATCTCTATTCAGAGTCTCTCAACGTGTGGAGATAGAAGGTGGTCTGGAAGTGTATTTCATAAGAAGGAGAAAGCATATTCATGCCAAATGACCCTCAGAGGGAATGCATCACCCAAGAGAGGAAATCTGGTTACTCCTAATCAACACAAATTTCTTGTCTGCAGGGATTCTCAAAAACTGCTTTCAGTTGGTAAGGAGTGAAGAACCAAAACAGATACAAGTCCTGAAGTGCTGCAGGATCTGAGGCTTATTAAGATCAGCAACTCAAAATTAAATTGCTGTTCTTTTATTCCTATACTCTAGTACATCTCCGGCTTAGACGATTCAGTTTAGGTTTCTCAAAATATCAGAAATATTTGTAGCACCATAAATACAATAAAAGGAAATCAGGGTTCCTGAGTCACTGGGCCACATAATTTCCAAAGTCCAAAGCACAGTGAGCAAGGTTTTTTGATTTCACAAACTTCTACCTAGTACATGAGTTTGTCATGTACCGTAACCAGAATTGGAACATATGCCTGCAGAAAAGTTGAGAAGTACTGATCAGAAATCTTCTTTTAAATAAAGCCTTAGTAAGTGGTAAACATGACCTTCATTTTTGGTTTTAAGCACATCACCAAAACTTGCTGTGCGGCATATGACATGTCCGATTCTTTGGCTTGGAAAAATACCAAGTAAAATACCACAACAGTGCTTTCAACTGACTGCAGCAGAAACACTCATACTTCATTGCACAGGGCTCAGTAGTGGCTCTGTAGACATGGTATAGAGTTAACTTCATCTGCCTCAAATTAAAAATATGCTTTTTTTATGCCAGATTCCCAGTTGGTATACCAGGCATTTCAAGATCTGCGCAAACATTTATGTGAGGCACTGCTGGAATTGTGTTCTTTATACCAAATGCTAAAAAACACATTGCATTCATCTCAACAATGACTGAAACAGAACCTCAGCAGCTGGGCAGAGTGTGAGAGAGCTGCAGAGACAAAATGAAATATGCCCAATAACAGCAGTGAATCTGCCAGCTTCCAATTCCACCTTTTCCTTTTCCTCCCAAGAGAGCACAGTTAGACCCTTGGTAAGCTTTACCTTGAATATCTTGGACTAATTAAGCCATTTCAGCCATGTGCTAATTCTGTAGTGCAAACAGATCTTTGGAAGGCAATACGACTGGCAGCACCACAACGACTCAATAATACATGCTAAGAGGAAAATATGATAAACCGTTGATTCATTCTCAGCAAAATTCATGTACTTTCCACAATTTACTACTGAGTACTGAATTACATCTGCACAAGTAAATACACTTGGTGTAAATGGTGGATGAAACTGAATGAAAAAAAGCAGTCTCCTTAAAGCTTAGTCCAATTAGCAAATGATGGAATCAAGCCGCTAGTTTGAGTTGCTTTTCTCCAGATTAGAAGTGTTCGCAAAAATGACTTCATTACGTAGAGAAAAACTGAGATTAAATATCCAAAGAATACTTTCTGACAATAAAAGCTTCTGGATGTGAAGAAATCTCCCCAGAGAAAAGACATCAGCTAACCACTAGGATTATTTAAGAAAGTACTGGATGATACATTGAACAATATGAAAAATTTTAAAATTAATTTTCCCATTTTTATTCCTGTGATATTCTAATTATTAGTCAGCATAAGCAAGAAGGATTTGCTTTTATAATGCTACTAAGGATTTCCTAGATTTTTTTCAATTTCAATGCTACAACAGATTATTGCTAATTTGGTGGTGTATTAAGCTAAGTTCATGCAGTGAAAAATAGTTTAACTCTCTTCTGTATCATAATATAAATATTTCAAGTAAATTTCGAAGTTTTTTTTTAAACTTTGAGACTTTTTTTCAGGGAAAAAAGAAGTGCTACAAAGTCTTTAGCAAAGGTGGGGTTTTTTTGCTTGATGCAAAATATTTGCTCAAAATGTTAAAAGGACTTGCTCTAAAGAAAAACCAACCAAACAGCAAACCCCAGAAATGCCAACTACATAATGATATACAAATACTCCCTTTAAAATTTCTGTTTTCATGATGCCAAACAAGTTCTTCACCCAGAGGGTGGTTGAGCACTGGAATAGGTTCTCCAGGGAAGTGGTCACAGCACCAAGCCTGACAGAGTTCAAGAGGTGTTTGGACAATGCTCTCAGACACGTGGTGTGATTTTTGGGGTGTCCTGTACAGGGCCAGGAGCTGGACTCCATGATTCTGATGTGTCCCTTCCAACTCAGCATATTCTGTGATCTGTGAAACGTTTGAAAGGATGGTATGGTTGGAAAGTAGATTGGTTGTGAATACAACATTTACAAAGAAATTAAGCAACACGTATGCAGGAATAATATAATATCATACGTGCTTTAATCCACTTTTGCCATTGCTTAAACAAAATAGGAGATCATAATTCCAGCCTGCTCACAACAGTGAAACCTTTCTGGCCCCAATTTATGGCACTCCGTAGCTCTCTACAATCTCAGGTGTAAACACACCTGTAATGACTGTTTTATAATCTGCCTATCTGGGACAAACACCAAAGTGAAAACTCAACAAATAACATACTTCAGAATATCAATGGGAAGGAAGTCCTTCTCATCAGAGCACACAGCGGATCAATCAATGTAAACATAAATTTCAAACATAACCCAGTTGCCCAAAACCAAAACAGTATTTCACCACACTTCACAGCAGCTACTGAAATGTTTCGTAGAAGGGCTGAACTTGAGGGCTGTTACCACCTGGTTACTCCTGCTCTGTGAGCATAAGAACACAGACCCAGACCCTCTGTTGATGCCACTGATATTTCCTGAACCTTCCTCAGTCCCACCCTACAATCTCTTGCCCGTTACTACTGGCCACTACAGGTGGGAAGCGAAACATAAAGAGACAGGAAACTGGAAATCTGGATAGTGCAAGATTTTCTAGTCTTCAGAGAGAGAATAAGTAGTGTCTCCAGGGTTAATTTGATATGAATTATATTGACTGAATAACAAAGTTAATGGAAAAAAAATCAAAGGGTTCAGCTTTCTAGTGTGGTTAGGGCTTTAATTGCATTTTCATCTTTCTAATTTTATTTTTAGCAGGAAAACTGTCATATTTGAAGGAGAATCAGCCTTGGGGCTCTTTCTTCTCTGCTGCATCTTTATATTTTATGCAGGTTAATGAGGTGTGCCTCTACTAACCTTGATTGTAAAAGGGTTAGGGAACTAACCTGCCAGCTACACACCTAGAACTCTTTAGCAGAATCTAGTGATGTTTTAGGAACATCCTAATGCTTTTTGCCCTTGATCAACAGGTTTTTTTAACACTAAAATATGTCTTTGTTAAGATAAGTTTTCTTAGGTGCACATGAGCATACCACTCCAAAGAAGTTTTTAAGTCCTGAAGGACTCTTCAGCTTCATCTGGGTACAAGTTTGCTTTGCTATCTGCTTTATTTAGCTTTCATATCCTACCCCAGAGAAAGCTGCCTTTTAGTTTGTTGAAGTACCTAATGAATATAAAAGAATTTTTGACCCTAAGGAAAGAAAACTTGCAGAGTTCAGTGTACTTTATGTTGCACGACATTAAAGAAGGGTGTATGAATAAACATGCTGTGCACTAGCTCTGTAGTGCTCCTGTTACAACTGATTGCAGCCTTCTTCCTGCCCGGCTCTGCTGTTTCAGGTTGCAGAGAAAACCAGCACATTTTGAATGTCTAGCCAATCTGCCACTTCATCTTTGGTTTCTGCACACGAAAGAGAACAAAAACTGACATATATTTGTAAAGACACAATTTACCCTGAAGTGCATGTTTGCTCGTTGGCTTTATCTGAGCCACTGGAAAACTGTGCATGTTGGAGAAGGCATTCCTCTCACTTCACTGAGCCGCAGCCACACAACAAGAAAAGCCTCAAAGCAGAGAAGGAGAGGCATCTGCCAATGCAATTGCAATCAGCAGCTCCTCTGGTGCCCTGAGGAAACTAAAACACGGTGTCTGTCTAAAGTAGAACAGAGGCTGCTATTTCTTGCAGGATTTGTGTTCAGTACTAACAGCATCTAAGCACGTTACAGTAAGGAGTGACAATTACTTCTGCAGACTTCAAGAATGAGCATTTTCATAGTGCACAATGATGAAAGTGGGATTAAGCAGCTAGAATTTCAGCTGGACATCTGTGAGTCATTTGTAGTGGTGGGATTAACAGGACAGAACCACCCCTCAGAGATTAGTCCGTGCAAACCAGTAAAAACGGAACCTGACACACAACAATCCTGCCAGACAAGAATTCACTTGTCCCTGCATAGACAGACTGTAGGAATTGAGGGCCTTCCTAGTCTATATTTCTATGATTGACAGCCTTACTGTTTGCCACCATGTAGGGACAGTTTTGCTATATGAAGATATTTAAGAATATTCTTTTTTAACTGGTCAAAACCATTCACATTATTATCAACTCTTTGGTCTGTCATGACTGATACGTAATGTCATCTCTATTGGTTATCTTTCTTGTTCTGTGATTTCGAGGGAAGTGGCCTCACTTATTTCTTTTTCCTTTTGTTTGTCAGAGTCTAGAATTTTTCAAGGGTTTTGGAAATAGGCTTCTCCTCTTCTATTCTGTTCTCTTTAGAAAGCTTCCCTATATGCTGGAACACATTTCTGATATTTTCTTTTGTTGCTTGAGTTTCCACCTTTCTAAAAATTTGCATATTTTAATATATTATACATTTTATTCTATGCAGTCTTAGGAGCTACAACTTCAAACATTTGTTATTTACACATGCATTTGTTTCATATGCTTCCTCAGCGAGGCCAACTGTAGTAAGCCTGAATGAAAGCAAAATATTCAGTTTTTCCCACTGATCTGGCACTATGAGTGTTTCTTCTACTGCACCAATATTTTCTGGGATCATGGTGGCTTGAATACTGATCTCCTACTTTGTCCAAAACTGTCCATTACTCCCCTGAGTTTCCTCATCTGCAGCAATACTGCTGTCATTCTTTGTTCATGCTGTGAGCATAAATTGTCACGACTTACTATAAGCTGTTCATGCATTTGCTTCACTTTTTCAAGCAGAAAGCATCTCTTCAGCTTGTGGTATTTTTCACAAGAAGCACAATTTACTGGCTGATTTCTGTCTTCAGCTTCTCTTTGCCTGTTAGCTTAGGATCTTGCAATTTCTTATCTGAGCTCTGCCTGTTACCTCCCTAAAATGACCAGAATGTCTCACCAGCATCAATAATTTGCATATTCATGTATGTTTTCAACTTCTTTTTATATTCTTTCATATACATCACTTATACATCTTTGTAAAGCATGTAGTACTCTGTGCAGCTCAATAATACAGTCTCACAAAGGCATATTTTACCAGAATTAATGGAAAACTAATGGAAAAACCAGGCACTTTCCAAAACAACTGTTATCAAAATTATTTTCAGACTGCCCATTAATTTTTTTTTGCAAGAATAACAGGCTCAAATATTTTTCAGTTATTCTCCATAGGTTTCCAGGTTTTAGATGCGATGCTGATTATATCCACTCTCCTCTTTTGTGCAGAAACTTTTCTCCATCAGTGACTACCAGAGAGCTGAGTTTAAAAACATCCACTTCATTCATTGCCTATGTTGTATCAATGTGCTTGCGTTGCATCGGATGAACATCTATACAACAATCGATTCAAATGTCTTGTGCAAGAGGCTCTTTCTATTGAGTTTAAATCCCATGGCTCCTGCACTGCTATCTGCTGGGGAAAACAAAAAAGGAAAAAAAAAAGGAAAACAAAAGGGAACTGTGCTATAAATCTTCTTGCAAATTTGCTTTGAACATAAGTTCAACCAGAGGAAGCAAAAATTCTTAATTCTACTTTTCATGTTCATAATTGCATCTTCCAAGATGGGTATTTTCATGGGAATGAGTGTGATTTTATTTCTTGTGCTAGCCAGGAACAGGTCTTGGTGAGAATCTCTTTCAGTCCAACATCTGAAGCCTTGCTAATTTCTCACTTTGCAATAGTATATGAGAGTCATCTCCTGTCTTCAGCTTGCTCTCAATTCTCTTGCTCTCAGTTCCAGCTCAATAAAAGAAATTTTGTGATTCTGCGAAGAGTGTAAATTTTGAATTTTGCCAGCTGTGATGGCTTATTGTAACAACAGTTTTGCTGTGCAAAATAGTTACCTTTCTTGAAAACAGTTTTTCCCAATATTCTGCCGAAATTCATAGCAAAGCCATAATTCCATAGCCGTAACAATGAAACTAGTTTGCTTCTATGTAATAGAATAACAAGACTATTATAGAGTACTGTGTTATTACAAAAAAAACATCCAAACCAACCAACCAAACAAGGACATCAACCATCACCTTACTTGACTTTCATAATCTCTGGCATTAACTTCTTTAAATGAAAAAAACTTGGAAAAATTCATTGATGGCTGTCCCCATCACAACAGTGGCATCGTTTGACTCACAGATTTGTTCCCCTTTTAGTTAGTAGCAAACCAGTTCAATCAGCAAATAAGATGAGCTTTCTCAGGGCACCAGAGAACCTTCCTCCCTCATACAGCTCTTCTATTCTCATTATCAACTCAGTTTAGACTTACCCCTCAAAACAGGCTGTACCTTTTTGCTTGTGCTCAGAATTGCAGGCCAAAAATGCACACTTGACTCAATTATTCCATATGCAAGTATCACCTTGAGGTTAACTCCTGGTCCACAAGAAGTGGCAGAGGTCTGAGCACCTTAGGCAGAGCCAAAGTTCCACATGCAGGTGTGCGGCAAAAATACATTTAATTTTTCTGAAACCCCCTCATTTGAGGCTTTTCACGGGCAATGTTCCACATTTAGGAGATTTTAACTGGTCTGAAAATATTGGTGCATCTTGTATTATCTTCTTGAAGCTTGGGTTTGTCAGAAAAATATGGAAATTAATGATGCTTGAAATACAAAATTTGGTAAAAGTTTATGAACAGAAGGTTGCATGGACAATCGTATTAAATCTAGATGAACTCTCCTTGGGTGAACATTGAAAAAATTTATTAGGTTTGTTAGAGAAATTTCAAACCTTGTTTCCTTAACACTAAAATAGAAAAGCATCACAAATGTGCAAAAAGACAGATCCTTATCAATACACAAACACTGCACTCTCATTAGTTTTCATTTGCAAAGGTAATGAAGCAGAAAACACCAGCAGTTTGGAATTTACAACCCGAAGAAGATCGGTAAATAAAAGCAACAGACTATCCCAATATCCCTGAATCCTGCCATTTAAAGTCTCTTCTGGAGGACTTAACAGGCAATATATATCAGTTTTAGAAAAGTGGCATCTAAATCAGGAGGAACACACAGAATCAAGTAGGCTGATGGAAATCTATCTTTTAACTTGATGGCAGTAATGCCTGCAGAATTTGGAGAGATTTATGCCAGGGCTCAAGGAATATAATATTCCTCTTGAATTAACTAATTTTTGCAATCAGTGTGCTGTGAGTGGTACACAGATGCCAGGAAAGATTTGTGGCCTGCCTGAAGTACCAATTATCTTCCATTTTCTACAGTAAAAGTGTCTGGAAATGTGAGTGATAGCAGTACATTTCACACATCACTAATGATGGGATTAAATGTAAGCTCTATCATGTCTAGTAACAATTTTTGTAAATAACATAAAATAAAATACAGAAAGGAAATAATTGGAATTTGTGCAAGAAAAGTTAATTTAGTATTTTTTTTCTTCTAATGATATTTCCCATTGCAACTGACTTTTCAACCTTAGATGCTACTAGAAAAGAGTACTATTAGGAGAGGCTAATTTTGTTCAAATAACGGGTAGCCCAAGAAAGGGTAATCTAAAACCAGCCCGATGTGAACTAAAAATTCTATCTAAACTACTGCTTTGAAGTTAATCAGATCTCACTCTTGGCATGTACCATGGAAAGTCTTGAACTTCCTGTGACCAGTCTTGTGTTCCAGACACTTGCAAGTCCCAGGTGACGGCTATGGGACTCTCCCATATGATTCTGACTCGTTCACTCATCCACTAATCACAGTGGAAGGAAATCCTGGTTCCCACATACAAATGATGGCGTCTTTCCTGACAGGCTTAACTGACCAAACTGTTTGAATAACTCTGTCTAGAACACTGATTTCTTAAGTACTTTAGAAATATTTTTTTTCAAACTGAGCAAAAGTTACAGGTATTTGAGTGAAAAAATAATAAATAAAATCACTCTTTTTTTCCCATTTAAAGAAAACATGCTCTATGCCTAAAAAATGAAGGTTCAAAGGTTGAAGCCAAAATGTAGGTCAGACTTAAAAATGGCATGGGATTAATCATCTCTGAGGCACAGAGAATAAGCTCATATTACTTAGAGTATTTGAGGAGCTGGGAGCATTTGGGAATTGTCTCTGGGGCACACCCGAAAGAGAAATTTAGTAAGGTCTTTAAATATGCTCCTGAGAATCAATGGGCCATAGGGGAATGCATCAGAAATGCCCATCGGTCCCAAGAAGAAATTTTCAAGGCCTAACACACATAAACACACGGTCACAGAGGAGAAGCTTATTTTAGAAAGTGTGTGATTCCACAAGTCAGTTTTGTGTATTTGTCAGCAGTGAGATGGTTCTAGCTTTGCCTACGACAATTGGAATTTTTATGTACACAGGGGACTATTTTATTTTCTAAAAAATCTGTAAATGCAGAATCTGTGTTGGAGTTTTAGCCTGATTAGTGTCATCAAATATCAAAGATGTTCATGTACATGTACACAGCTCGCTGCACTACATGCCCCCTAGTTTCTAATTTTCAGTATTTCTGTCTTTTGTTGCACATTTTTTGGCTCAGCTGCTTGTAAATTGCTACAAGATGTCCCCAGCCAGACATGAAGCTGTAGGGAAACACCTGGGGGGAGAAAAGAATAGAACCACAGCTGTGAGGTCTTGTTTACAGGCAACATCCCTATGCACACTATTGAGTGCTAACTTATAGTTACACAAATAATATTTTTTTCTCCGTTTTAAATAAAATACAATGTTTATGATTTAAAACAGTGCAGCAATACAACTTTTATCTTGATAATTGCCCTGTGCCCCCCTACTAGGCTCAGGCAAGCAGATTCCATGCTTCAGCAGTCAGAGGAGTCCTCTGCTCAGAGGAAACCTTGGAATGGGCAGAGGTATGAAGTTGGAATCCCAAGGGGATTGTGATCTCGCTTGCATCTCACTTCTTTGCCACCTGCATTGTCTTTGGAGGTTACTGAGACATAGGAGCAGGTTTAACAGCTTAGAGGCAGAATTTGGTATCTGAATATCCTGAGGAGAGGAAAGCACCTTTCCCTGGACTATGCTACTGGAAGTAATTCCATAAGCCAGCTTGACAAAAGAAACAATGATCCAAAAATCCACACAATAGATCAGTGGTCCAACTACTGTAAGATGAAGTGAAAATGATAGAAAAGCCTACACCTGATGTTCACTGGATACACTGTCCAGCTGGCATAAACTGAGTGTTAAAGGGAGAATGCTCAGGCAGCGGCTTCTCCTTTAACACTGGGGATCATGGATAGGAATTGATAACCTTTTTAAAAGGAAATTATTTGAAGAGCCAGGGCTTAACTTAATAAGACCCTAACCCCAGTTTCAGCTGACCCTTGCTTAAAGACAAGAGGATATAAATAACTCAGATAATATGTTAAATGCATTTTCAGTCCTGATGGCACTACTTACAGGCCAAAAGTGACATAAGGAAAAAAAATAAGTAAGTAAAAATGATAAGTAAGTAAAATACCTTTCTCAGGTTCTCAGTGGGTGACTGTACATCTTGAGGTCAGTTTAAAGGACGGTGTGGACCCAGCTGACATCCTGCACCCATGCTAGATTGCAGTTAACAGTCTCTTAAGTAGCTCTCCTTTTGCAGCTGTTACCTGATTTAACCTTCCTCAAATGTAAAAAAAAAAAAAAAAACCAAGGAGAAAAAGGAAAATGCCTCTTCAGGAAGGTGTTGCAAAAGTTTTATTTGTTGTGACAACCTGACACTATCGAGACAGTGAGAAGTGAAAATGTGGTAGAAAGTGTGGCCCAACAGGCCATCACATGCTTTAAGCAGTGCAGGAGGAAAACCCTGCTGCTGACAATATCAAGCGTTTAACAGAAAAATAATGAAGAATTAAATTTGATGGAACACAAGTTCCATCCAGGAAAGAAGGTCAGCAGAAACACTCAGAAATATCAGTGTCTGAAGGAGATCGAGCATGTTCGGCAGGGGACAGTATTTCCCACTCTGTTGATACAATCAAGTTCTGTGTGCTGACAGAGGTGGAAGAAGAAAGATTAGATCTTTCTCTCCTGTGAATGCTCTGAAGTCGCTTATGGCAGAGCTGACTCTGTAGCAATTATAGCCACTCCGAGCTAATATAAGTTACAGGCAGCAAAGAACCACGAGCAGAGGCTGTACAGGCACTGCACACCTGGACACCACAGTGAGCTCTGCTCTGACTCACCTTCAGCATCTCAACATCCCCTAGGTACAGGCCACAGCCAGTCTGGGGAGACAAACTAACATCACAAAGGGGCTAGTAACACCTCTCTTTCCTATGTGATGGCCCTGAATGTGCCAGCTTAGGTTTTAGACCTCCTGGTTTTACATGTCTCAAGGCAGAAGAGCACAATCCCTTACTCCTAGATCAAGATCTGTTCTTCTGTATTTGGCATGACACTCTTGTGCTGCTCTGTATGTAAGCTGTTATTCAAGAATATTGCAGAGCACCAGATCAAAATTCCCCTTGGCCTAACACCTTCTGTCCTGCAAAGCACAGTGGGAGCTGGCATAGGAATGGTGAAAGCACAAGGAAACAAGGGAAGTGTGCAGTGACCCTTCACTACAGAGCTCCTTTGCCCTCAGTTCTCTGTGTCTAAGCTGGTGTGCAACTGCTGAATTTCCCTCCCAGGCCCATGGGCCCCAAACACACCACAGCTTTGCCAGCACCTGGGAAGGCAGGAGGGGCAATGCTGCCAGCAAGAAAGGAAAGGAGGACAGCTTCCTTCCAGCTTTGGCCCTTCCTTCTTCTGTGTCTGGGGTGAACGGGCTTGGAGCTTGAGGAGAAACTGAGACACAGATAAACTGGGAAATACTGTGGGAAGCCAGGGATGTCCTGCACAAGGCTTCATACAAAAGACGCAAGACTAATATAATTCATACTCTAGTAGCTCTGCTGGCTCTATTAATGTGGAATGTACTGGATATCACACACTTCTGCAATTATTACACTGTATTGCTGGTTTCCACTCATTGCTTCTGAAGTGGCGGAAAATTTCTTAGAATACAAAATATGTAACCAACAGTTCTGCGTATGTAGATCTCATCAGGATATAGTGATTTAAGTTATTTTGAATTAAAGAAACTATTTTGAGTCCGCTGCCTGCTGTATAGGCAGGCTGTGACCATTTTTCTTGCCAAGATATTCTATTGTTGGCTTTTTCTTAACCTGAGCCTGCCTTTTGAAAGGATTTTATTCACCTTGAGCCTGAGTTATCAAAAAATCATATTGCTGTAAGTATATAACTGCTACCAGAAAATGCAGAAAAAAATGTAAGAGTTTTATGGCACCGCACTGAGTCCCCAAGCACACACAGTTCTGGAGACAAATCAAGCCAGGGATACAGACAAGCTTTGAAAAAAGAGAGGAATCACAGAAAAAGAGAATAAAGAAGTTATAGGAGCTTGCAAAACACTTAGGGAGAAGAGAGGAAAGTGAGAAAACAGATACTGTGTAGTCCACAAGGTTTTGTATGGCTTTTGCTCATTCTTGCCTTTGTTATCTTGTATTAACCTCAACACCTTTTAAAGACTTTAAGGAAGAAGACGATGACACAGTTTCTGTGGAACAAGGCAGGCTGGAGGCAGTTAGATACTGCAAAGCTGGGGTAATTTAATGGCACGTCTCCTAGGGACTAGGACTTTCTCAGTCCTATAATAATCCTCAAACCAGTACAAGTGCATCTATGCATATTTAGTTCAATCCTTATTTCACAATTTCACATTCTTCCAAAGTCATATTAGCTAAAGTAATCTAGAGATGCAGTCTACCCAGAATACCATTTCTGGTACAGAAATGTAGCATGTTTTTGATCTAAAAATTATTTTCTGCCTTGAGAAGCACTTCCCCACCTCATACTGCATTTGTACCTAAAGCTACCGGATGCACCTGAACAGAAAAGTATTGATGACATGAGCTGGGTCCATGCTTCAGAGAATTGGTGTTGTTCCAAATTACATTGCAAGACAATGGCCCAGGGATTTTTGGATCATGTATGTGATGATCTAGTATAAGTGCCATGTCATTCTTTCACGTCTTTAGCAACACTGGGATCAGAAGGGCCTTTTCCAAGGAACTAGTTGATTTTTACTTCTTTTCGGCTATAAGCGGCATTCTGACAATGTGAGAACTCCACAGCCTATTCCTGTGTGGAGGAATTATAGGACTGAATGAACTTCTAGTGCAAAACAACTAAATCATTTCAAAAGGCTGGGCTCTCTGAAGAAAGTCAGTGGAATTAAAGTCCTTACCACCTCCTATTTGTTCTGTTCATGGGGAAAGAGAACAAAGTATCATCATACAATCTCTGCCGCTAACCAATATGGAATACTTTTGAAATTCAGTCTTTCCAAGCAAGAAGGAAATTACCATATATTGAAAACAAGGGAAGAAAGGTGCAAACTATATTAAATGCCTTTTACTGGAACTTTTTACAATCAGTTTTTAAGCATTTTCCTATTGGAAGGAGAGGAGGCTATTCAATCAAACTGCAGGAAAGTATCCATGTGAAGTATTGAGGGAATAATCGTTTAAGACCTGTTTTGTTGGGGAAGCAGAATTGCATTCAGTGATCAGAAAGCATTAATTTGGATATTTGAGCTAGTGAACTACTGTGAGTTTCTTTAGATTATGATAATCCATTAACAGAGTCTGACAGGCAAGTGCTAGCTTTTTCCCTGCCCTTATTATCCAGAAAACATAATCTGGGTACAGTCTTTTACTTATCCTGATAGTTGTTAGTAATGAACAGGTCTCAGTTTGTTTCACCTTCACACTTTGAAAAATAGAACATGCATACCCAGGCTACCTGGAGGAAAATACAGATCCTGTAATCTGCTATGTAACCTGGGTTTCCTCTTCAATATTTTCTAGGTTCTGTATGTTAATTTTCCAGCTATCAAGTTTAAATAAACTTAATTATTTTCCCACCTACAGAGGGCTTCCAGACACCAAGGACAGGGTTTTAACAAGACCACTAATAGTTCACGACCAGCTGCAGGTAAACAACTGTTTACTCGCCATGCATTTCTCTCATAGATGTAAAGTGCAGCTTTCAAGTCGCTCTTACCTGCTTATCGACCAAGATCCTATCAATTCAGTTTATAAGCCTTCAGAGAGAGCCACATACCACAGCACCACTTCCAGTTTGATTTTTAAAGATATTCTTATCAAAGTTTTGGTAAAGACTTAACCGCTGTTACTGAGAAAAGAAAAAAAACCAACAAAATAACCAAACCCCAAACTTGCCGGTGGGAAAGCATAGAAATAACACTTGAATAATAACACTCTAGAGTTTCTTCTTTGCTTCTGCTTTGCTTTAAAGCAGACTTGTATCAGCTACATACTTGCATGTTTCTTTAGATCTAGTCTTGGCTTGCCTGTTTTCTTGACGAAGGGGAAAAGAGGAGAAAAGGTAGAAGTAACACTGTTTCTGAAATGTCACTTTCCCTATTCTGAAGAAAGCATATGTTCCAACTGTTACTTTTTGCAGAGAGATCAAGTGCATGATTTAGCTCCTTCACAGTTATCATTTGTTATGAAAAGCTAATTGTTTGATTATGCTCTTTTTCTTTTTCAAACAGAGATTAAATAATTGCGAAGATAAGAATTAATATTTTTTTCTTAAAGAATTCCTCTTTTCTGCCCTCTGCCCTGTCTGTACTGATGTGCAGATAATAAAGTCTTGGTTTACACAGTATCTGAAACAGACCATCATTGCATGAAGATCTGAAAACTGAATTAAATCTTCATCAAAATGAGGTTGTGGTAGTCCGTAGAAAATTTTATCTCAGATAGATTATCACTTTCCCTTCTCCAACTTAATTTATGGCCACACATTAAAGGCTACAATGCATACCAGCTTTTTGGTATGGATTTTACAAAGCAAGTGAACTGTTTTATTTCTGATTGTCAGTATCGACAAATGAGATCTGCTCTAGCACTCACAGTGCACAGAGTGTAGGCTGTATTTCTTCTGGGCATTTATGACCTTGGGTGGTTGAAGGCACCTTTCAGCCTCATGTCTGACTCTAATTAAAGGCTTCAGATCGAGTGAAATGCCAGAGCCCTTACAATTTCCCCTGGAAAACTACTTGGAAATGAGCAACAAACTCCAGCTTTTCAAACAGAGCAGGGGATGCCCACTCTCCGTGTCAAACTCAGCCAACACAGAATCCCAGATTTCAAATATTTCAATTATTTTCTGCTGGTTTTGGTACAAAACTAGGTCAAGAGACTTCATCAGGCTATACAAAGGTAAATTATTCTCATTCTTGCAGAACTGTATAATTTCGTTCTACTTTTAATATTTAACTGTGAAAGTTCATTTTATTTATAATGTCTTAAATGCCTTACTACAGCATTCAGGATGAAAATGAGATGGTCTTTTGGACTGATAACAGTGCTACACTTTCCCCTTCCCTTCTTCCCTTCTCCCTGACCACTGCTGCTTTTTACCCTTTTCATTTTCCTCCCTGGAGCAATTTCCTGTCTAGGTTTCAAACACAATGTTTTTTCCCATTCATCTCTTCAACAATTAGCCATTAAATGTTCAAGTTATAATTTTAATTAGCATTACTTCCAAAAGAGACAAATAGAGAACCATTGCATTCATATTTCAGGATTATTTCACATTGGACGCTTACTGCAGAAACCACCATAGTGTCAAAATCTGCTGTCAGTTCCGTTCAGGAAAGCTATCTGTCGAACTAGATGAACTAAAAACCACTTAAAGGTGGGGAGGAGGGGAGAACAGAAACAAAACCTTTGATACAGCAAGATTCAGACTTCTATCAGGGCACCTGACACAGCTGTTTCAGATTTTATTAAGCACCTTTAAAGTGAACAGAACCACTGACACTGCTGAAGTTTTCTGTCCTTTCATTTTAATATTTCTTAATTTTTTCCCCCAAAAGTTCTTGTATTTATACTATTTCTGAAAGAATCACTAATATCACCATCTGGAGCTCTCTAATCACTTTTTAAAATACAAAATTAAATAATAATAATAAAAAAATCCTTCCCAGTTTGTTATTATGCCAAGCCTGCTCTTCAGCTCACTTAATCTCTCTCCTTCTCTAATGCTTTCCCACCTAAGTATTTATGAACAGTAAACGATTCTCCCTACAGTGTCTCCCTACAGGTAGGCTGTGCAAGCCAAGCTCTTTCAGGATCTAAGCCATGGAGGGGTAGCCTGAAGCAGTGCAGTGCGTTCACCTGGCTCAGCTCACCCATACTTGCTTAGTCCTGCATATTTGCATTAGCACAGCAGTGTTCCTGTGCTAATTAGTGCTGCCACTCAGCACAGCTAAGTTGGCTGCAAGAAGATGCTGACACCATCCTATTGCTTTTAAATTTAGAACTATAGCACAGCTACTCAGCTATCTGTGCAGCGCTGCGCTGCACAGTGCACACATCCTCCTACCATCTTCCTGTACAGCATGGTCACCTCCCCAGCCATACAACAATTCCTTCCTCGCACTTCTTCCTGTCTGGATCATCCCTTTTCAACATGGGGGACCATGGCTGTACTCTATTGAGCAGAGCCTTGCAAAATGGTATTGGTTCTTTCCTACCTCTGCTGGAAATACCAGACCTAATACACAGGAAGGATCAGGTCTACCGCCTCCGCAGTTGCCTAGTAGCCATCTTTCAGTAAACTGAGCAATATTCCTCAAACCTGAGGCTGTCAATATGGAAGAAAGAAGAGAAAAAAAGTCATCCATTGTTATATCTTCCTCTTCTCTTTCCTTCCCTTCTCGCTACTTACAGAAACTGCCTCCTTTCTAGCAGTCACAGGAATAGCACAGCCTTGAGGTGGAGCCACTGGGGACAAAAGAAGAAAAGGCAAGTGGGATTAAAAAAGGCAGTACAGCAATGGGCACTGTGGCAGCAACCCTCTGACAGGATAGGTGTGGGTTTTTTTCTCGTTCCTGTTTCTGCTCATTTTCAGGGATGACAAGACAAGGGGTAAATGGATAATATGGCTATATCAGCACCACAGCAGGACTAGACGCATCTTCCTAGGAGAGGGTGATGGGAAAGCTGCAGACAAAGGAGCCGTTCCACTGAGGTTATGCTGTGGAGACACTCAGGTGCAGAATTCGCCAATAGTGAGAAAAGAGCCCTGTGAGAGCAAGGAATGCCATAGTGCAGAGATGGCACAAGTCAGATTGAGAGGAAGCCTTCATCTGGGAGCAAGGATGGAGGGTTTGGGGATAGGATTCAGCCTGGTGAGACCATTGTTGTGTTTACTGCAGATTAGGACACAGGGAGCTTGGGATATGGAGACCCAGGCTACACAAATTGTCACAGAGCATGTAGAAATTATGAAAAGGCTGAACTAGTGTCTTTCTTCTCCTTGGTCATTTAACACGATGTAGTTAACAGCAGTAAATTCTGTCCTAGTCCTTGAACTCAAACCGTTGTACTTCATTTAAGCACACTCATTACAATGCTGTTATTTCCATTTCACCCAAATATCTCAGATGCCTTCCCTATTCAGTGGGCACACAGTACCTGTTTATTCCAATCTAAGGTCGGAAACTGGCACTGCAAAACTAGAGGATAAGTTTTCAGAAGAATTTCCTCTTGATGGGAGGAATCACTACCAGCAGAATGAGCTACAAATACATTTTACTGAAAGCTGCCAGAAGAATAAGATATCAGAAAACGTGGTGGGTATGGCACCTGCACGGAACATAAGTCACACCAATTAGATTTGAAGCTGTGGTTTTCATCTTCCATGTAATTAACCTAGCCTCTATATTCTAGCAGCAGGCTATTAAATTGCCCTGAACTAGAGAATACTTAACTGTGTATATAAACCAAAAGAGTTCTAAAAGAAATACTTGATAAAAGGAAATCGACTTTTTTAACTAACTACTTTTTCCAGCAGAAAAAAAAAATCACATACAAAAAAACCACCTCCTCATAATCTTTAACTATCATTTGAATTCCAGAATAAGACCAAGCTCTGAGCATTTTACAGAGCACAGTTACTCACTGCTGATCTCTTCCAAACTAAATATGATCAGTAACAACAGTTCCATTTAGCACTAACAAGAATTATTATGCATATGTGGCATAAGCATTTCTAGTGTACTATGGCATTTGGCTGAAAGCCTGATAATATCTTTTTGTATTTATAGTTCAGAATGTGAACATTTTTTTCCTGTCTTTCACACTTTAAATTATTTAAGCTTTATTTCTTGGCCCTGGAAAATAGTGCTATGCTGGGCTGTCATCCAAGAAGGCCTTCTTAAAGGACTAACAAGTTTGGATTGACTCTGTAAGATATGAAGTCACTTGATGTTATTCCAGAAAGAGAAATAAAACAGAATTCATATCACTTTAATTTCTCAATACCCATTCCTGCGGGTGGAAGTGCTTGGTGGTCAGCCCAGGAGAATTGAACTCTCACAGCAAGTGCATCACAGGCACCTGAAGAGATTCATGTCCCTGCCTTAGATTGGATTCTTTCAGGAGGAATAGAAAGTGTCAGAGGCACAAAGAACCTTTCTTCAGTATACTACCCCATTCCTTTTGATCCATTCTGACACTTTGTTACAGATGCTGCTACCATAAGCTTATGATTTCTGTGCTAACCTCATTGCAGATACAGGAATATGAAGGTAAATATAAAAAGCCACGGTAAGAAGGATGGACAAGAGAGTTACTATGGGTAAAAGTTGTTTGTTAAAATTGGAGCCTATAACACTTCTTAGAAACTCTTATGAGACAAATTACAATAATCAACAACATAAAACAACCACTATTTTATTTCAGATTTTAGCTGGTTTAGAGTCATAGACTCATAGAACATCTGGGTTTGAAGGTGCCTGAAAGGTGATCCAGTTCCACCCCCCCTGCTACTGGCAGGGGCTCCTTCCACTAGACCCGGTTGCTCAGAGTTTCATCCAGCCTGGCCTTGAACATTTCCAGGGATGTGGTATCCACAGCTTCTCTAGGCAACCTATTCCAGTGCCTCACCACCCCCACAGTAAAAAATTTCTTCCTTATGTCTAGTCTAAATCTACCCTCTTTTTTAAAAAAAACCCCATCACCTCTTGTCCTATCTAAACAGGCCCTGCTAAAAAGTGTTTCTTATAAGCCATCTTTAAGTACTGGAAGGATGCAATAAAAGTCTCCCCAGAGCCTTCTCTTTTCTGGACTGAACAACCTCAACTCTCTCAGCCCGACTTCATAGGAGAGGTGTTCCACCCCTCTGATCATTTCTGTGGCCCTCATCTGCTCCAAGATGTCCACGTCTCTCTTACTTTGAGGGCCCTGGAGCTGGATGCAGCACTCCGGGAGGGGTCCCATAAAAGCAGAGTGTAGGGAGGCAAAATCATCTCCCTTGACTTGCTGGCCATGCTGCTTTTGATGCAGCCCAGGATATGGGTGGCTTTCTGGGGTGCAAGTGCACATTTGAGTGCACTCAGGAAAGAATCCCTATCTAAATCCTATATCTAAATGTCACCATAAACACTGCTCTGTCTTAGGCATCTTCTTCATCTGCTTGTTCTAGAGCAGCTCATTTCAACAGCAAGTGAAGTTATTTCTGCCTGCAGCAAGGATCATGTGCTATGATGCTTCTGAGTATAGCTGATCTCTACTGATGTGTACCAGCTGGGGTTCTGGGGATAGCTCCAGCTAAGGACTTCAGTGCCTGAGGCAAGACTTGACACAGAAGCGAGGCTCCTAAATCTAAAGCTACAATCCAGAATATGCACAGATAGCTGCTGTTCAAGCTTAGAGGCATTAAACTAACTAGCTATCTCCTTGTTTAACCTTAAAGTTTCCCAAGCACTTAGGAACCTGTGTGTCTATACGTGTCCTGGAGTGCCCCAGCAAGAGCAGCTGGTCAAGCATTTTTTATTCCTCCATCCTTCTGTGGCAGCAGATCCAGAGCACATCAACATGCAGGAACTCTTCCTTTCACAAAACACAGTGTTAACTTCTTTTTTAAAATACAGACAAAAGAGGTCATGCCTGCCTTCTATATAGCATCAATGTAGTTAAAGTACTTGCAGAGGTAGTGGGAGATTTTGATTGACTTCCCGATGAGGGGGAGGGTTTGCCAGTTACCATGCTGGGCAAGAGCCCTCTCTACTATTCCTCTCAGAGCTGAGATAGTACAAATAGTAATTTGGGGTTCATACAGTCAAAAGAGAAAACTACAAGGTTAAGCATTATGATTTGTCTTTATGATCCAGGTGGTTTTATTTTTATTTTTTTTTTTGCAAGAGACGCATCTTTGATTATGTCTTTCCTTGGGTCAAGCATTGTCCTTCATCTACTAACATGAAAAAGACTCCTCTAGGATGATAGGTACTATGCAAATGTAAATAACTTTTTATTATTGATGTAATATGAGTTGTACTCTAAAACTAAAGAGCCAGTTAGGTCTCAGATTGCTAACCATCGGAAATCTCTCTCTGAACCCTGGTAAGAGAATTATTCAGAAAGGCAGTGGAACTGCTGAACAAGACCAAGATCGTTGAAATAAGAACACAGGGTGAAAAACATGGTGCTCCCTTGCTGAGAAAAACAGATATTGAAGAAAAAGCTCTGTGAAAAATAAACCAAACCAGATTCAAAAGAGTGACAGACTCAGTTTTGCAGACTAGACACAACCAAATACTGTCAGCAGCAGCAAGTTCCATCTTTGTCTTCCCCAGTGATGTGTTCAATTACTGAGACGAGGTTCATGCGAAATGAACAGCACAGTAAGTAATTAATTGTAGTGCAGATACTTTGAACTCCAAGAGACGTGTTATGTTCTGGCTGTCACCACTCGTTCTGCAAAAATCAGATTTCACATGTCAACTTTTGTTGAAGACAGTTTCTTTATACTTTCCAAATGAAACTCGGAAAGAAGCAAGATGTGCTACAAATCTCAGAAGTGATTTACTCAATGCTTTTATACCAGCTTTATAGGTGCTTTAGACAACTCTGTACAAACATTAGGTAATTCGTCAGCTGGGTTCTGGTGGCAGCTGTATCTAGGCTGTCTGTCAGGGATAGATGGCATAAAGGCTGAGGGGATGGGGAAGGAATCACACATAGGAGGAAGTTTCCAAAGAAAAGTGGAATAATAGTGCTTGACAAGAACTCACTGGGAACAAGACTGCAGTCAGACATGCCTTTCGGAATGCAGTTAATCTGTGTTTCAAGGCTATGACCTTCACCTCCTGACCAGTGCCTCCCTGACAGAGCCTTCTGCTTTACAAATCATAATTAACTGGCCCTTACCACTGTCTCTTTTCCCAAACCATCATCTCAGTTGGCAATTAGCTCAGTGCTGCTCTTTGACTACACATAATCTTAAATATGTCATTACACACCTTCCATATACCCTCTATGTAAGCCAACCAAGTATGTAGCAGACCCTAAAAATCGACAAATAGATACTTAAGTTCTTGCTGACAATTGCAAAGTCCCATTGCAAACTGAACTTAAAAGCCCTCTCCTCAGTCCTGTCTTTGGAACATCAAAGTCCTGTTCAGCTTATGTCCGTGTTTGCCTCTGTGGTTTTTCTCTTTTTCACAAAAATTCTTTTCATCCTTTTCCAGCAGCATGTATCTAAAAATCTCAACCATGGCAGTGCCATTTCAAGCAGGCTTTCCCTTGTCTTTATTTAGAGCAAAAGATGTATATATAAAATGAGTTCATAAGATGAATAATCTATAATTATAGGATAATTCAGACTGGAAGGGAATTTGGGAGGTGAATGCTGTTTCACTGAGACATCCTGCACAGAATAACTCCAAGAAAATGTCAAAGAATTACATAACCATATCTTGAAGTGGATTTAGCCAGTTTCTCTCAAAAATGGCCCAAACCGTAGCCCAGAACCTGTGTGACTCAAACTTAGATTGTACACTTCTAAGCAGTTCTCATAAGAGAAATATCTATCTTTCAACAGAATGAAAAGTTCTATTTCAAAGTAATTCAAAACTTCATTTGTTTTGACAAAGTTGCAGATACTGAGCAGTTTTCTCTTGGTATCCAGAAATACAAAAAGGTCTCAGTGTAATTTGTTGGAAACTAACGGAGCATATGGATGAATTATTTTTGTTGAATTACCTGAGCACCAGAAAGCAGAATTATTAGCAGCCCCTTTAAGCATGAAGGAGAAAGTGGGATTTATCAGCCCTAAATTCTTCTTTCTCTGTCCCCAGTGTTTGTATTGCTCTGTGCAGCATGGAAGACCTGGATCGTGTGCTCAGAAAAATTGTCCATTTTGAAAAGTTTCTATCACATTTCAGCTTCCGCTATTGTTAAAAATAACAAGACTGCTGATAAATAGCCATGGTTATAGGTAAGTTATTAGTGGTATCTTAACTAAAAACTTTTATTCTTTTTTCTTTATTTGTTGCTTATGACATTTCAACACAGTTTTTCTGTAGTTCTACTTATTACTTTATGTATCAACTTCAAAAAGATCTTTGTCCAGATAGATAACTGTACTTTTCTATCTTAGTACTGTAAAGTGTTAGGAATGAGCAATCTGCTTAGTTGCTCGCTGGGGTCAACTCGTCATAACAATTCCACACACTGAATTCTTTATACCTTACACAGAGCCCTAGATTCTGAAGGTAAATCAATATTTTAGAATCTGAATTTTGATATGTAGAGAAGAAACAATGAAAGAAAAGATAACCTGCTCACCCATGATATTGCAGGGGAAAAAATATCTTGAAAATTTGTTCGGTTTTTAAGAACTAAGGAATGAAGGTCTACTTCAGTTATTTTAATGTTTGGAGTCAGCAGCATTACCCACTTCATGTGAACATCTGTGCCCATTTGCAGTCTCCTCTGTTCCATACCTGAAACACAGCTCTTAAGTCCCACACATGCTGAAATATGTTTATATAGCAATTAAAGGCAGAAACTGCTCTGACTGCAATGTTTAGCTCTGCTTTCAGAGATCCCTGGCATCTTTACAAAAGCAGCACTGGAGGTGGCTGGAAGCAGTTTTAATCCTTTTCCTTGTAGTGCTGCTGTTACTAATGGCTTCTGGCTGCTACTGTAAGGAACTGTGCCTCCTTCAGGGGATTCTTCAAGATGGATGAGGACTCTACTGGAGTTTTGTAAGAGGGTGGGTAGATCAGAAATGGGAAATAGGCCTCTGACCTTTCAACTACAGCACACAGATGCTCCTGAGGTAGCCCATACAGCTACTCTATTCCTTGCCTACTGGTAACATAGAGTGAATACAGGAAAGTTGTTCTGCTGGAACTTTTTTAGTTTCTGTCAGACAGCTGAGAAAACAAAGAAATCTGAAACTCATTTTAGGGAAGTACGCTGCTGTCTGGTCTCTGGCAAATTAGTTCAAATCACACTGTTTCAGACATATACAGGGAAAAGGCAGAAGTTTGTTGTAGGTCACATTTAAGTAGTTGCCTTCTGTGCTGGTTTTCATTGGGGCAGAGTTAATTTTCTTCACAGTATCTGGTGTGGGTCTGTATGTGCTAGAAACCCTGCTGACAACACAGGGATGTTTTTTGTTACGGCTGAGCACTGCTCACATGGAGTAAAGGGCTTTTCTGCTTCTCGCCCCACTCACCAGCAAGCAGGGGCTGCACAAAGAGTTGGGAGGGGAAACAGCTGGGACTGCTGATCCTAGCTGACCAAAGGGATATTACAGACTGCGTGGCAACATGCTCAGCATATAAAGTTGGGGAAAGAAGAGGGAAAGGGGGGTTGTTTGGAGTGATGGTGTTTGTTTTCCCCACTAACCACTGCACCTGATGGAGCCCTGCTCTCCTGGGTGTGGCTGAACACCTGCCTGTCCACAGCAAAATAGTGAATTACTTCATCAATTTCCTTTGCTTGCATGTGCAGCTCTTGCTTTACCTCTTAAAGTGTCTTTATTTCAACCCACCAGTTTCCTCACTTTTACTTTTCTGGTTCTCTCCCCCATTCCACTGCAAGGGAGTGCCTCAGTGGCTGCGTGGGGCTTAGTTGCCGCCAGGGGTTAAACCATGACGTAAAAATCTAAATCATGTGGTCCAGACTGGTGAGGTTTGGGATTCCAAAGAACAAAGATTATTCAAGATATTACACCTGCCTTTACCAAGACATTGTCCTACCATGGTCCTCTACTTCTAGCAGAGAAATCCTCTGCTAGAAGTGCTGCACATGGCATGTAAAAACTGTTTCTGGTACTCATAGTAATTAAAAATCAGGAAAGACATCATGTCAACTTCAGTAGCTTTCTGTCCTTTGCAAACCAGAAATATATTTCTGTGATTTTAAGTGTTTACACTGCTATCTGCACTATTTACCAAGAACTGCAATTTGAGGATACTCTCTTACCCTCTTATCAATCTTTCCCAGTTTAGTACGAATGCAGTTCATTTTATTATGGATACAGAAATATCTGCAATGTCATGCAGTTCCAAAGCTCTTTAGTCCTTTTGGATGAATATTTATGGGGTGCAAGTACTGCTTCTAACAATCTCAAATTACATAGATCCCACAGAAAAGAAAGAGAAATTTTACAGCATTTTGTAAGCTCACACTCTCCCAATTTTTCACCTAATTACCTAATTATTCTCTCACTGATATAAGCTTTGCACAAAGAGTACTGAACGGGGCTACAGAAAGGTGATGCCAATTAATTACTAACAGTAATTGTCATTTCATAATCGTGTTAAGTTTTAATTTGCTGCTGCCAGCTTGTTAAACTGCCAATTACACATCTCCTTCTTTTATGTATTAAGAAAAATAGTAATCATGCACTTACTGCTTTTATAATTCCTAAGTTAATTTTGCAGCAGCTTGAGGTATGTCTTCAGTACTCTGCAGCCATGCTGAGCTTTTTGAAGAGTCCAGTGAATGGGAAATTAACATTCTGAAGCAGCCTCATTAGAACCAAATAAAATGCTCATTTGGAACACTTTAATCTCAACCATCGAGAAATATACTCTGAAAGGAGGCACTAAATGACACCACAGCTTCAGAGTGCACACCAGTAATCAACATGGTGTGATTTTTTGCTGTATATCTTCCCTTTGTGGAAGGGGAGAGGAGACAGACGGCTTTTTATTCTCCCTATTTGGTTGACGTGCAGGCTCCTCTGCAGTCACAGAGCTGGGGATGACAGTGCCAGCAGAGGGCTATGCAAAGAGTGTGTAAGTTTGCAAACTGCAAAACTCCAGGTAGGAGCACTTGTCCTGAACATTTCACCTGATATGGACAACACTACAAGCAAGCACTACAAACTGGATGTCAGTCCAATTTCCCGTACCTTAACAAGAGGATTATGTGTAGTTCTTTATGGTTGAAGTCCTCAAAAAGCAAGAGTCCTACAATTCCAAGAGAAAGAAGAGTCTCACTTATATTAACTAGAACAGACTTCTAATATTGAATATCAGGATTATTTTTATTTCTACTGCTCCTTAATATGATTGCAAAGGTTACATACCAACACTAGCATTTTCAGATTTTGGTTGTTGGGTGAACTAACCCCCATGTCTCTCAGCAGTTTCCAGATCAGATGGATCTGGCTTTTCTAAAAGAAAGGTAAGGTGTGGAAAGGGAAGGGAAAGGAAAAGATAAATATTTCCTTTCAGTCCTTCTAGACTCCAGCAGCCAGGCAGAAACTTGATTTCAATACAATGTTGCAAAAAGTAAAAGCCACTAGCAAAACCCTCTTGAAAAGAATGTAAGTGCAGTTGAGGTTTAGTGAAGTTAGGAGAAAGGCTCAAAGGAAAATTTTGTTATGAAGAACAATGAATAAGATTTTATTGCATGAAAAAGACATTGGGGGAAGAAACCCACTGAGGTACTTAGCAATTGTGACATAGCTGCAAATCTCACTGATCTCTTTATTTTACTTCTTTCTTTTTCTCAATGCAGTGCAGAAGCAAATGACAATCTGAAGCTCAGCAAATTGCTCCATGTGTGTCCCACCTTATATTCAATGACTCTTTTATTTTCTTGCTTACCCTGCTGATGTTCTGTAAATTCTATTATTTTTTTTACGCAGTCCAAAATAACAAGTTCTAACAAAACTAGCCAAAAGAAACACATCTCTGCATATTTCACTTTCTCTTTGTTTTCCTCCTTTGTTTTTTTTTTTGTTTCTGTTTGTTGGTTTTTTTCTTTCTTTCTTTTTTTGCATTTCCATTTTCATCCTTTTCTCTTTTTCAACTGTTTGATGCAGGTAAAGTCAAAGTAACAGACTGTTCATGTTGAATATCACAAAAGAATTTTTTCAGTGATATTTACTGACTTGTGAAATATTCCCCCATGAAAGTGTCAGGGCCTTCACTTTAAACCATTCTCACAGCACTCTAGGGAACAAGGCAGCACCAGCCTCCAGAAGGCAGGTTCACAATATATTCAGTCTTCCCTGCTCACAGTCCAGACAGAAACACCATCAGATCTTGCCCTGCTTTAGCATTTCGGTAAATTCAGTTCTTCCATGTTTTGGAATTACAGAACTAACCACACAAAAATACTTGGAATATTTTTACTAGAATTTCTCTGAATGTGTGCAAGTTTCAGGGTTTTAATTCTGGTTTGAAAAGGAAGAAGTATTCATGTCAGTTCTATTTAGTCTAAGAAAACTCACTCATTCTCAATAAAAATTATTTTCCCTACATGAAATTATTGCAGAATTACAGTAATTTCCAAAGTATGCTTTATCTCAGTGACTAAAGTTACTACTGACTACTGACTGATATCACTGGTGCAGTTTACCAAAACATTGTGGACTGTATCTTTTACACAAAGTAAAGCAATATTTCATTGAAACGTACTGAAAAACAAGATGGACTCTTTAAGTACTATATCCTAAAGTCTACTTTTTAAAAATAGGTCTAAGTTAAAAAAAAAAAAGTACCGTTAAAATTACTGTTTTTAATGAAGTGAACACATTTCAGTTTCAGAAATCTTCAGGATGTCTATTCAGTATAGTCCATTCCATTTCATTTGGAAAGTTTAGACATTCAAGTTCAAGACTTTGAAATTTTATCACTATTATTGCTATTTGTTGTTAGTATCATGAAGATAATAATATTTAGATCACCAAGAAGTGGGGCTTTATGGAGACACACCAATGTATTCACTAGGCGCTACAACATTCTACCTGATTCCTTGAACTCATCGCGGAAAATTGTAATAACAGACCCTGTCTTGATAATTTCCACCACTGCAAGTTTTCTAACTCTGTGACAAAATATACAGCTGATTATTTATTTCACAATACTCCTCAACATTTTGCCTGGGATTTTCACTAAGAATAATTTTCCCGATTGTCTGTGGTTATGAAACCCAGCAATAGTCAGCAGGATTCGTAATTTCCATGGCGCTCAGAGGCTGCACGCAGCCTCTGTGAGCAGTGTGCCACTGGCGTTTCCTGTGTGAGGCTGATCATCTCTGGGTTTCTGTGCAGTCGTAACTGCCAAGAGCAAGTGCAACAAACCTTCAGGAACAGCAGCACTAACATACTCTCGAGTGAAATTGCAATGGAGAATAGGCTTCTGAAGTAAAATGACTGACATGGGGTCTTTTTCAAAGGAGACATCTGTCTAAGATAAAAAGACTAGGTGTGCTACAGTTCTACTTTAGTGCGCTCCAAGATATTCAAACATCAGAGTAGTTTGAAAGAGCAGATCATTAATTCACCAAAGTCTACAATGAGAAGCCATCACTCATCAATACATAACAATCTCCTCAAGCAGGAACCATGACAAATCCCAGCAAATCTCAGTTCAAGACTCTCGCCTGTTCCAATAGCAAGTCAACTTTTTAACGGTATCTGTACAATTCAATAATACTCAAAGAAAATATAATACGAAGAGAGACAATACTGCTTACAAAACTGATTCTATTTTTTAATGTCCTTAACTTGGGAAAAAATAGTTTATTAACAGTTTGTTATGTTTGGTTGTTTTATAATCTCATATAATTTTCCTTTGCTCAGGTTTCATGATCTAATCAGTAGCTTTTTTCAATATAACAGGAAAGTTCTTAGGTGGTGTGAGTAGCATCCTTGTCATTTTAACAGTGAGCATATGATACAAAAACAAGCCTACAAAGATAAATAAAACAGTAAAATATTAGGGACCTCTTACCTGCAGTCAACGCTGCAGTGAAGTGAAGTGAAGTGAAGATGTTCTCTGCTTGATCTTAAGCAAGTTGTCTGGAGCACTGGTAGCAGTCTAGTTCTGCTGTTACACATCTAAGGGGACTAAAAAAAACAAAAAATGAAGCTTGGAAAAATATTTGAGCATTTAGAACCATTCTGGACCCTATGTTGACAGGAGCACTCCAGCATCAGAGCTGCAACTACTAAAACTGCACACACTTAAGTAGCTACTACGGTAGATGCAGCTTTAGGAGAATGTAGGTGCAAAATTAAACACTTTCTGTGCTGCTAACAAGGTCACACTTGGTCCCTTCAGATATTTTTGGGTTATGTGGCCCACTAAAATTATTACCAAAAAAATATTTCACCATCACTGAGTGGCAATAAAAATATATTGGAAAAAATCTCACCAGGTTTTCAAGCCAGCCATCATTTCAATTAATATACAATATGCTTTGTCCAGTGAAAGATTCGAATGATATAAGCAATGGGGTATGTTTTATAACTGAGGATATTTGTGTCTTGAGGCTCTCTAGTCCGATTTTGCAAAACAAAATATTTAGGGTTTGATTTTGCTGTGACCCCTGTTTGATTAGAATACATTATAGAAACTCTGTTTCTCCTGAGAATCTAGCACCTGGTGCTTTCATACTTATCCTTTTGTAAAAGGGGTTTCTTGGCTTAATCTGTTGGAAGATCCGTTATTATTTTAACAATGAGCATATTACATGCACATGCCACAGCAATGCAGATGGGTTTTGGAGCTGTAATACCACTATTGTCGACATCAATAGGAGTTACAGTTTTGCAATCAAAGCAGACCATACACTGTAACAGGCAGAAGTAAAATTGGGGCAGCTAATCAGTGTATTTGTAAACCCATTTAAAATAAGAATAATGGTGTGTAGAGGGATTCTATTCTCTTTCCTTGTAGACGTGGTAATAGACCTTCATAGCTCTAGGGGTCAGTTACTAAAGCTCCTCAGAGGTACATGGTTAACTACTTTTTGCTAATGATCTCTTCTGAATTTCTCTCTTTCTCAGCATAGGGATTTAATCCAGAGGGTAATGATTGTTCCAACTGATGTTAATTAGGAAAGTTGTGATTTTCAGTGGCAACTTTTTATCTTTGTCTATTTCACTCAGGATCAAGAAGTAAAAGTTAAACTAACTTTACTAATAAAACTTTCCAGTAGTTTTTAACATATTATTATTCAGTATTATCCAGTAGAAAACCAAGTTACCTTTATCATCAGCTGTATTTTTCCATTTCTTTTCAATCTTCATATTCCTGTGTTCCCACTTCTACCATCAGGCCTCAGCCCCATTATCTCTCTCTTTTTTTTTTTTCTTGCATTTTCCTTTTTTCCTCTGCATTTTTCCATATTTTCCTTTTTTCCATCACTTAAATGATAAAAGGGCTCTGTAGGAAAAAAAAAACAAACCCAAAAAACTCACGATCATATCACTAAAATCTGTGCTTGGCAGTGTATAGTATGCTATCTACATCATAATATATGCCCTCATGATAAATTAAGCTTTCCTATAGAACTTGGACTAACAAGCTTCCTAACATTCTAGGACTTAACTTTGAAACTGTAGGTTAGTTTAACATTATTTTTTAAAAATTAATACTGAAGGGTAAGAAAGATAGATGTATATAAAAATAGAGAGACACACAACTAGTTCATCACAATAAGGAACAAGAGATTCACAGTTTTCAATTGCTGTTGGAGCCACTGTTGCAGGCTCCGAAAGATAACCATGTGCCACTTCACAATAAATTTACACCCGAAATGTTACCCCTTTTAATGACCAGAGCTCAAAGTCTCTCCTTTAGTGAGCAGACACATACTCAATGTCCTGTGAGCTACTTAAACATTCAAAGTGCACAACATCCAGATTATGAACCCAAGCACCTGATACCTCTGATTCTGATCTTAAGTTTTGGGACCATGCATGACTATCTAAAATGGTGCTGTTCTGCTTTTAACTGAGGTTTCTTTGAGCTATTGCTCTATAAACATTTAGAAACAAACAGGAGTTTCCTGTCTGTGCAGTTTGCCCTACATCCTTTGTTGTATTGTGCTTAGTTCTTTAGGAAAATTCTTGTAAGGATTGCTCACCTGCCTCCTGAATCTGAAAAACAGCATTTTGGATTCTGTTCCCTGTATATGATTTCCTTCAAAAGCAGACCTTTTGTCCAGAGAGCTGCTCTGGACAATCCTTTCATTGCTTACACAAAAGCATTTCAGGTTTCTCAGCCAGCACTCTGAATGGTCACTTAGAAAGAAGCCTTTGCTTTGCTACAATCCAAGTCATCCTACGCTCAGATGAAAGAAAGCTGTCAAAAGCCAGCTCCCCTTCTAACAGACAATACCTGAAATAAGGTCAGTGACTTAGAAACATAAGCTATTTCTTGTTACATCCAAGAACCTGAAGCACGCCTTCCCTGCCAGTCAGTGGCATCATTAAAACTCTTGAGAGCTTTAATGATTATTCCGGCTGTTTCTTACCTCCTTTGCAAGCAAAATGCCAGAGGAGACAGTTTCAGCCATTAGGATAGCTACAGTGCATACAGTTTTCCCCAAAGATGCAGTCACAGTCCTGAGTCTCTATAAATTTTCGTTGCAAAAGGTTTCTCATCAGCCAGTGACAGTGATGCCATGGTAATCTCTACATGAACTCTTTTAAGTTCCATTATAATATTTCATTATTATCTCAAACTTAGTGTTAGATCTCCAGCTACAGGAATAGATACAACACCTTACAAAGGCACAGCAAGAGAGAAACTAGATCAAAACATCTTACTAGATAAAATAAACCTTTGAAAGTGTTATATTTCTATGAGTTCTTAGAAGATTTTTTGAATGATTTCAAATGATGTAGGATGGGAGTACAATTTCCCTAGGGAGAATCGCTGAAATAGTGTGATACAACATTCCTTTTCAGATATTTAGTAATACAGTAATCATAGTTCCAAGGACTAAAGTTGCATCAGGTAATAAAATCTATAAAATTTAGCACCCAATAGATTCTCATATTTCCTACTCATCATACAACTCCTGGGGAAGGATCAGCGAGACTGGCAGAATACGATAGGATGCGAGCTCAATAGTGTAAACAGTATCAGTAGAAGACAAAAGTGGATAAATCCAAGCTCTTTCTATAAAGTCTAGCCAGCAGGGAATGAATCAATTTTAAAAGGAATTCAAATTTTCTAAACTAATTATTATGCCACAGCATATCCCATTTAACACTGCTAAAGAACAGCTACCTCAGAGGCAGCTGCTGTTCACACCATGATTCCAAGCAGCGAGCAAAGACAGGTCGGGCTACAAACTGCAGTAAATTCCACCGTGATTACCAAGGGACACACAGCATGCTTCAAGTGAAGATTTCAAAGAGCTGCAACGTTTTAGCTAAGAAGAGCCCTTGGTTATTGAAGTCTTAACAAAAAAAATCAACACAGCACATTGTACAATATTCTCATTTCTTTTCCAACAGTTCATTTTCTTTGAACCACAAGTAAGTTAAGAGTAAACAGATGAAACGGGTCATAAGTAAGTCTGTTTTCTTCATTCCGCACCAAACCATCAACAAATAGTTACTGTATAAGCACCAACAGCCTTTTTTTTTTTTTGTGTACACAGATGGCTTTTGAAAAATCCAGAGAATATGGTAAGCTATAGGCAACAAGCAACCCATCTTTTTCTCACATCTCAGAACTAAAGTGCATGCATATGGAGACTAGCTTTTTTCTTTGAGCTATTTTGTGTTTCTGTTGCAGACTGTCACCCAGACCACAGAGAACTGTATGTGAAAAACAGTCAATGGTTAAAAAAAAAATGTTCATATATTTCCATCCTTCAAGTTTTGCATTAGTTTCTTAACTTCCTCATCCTTAAAGTTTGGTGCAGCAAAAACATCCAACAGAAAATAAGGATTTTATGGAGATACCTCAAAAATAGCAGCCATGGCTAAGCAGTAGAAAATAAGACTGCAGGCTCCTCATTCTTAGATTTTCTGGATTAGGAATTGGGCTGGAATATGCCACTTTCAGGCCTCCATGATAGGACAGATGCGTGGCTCTTCCAGGGGCCTGACTGCACCAAAGGCTATAATGACCCTGAGCAGCCACACCCTGTTGGGTTGGGAGCTGAATTTGAGCTCTGGTCTGTAAAAAAAGAAATGTGAGCATTTTCCACTTTTGGTGCTCGGTCTCTTCGCTAAAAAGATGCCTGTGTCATGCTAATGTCTGACTGTAAATGGATGAATTTAATATTGTAGAAAGAATAAAAAATGAGCATTTAAGTCTCAGTGATTCTTAAGAGCAAGGAAAGAAGGGAAGCTTCAAAGGCGGAACACAATGACACATTTAGTAGCATTTTCAATCCAAAATGAACTGGAGAAAGAAAATGTCTTACATCTATGCCTATAGAACGTGGGGGTTATTAAGAGCATCTGGGAACCATATATGTTCTGCTTTATCTGTCACTACACAGGAAACAAAATGCATCTCAATAATTTTACAATTATACACCTAACAATGTAATCACTCTTAGGTTACAACAAGCATTTTTGTTTTCAACCATCAGGAAACCAGAAAAGTGACATGTAAAGATATATCTTACCATTCCCCTGATAAAGGTTTGTCACTAACCTAGAGTTAAAAGCCTCTAATTTTTTTTTCTTATCTACTCAGTCGTTTTCATTTTATGACGGTATCTGCTTATGCAAATAACTAAGAAAAAAATTGCCTTTTCTTAAACCTATTCAGTAGAATCTACCCTTTCAACCTTTGGTTTTGCATTATATTTCTCATTCCTCCACTGATACTGCAAACATTTTTCATTTTTCTGACAATAATTGGTTAATTCAAGAGTAGAAAGCATCACATATTCATTGACATATATACACAAAACTAAATTTCAGAAACAGTTTTGTTGTTTTACTGATATGTAGCATGAAAACTGACATAGGATTTTCAATCCTAATGATGCATTTTTAAAACACTGAACGCAATCCAGTACTCAACAGACTTTCTTCTGATGCTATTGAACTCCAGTTCAACAACTTTTCTCTGTTTATGTATCTCCACTGCATGAAGTTAAATAGCAACAGGAAACGATACTTCTGTTTGTTTTAGTTTTACTTTATCGGAAGCTTACTACTTTTTTCCACTTTTGAGACACAAGTTGTCTTCTATTGTAATAAAAAGCACATGCTCTTTACAAAAGAAAAAAATCTGAAGTCTCTGCCAAAACTGAATGAATGGAACTATATTAAGAATTGTTTTCCTTAGTAAGTTTTCTTTACTGGTGTAATGTGATAGATATATCTAACATTGCTGTAAGAAAAAAAATAAGTACTCATATTCAGATAACTTTATCTAGTGCTAAAGTATCCTATATATTAACCTGCATACACCTCCCCTGAGCAATTTGTGTTAGAAGCCAGATTACAATAAACACCCATCTTTTCTTGATTAAAAGCAAAATCAAGCGTTGTGTAAACACAAATTCAATCAGCAGATTTGGTTTTGTTTCTGAGACGATTGTGGATAATCGTCTGTCTTACACACTGCATCACAGCAAATAAAATCCATATAAGTCTGTCATTCAGAATTCCTCCCACAAGCATGGATTTACCGTGGCTCTGTAGATAAAATCCCCCAAGAAGTGCTGTAGCTTTTCAGGCCAGAAGACTCCTGCAATAATCTCACCAAATTTTGCCTCTCATAAACCACTGAATTTTATCAACTAATTCCTTTAAAAACGTTATATCCTCTGGCAGAGCTGGATGTATCTTCTATGTGAAGATCTTGTCGATATTTAAAGGCCTCAGGGAAATGAATTTAGCACATTAATAATAAAATTTTTCCAGCAGTTAATGAACTTCTTTAGTAAAAGTTTTAGTCTAATTGCTGTCTACAGTATAGCTTTCTCTGTTAGATTGAAGAGCTCCCTTATTCTAAGATCATACAAATATAAGGCAGACAAGCAACCCAAAAAGTATTCATTTTGTTTTGTCACTTTTTGTCACACTAGCAACACTCTATTTACGTTGGTTATTCTGTTGTAGATACGTTACAAATTGGAGGTTTTCCTCCTTTGGGTTACACCGCATAGTTCTGAATCATGTTGTTCACTGCTTTCCAAAACAGAACTCCTCATTCTAGTAGTCTGTCCTGCATTCTTGACTCCAAGATTTACTGTCTGCTATTCTGGTGTATTAAATTCTGAGCTCAAGGGGATTCTGTATATCAGGACATTCAGAAAACTGTAGAATTGCCTTTAGTCCATAATTTAGTATGTCACAATATATTTCTGTCATGGGTAACTTTTTGAAGCTTTCTGACTTGTATTTCTACTTTTATTTTAAGACCTTCATAGCTAAGATGCAAAGAATCAATAAATTTTAAAAATGAAAGTAGATAGAATTAGTCTTATTAAATAAATCCTCCTCTGCCACAGTGCAACACATCTTACTGAGGCACTGTGATTTAATACAAGGATGATTTCTTCAGGTTCTGCTCCTTCTTACTCTTTTGCAGCACTCCCTTTTCTATATGACGTCCAACTAGGTCTCAGTGAAAAAAATAAATACTACACTGTCCTGCGCATGTTCTTGTTTAGGTTGCCACCCTCGGAGGTGCCATATTCCTGCTTCCCTGCCCTGCTTCTGTCACGACAGTCCAGGCTAGCACAAACATGTTTAACTTTGGATGGATGTCTCAGACTGAACTCGGTGAGGGGGCAAGCACACGTGGTTTTGTCACAGATGTGAAAGGAGAGCAGGCTCCTGCAGCACAGGGAGTGGGACCTGCAGGCAGCAGCAGGCAGCAGCCACCACAGCTGGTGACTCCCGCCTTGGGTCACTGCAGGTGGTTACACCATTCATCCTGCAGCGTGTGGGCTGCCTGTACTTTGCTCCATAATTTATGTGGCACTAGGAGTGTTTTCTGCTCAGCTGTGAATATTCCAGCCTTACATTCTGTTTCTATAGAGCTAATTCGTATTGCTGACTGAACTTTTTGTGACATTATGTGGGAATATGGGACATTCCTAAGTAAAGACGTATTGCATTCATCATCCAGGTAAATGTGGGCAATTCTGAATTTATCTATTACACAAATTCTCTTGGTGTAAGTATATAGTTCTTTCCTTGAATTTACTTCAACTGTAATCAGAAAAACATGAGTCTGTAGAAATTAGCAATGAATTCTGCAGTTATCGGGTTTTATGTTCTAGAATGTTTTTTAATATTTCTGAGTACTGAGAGATATTGAAATAGAAGTTACAGCAGAAAAAATTAGGTTTGCTCTTTGGAGAAATGTCTTTTGGTTTTACTTAGTGAAAATGGAATTCAGAAATAGAGAGGAATTTTGAAATCATTCAAAATGGACAAGGAGATGAAAAAAAAAGGGTGGAAATTATGACAGGAATAATCTTCCGTTAGTCAGAGGCAGAACTGAGTAATTGCCTAGGTCTCACTTTCCCCTAATTTTTTTGATAAAGATTACAAGTTCTAATGAACTTTGGACGTATCCTGGAGCAGACTATCATGACAAAGATAATTGGAAGAGCTTGACTAGGGACTAGACTTAGGAACTTTGCATTCTTTACCTTCTGGAATTTAGAGATTTTGCTTCTCCTCCTCTAGCTGTCCCTGGGATTTCTCCCAGTAAGATTTCCAGTGGTACAGAACAGACTGTTTTATAGTGATCGTCGTTCTCCTTGAGCATAGGATAGGGACCAACAAGATCTTTCCCCAGCTTGTTCTTTGCCTTTCATGGTCTTTTGTCTCCCTCTCCCTTTCTCTCTGGTTCTCCATGTCAGCCCACAGAATCAGATCTGAAAAACACTGTGAGTGTTTCACTGGTACGCTCTGGACCAGCTACTGAGCAAAGAACCCCATAGTGGACTCCTGCAGCAGTTCCTCCAACAGCTGTTTCTACATCCCATTTGTCTGTAGAAAAATAAACCCCAATAATGAAATGGATAAACTTCTTGTGGTGAAAGGTAAATAAAAAATGTCAAGGAAAAACCTGCATGGGGATGAATTACTGCCAGTCATAAAAGTCTCTCACTAAAGCACATTGTCCAGCTACTGGGCTATGTGCTGGACGTTTCTAAATGGTAGAATATCCATACAAGTTCCTAAAAAGGTTTCTCTGCTGACAACCCTGAGTGGGATGGAAATGTGAGACAGATGTCTGAGCAAGCAATTAGCATCCTTATTGCTTCTGTCTTCCAGAATAACCTTAGCTTCATTAAAGGGCAATAACAGAGCAGATAAGTGTTATCCTTTGAAGAGGCTTAAAATACAGGAAGAATTAAACAGAGTGGCAAAGCGACTACTTTAGTTTGCTTTGCACAGAAATTTGTTTACACTGAATAATTCAGATTTGGTGCAGTCAACCTTTTCCTCTCTCAGAAGGCTTGCACAGCCTGCAAACAAGCCCATTACATTAAAAATTCTTGACACCTTGAAACTGAAAGGAAATCAATGCACTTGGGCAATGCATTACATTAAAAGGTACAAGTCATATACTTTATAAGCTCATTATTGGCACAAGACCCATTGAAACATTTAGTAAACTTATCATGAGTACAGACATTACTTCAAGTAACAGCCTATTTTTTAGGCAAGGACCAATTTCTCTTGACAAATTTGTCCTACTGCTACCTAGTAGTGAAGGATTTAGGGGAGTAAGCTTCACCACAAAATTCCTTGTGTACACAAAGTAGCACAGTCAGTTTCTCTTGTTCCTTAGGACGTTAAATGGCTTTCCAGCTGTACCAGAATGCAATTCAGAAATGCTTCCACAGGACGAATTCTTCTAGAAAATCCTTGAGTTTACCTCATGGACCTCTCAATAATAACAACTTTCCATCCTATTCCTAGTTTTTACTATGCCACTACCCTAATTAAAACAAAAACAAAAAAATTCTCCCCTTTTATTCCTGTTCTCTCAAGTTTACTTTAGGCAAAGCGTTCAAAGCCTAGGTGATATTCTAAGGTTTTGAAATTAACTACTTGTTCATTCTAATTTTGATCTAGATAGACTTGTTGGACTGTGATCTTGACAAGTATTCATTCTCTGCAGTGTATATCATGACAGCTGCGACAATCCTATGGGGAATGTTGAGCAACGTCCAGCATGAGGACCAGAGCAAAGCCAGGCATGAAAAGACAAAGAGAAATTCATCTGGATTGCAACTTCATCTGTGAATGGAGAAAATGATGGGATTCTCAGTGGTCACCTCCTGATTCTCAAAACCCTTTAAAACTCCATAAATGATAACTTGCTCCATTGGCAAGTGGCATAAACAGCACAAACAGCTTAAGGGACCTAGCGACAAACTGTTGTCCCTTGAGTCTATGTTTGATGAACCAAAGAGTTAAGGGAGGTGGGAAGGTACAGTGACAAGGTTTCAAGGAAATCATAGAATTTCATCTTCAGGCTAAGATGCACGCTCCTGAGAAGGCTGAAAATCTCTTGGCAGAAAGCAATCAGGCTAGAAAGGGGGCAAACCTGGCAGAAATGCCCAGTGAAGCTGTCCTCTTGCATTAACCACAGCCTTCCAAAGACTGAGATCTCTGCTGATGGTCTGTTGGAGGCTGTGTCACTTGGACACACAGCACTCAGGGAAAACAGACAGCACTTTTGTGATGCCAGAAACAAATGTGTAGCACTGCTCCTGCCAAATTCTACACAATAGTGTGGGGGTAGATTCAGCACTTAAGGAACATGGGAATATATATGAGAGGGAAAGGCACAGCAGGTTCTAGACTCAGAATGAAAACTGTTAGGAAGCTGTAAAGACCAAGAAATATTCAGATGGAAGATGAGTACTTGGTGTTTACTTCTCACAGAAGAAGTGAGAATGGAAGAGACCTTCTGGGTTTGCCTAATCAAGCTGGGTGAGCTACAGCAAGTTGCCCAAGACTGCATCCAGTTGAGTTTTTTAATATTTCCAAAGATGGAAACTTCACAGCCTCCCTGGGAAACATGTTCCAATATTCAACTACAGGAAAAAAGTGTCTTAATTTACTGTCTCATTGTTTGTGCTCGTTGCTTCTTGTCACTAGGCATTAAGAAGAGTCTGGGTCCATCCTTTTAATACCATCTCTTCAGATATTTATACATTTTGGTAAGAAGTTCCTCAAGCTTTCTCTTCTCCAGGCTAAACATTCCTAGCTCCCTTCCTCATACAAGGATGCCCTTGGTCATTCTTGTGGCCCTGGATGGATAGCCCCAGGATGGCCATTTTCTGGCTGGTGGGATAATTCAGCTCCTCAAAGCAGTGTCTTTTTTACCTTTCCTGAAACACTGGCAATTATAAACTGGTATTCCTACTAGTAGTAATTTGTCTGATGTTTAGCCCAAAAATTTGAGATTTAACTCTTCCTCATACTGATGGTTAGGAAGAAATTTTATCACAAGTCAGAGTGACCAGAGGATATCTACGGGGATATCAGTTGAACCAAGTACTTATATTGAAAATATCTCATAGACAGACTGGACTCAGAGAATTGTTCTCTTTCCATTTAAAGAGAAGTTCAGTTTACATAGTAACACTTAATTTTAATCCTCCTTACTCTGCAGAAACCTGACTGAAAAATTATTGTGTTTTCATGGAAGTAGGAAGTATTACTGTAATTCCTTTAAACTGTTTTTCTCCTTTCTGTCTCTAATGATAATTTTAAAATAAAATTAAAATTTAATTTAAATAAATTTAAATAAAATTGATGCTAACAGCAGTTAATCTCAAAGAAGAGAGCATGACGGCTGCAGGCAGTGAATCACATTTAAAGCAATGTAGTTGAAAGTGGGGCTAAGTGACCCCTCACGTAAAACATCAGCAACTGTCAGCACTCTGTTTATTGTAACATTTATTTCTCTGATGTTTCTAGCTGAGGTCCGATATTGGCTTGCCTGTACTTAAAATCATTAAAATGGGAATTAATTACAATTGTTCCAGTATAAGCCAAGAGTTATCACCAGCCCAGATTCCCACCAGGAATTATTCCAGAATGTCTGTGTGGTAAACTGAAGCTTGTAGACAAGATTCTAGCATGGTTAGGAAATTTTAGCAAACAATTCTTTAAAGACACACACCCTCTCTAGTGTTTTCATTTCCTGGAATCTTACTTGCTGAGGAAGATTTTGTTAAACACGAAAAATGAACACTGCCAATTTACCTGTGAAGGAAGTAAGATAAAATAAACCCGAGAACCACTGCATATGTAATTGACCATATATTTTATACATACTGCTGTAACACAGAGCTGCAATAGGATACAAAGGTATGTCTAGTTTTCAGCATTCACTTCTGCACTGTTGTAAAAGAGGAGTTAACTAAAATTTAAAAAAACCTTCTAAACACTTAGCATCTCAGAAGCTTAATAATTCAGATACCCCAAAAACTGGTAGTTAGAGGCAAGAAAAGTCTCAAGTGGAAGCATGGCTTGGAACCTAATATTTTGAGGCTGAACTGTAAGAAATTGAATGTTTAATTATCAGTTTTGTGGTTTTATTACATTTTCACCTTTTCGGTTAGAACCTGCCAAGGTAAAAAAAAAATCACAAAACCTAAGTAAAGCTCAGTTTTAGAAATGTTCCTTTTCAATTGCATAACTGCTTGTCTTATCTTGTCAGTTTTCTTGTCAGATTCAATTCCTTTGCACTAAGGCCCCATCTGAAAGCTGCAATGAAAAAAGCATCAAGTATTTAACTAAATGAGATGTGCATAGGAAATGGAGAATAGTGTAGACCTGGACAACAATTACACAAAGTCTATCTAGTGTTTCTTGGAAAGATTTGAAGACAAAGAAAGAAAAATTTACTTGAGAAAAAGACAAAAAGGCAGAACTGGAACAATATGAAGGGCTGGTCTACTGCATCTGGGCAGTAAAAAGGCAGTAAAATCTTTGCCATCTGGTAAGGAAGAAGGCAACAAAGGACAGCGGAAAACAAGAGGAACAGCTTAGTTTTAATTGAGACAGATCATCTCAAAAACCAACCAACCAAAGAAAAATAAGCAAAACCTCATCAAATATCAAAGATGTAAAATTTCTATAACAAGGAAAAAATTCTATAGCACCTGCATGAATCAGTATTCGGTGCCAGTTTGTCTGGCACACCCTTGAATAAGATTAATCACTAAGATTCAGTATTAAGTTAAATCGGAAAAGTTCAGCCCTGGGAACTTTCCTAGACTGACTAAAACTCTGAACATTTTGTCCAGGCTTGCACCACATACATTGCAAAACCCAGAATTAATTCTTCAAGAGTCTTCCTACTGCAATTGTTCTAAAGCCTTGTTTAACAAAGGGAGAAAAAAAAAGTACGTGCTCCTAAGGATAGCTAAATCCCTGAAAAATATGTAAAAAGATGAGATGTACGAGAGAGGGAGGGAAGCCTGCAATTAGCTGTTCTCTGAATTATGGAATTAAGCGGAATGATTGGAACCAGAAGACCGTTGTGCAGCACTTCACATTTACCCTCAGTAGGCACAGGGCTGTGTTGTGCTAAGTTCCACTTACAGCTTGTCCTTCAGGACAGTGTCATGCTGTGCATGTCCCTGTGCCACAGAAAAACTCATCCAGCTAATGGTAACAGGGGCCTGCGGGCAGCTCCAGCTCAGCAGCAGCAACTGCACCACCTGCCTGTCCTTGCCTTTATCTGAAAAGTGCAGCAACAAGCTCGCATGAGAACTTTCTGTCTGACAGTAGAAATGATGAATAGAATTGTTTTCTTCTGAGAAAATCCTGCGAGAGTTCAAAGGCCAAAATGCTGTATGATCTTTCCATGGACGGGATCTGCACAGTGTGCAGTGTCCTGATCGGAGGCCTGTTGATGCTGTGCAGCTCAGGGTTCCCAGCATCTGAAGGGATGTAAAATTATCTGTACCATCCCCTCTTTCTTTCTTTCTCGTGTTAGTGTAAATGGGAAGTGTTTCAAGAGATACTTTGCAGAGTCTGAGTACTTTTCCTACTGGGATCATACTGAAAACCAGCTCCTCCTGAGGAAAAACGGTTAGAATACATCAGTGAGAAGGTGATAGGTCAGCAGGGAAACAGGTTTGTTTAAGGATTCAATGTAGTATTTTTTACAATGCAATATTACATTTTAATTAAAATTATTATCTGCCTTCAGGATAGCCAAAATCACTTCAGAGAGGCAACAAGTTGCCAGCATTTCTCAGTTCCACATGGAAGTACCCATGCTTTCACCAAACCTTAATCTCAAGTTTTGCTTTGTTTAAGAAAAACTTTACCTGAAACTCTTCACTAAAATATCATCCACTAGAAGATTGATATTAGCTCCATCAGGAAAACTACAATGCATACTCTCAAGAGAGAAGGAAGGAGGCAGACAACCTTTGTCTCTGCTGCTTGTGAATGATCAGCCCAATGTACTAGACTCCACTGAGGATGGCACTTTAGGAATTAAAAAATACCATTTTTTGTATCTGGTTGCTTACAGGACCGTTTTCCATGATTCTTTCTCAGCGGCTCTGTAACTTCCTGCCTGTGCCTTTTCTGCCCCAGGCCATGTTACCCATTTTTCTTTTTTTTGCAAAGTGCTGATGTAAGACTCAGTCTTTTGATACTTGGAAACCTTCTGTACATGCCTGCAGCAGCAAACCTGAATATATCTGGCAGAATATACAAGGCAGAAGTGCATCTGTTCCCGAGTTATAACGTGGCCTCTTTCTGAGGGATTCCCAGTACCAGCTCATTCCTGTGTCATGTTTCACATTTCAAAACCTGCAGCAGTTTTCTTCCCACCAGATATATTTTAAATCATTTTCAATTTAAACTGGTGTCAATTTGGCATGATGAATACTTTTTTCTGCTCACAGTCATTAATTTTATTTTAAATGTTTTTCAGCCTGTCCACTTTTTCTTTTATGCCAACAGGTTTTTTTTCATCAAAAGGTTCCATTAAATATTTAAGTATTCTAATGATGCTAATGCAAGTCAAGGAAGAGGTAGGCAATGCAATTGCTCAGTGCTGTACCAGTGCAGCATTTTAACTATGTGGTTCAGACAAATCTTGTACCCTTCCACTTGACAGATAGCAGCTTTTAGAATAGAAATCTGGGTCTGCATCAGTTTTCTAAGTGTGAACATTTCCAAACTCGGCCAGCATTTGGATCCAGGTCCTTCTTTGGATCCAGCAGTTTCTATTTCAGCACTGAATTCATCAAAACTCTGGAAACGCAAACTTGTGAGCTTTGAGAAGTGCACATCAGGCCAACAGTCCAGTAATTTGTTTGTAATTCTGTGTTTAGTGAGAAGCCATATGCCCTTAGTGAGTAATCATAGGCCCTTTCAGAAAGTGGAACCATCAGCTGGACACAGCATTTCTTTTAACAATATTTACATTACAGCTTTTGTAGCATTCCATATGGCCACTCTCAGGGTCACCTGTGTCTCTTGGCTTGGAAATGTACACCAAAAGCTGCTTCCTCAATGGATTTTCTTCCTTATTATCTAAATAGGCTATCTCCTGTCTGCAAAATCAGTTCCTTGACTACCTCACCAAAAAAACCCAGTTTTTCACACACTTCCCCAGAAATAAATTCTAAATATTCTCAGTCATTTAAAAGAATCACCAAATCACCAAGCTACCAACAGTGTTGTTTCCTTGCCCAGCAATAATTTCCACAGTATCTGTTGCTGTGGACACTAAATTGTGCTTCTGAGCTGGTGCGCCTGCTGGAGCCAGTCACCATTGCAATCTAGAAGGCCCTCCCCATAATTTTGAACATCACAGATAAAAATCTACACCTTGATATTACACTCCAGTTCTTCATTTCTTGATCTCAGCTTTGTGTTGCCTTTTGAGGCTGCTCCCAGTTATTCTACAAAACACCCAGTGACAATAAAAATCTCTCTCTACATTTATGTGTAAGTATACACAAAACCACATATACATATATATATGTACACTATGTGAATATATAAAAGCATATTTATATCTATAAAAGCATACCTCTGTACACAAACACCTAGCTGCAAAATTTGACTGCGAAGGCTTTTCAGAGGCTGTCTCAAATCTTTCTGTGTTTAAATACTCTTTCCCACAATGACAGGTGGTTTTGAATTAACCTCTTCAGACCTTGTGTTGCTACTGGGTACACTTGCAAGGTGTTTCATTTCCTCAGGATTAAACACTTTGTTCAGAGACAGTGGAAGCAAATTCTGCTTCCTCTGGAAAGACTTCTGTTGCTGCCTTTATGCATCATGAATTTTTTGTTGCTTTGTACTGGTCTACTCAATGCCCCAGTGTAAAATTAACCAATCTATCTAGACTCCTTGTCTGCTCCTTCCACCCTTGTCACTTGAAAAGGGTTTTTACTTCTGCTATAAACTGTGGCCAGTTTTCAGCTCAGGCAGCTGTTGTATGATTTCTTGATCACATCAGATTTTTATTGGCAGGGGTCTCAAATTCTACAGCTCATCTAATTTTGTATTAATCGACTGATTAATAGGCGAGTATTCAGGTTTACCCACAGGTTAGCTGATGCTCAGAGATGGTACTGATGCCTTCTTTTGGGTCACAACACTGGTCCTATGCAGATTTTTAACCACAGTGAGTATGCTTCTGGCTTTTGTTCATTTCTCCCTGCTAAATTTTGAATGAAGTGGCTATGATATAATGCAGTGTTTTGTTCTCTCTCCTTCGCTCTCTTTCACTGAACAGAAACAAAATGGAAACAATTTTTCTATGTGTCTGAATTACAGGATTCCAGAAAAAGTAAGAAGCTGAGTTACTTTTAAAATTATTATTATTTTTATTATTATCACTATTAATAGTAGTAGTATCCTATTTACTCAATAGTTTTGCCATATAATGGCATATTTCTTCTAGCAGCTTCTCCCTTTTCCTTTATCCTGTCCTCTTATACTGCTCCGGTAGTAAAAAAGAAAGGAAACTGGGTGTGCCCAAGAGACTCATGGCACCAATCCACCACTATGGGAAAAGGGATTTACTGTAGGGGAAACAGACCTGTGGTAGGAATGAATCCACATGCTTCAGTGATGATAACTAAAGTTATTTTCAGCAGAGATGTTTCTCACATTACTTCTTTGCTGTTTTGCCATTGGGGGTAGCCAGCCATTGGGAGACACGGCAGCTTCTTTGGGTTGTTATGAAAACAGCAGATGCCACCACTGGTTTTCCACTGGGACTGAATGAAGTGTTCAGTAAACAGAATGGTCCTACCTAAGGCAAGTCATACATTATATTGAGAGGTAACTGCCATTCCTTTCCTGTCTTTCATCAGTTCACACTACATGAAACAGTAAAACTGGCAACAATTTACATAACACCTTTCATCTAGAAGCATCCCAGAGCCTTTGCAGAGATCTGTTCTCCCTACTGTTAAAACACGAGAATCTTTAGCATCCAGTAACACTACACAAAATCCCAGGACAGGAAATGGAACACTAACAAAAATTCCATACCCAGACCAGGCAAAAGTTTTCTGTTTTGGAGAAATAAACCTTCTGAACAACCCAACAGAGCTGTCCCATCCATGTGCTTCAAAATTGCTCTTGAGACATCTACATTTTGGAAACAAAAACATATTCAAGCTTCATAGACTCTGCTTACTTAGCCTGCCAGAAAGCTATTTCATACTTTGTCTTTTTGATGAACCAGCCAGGAAACTGTGTCAAAATAGACAGCCATTTGCTAACAATCCATCATTCGGTCAAGGATGATATGCAGATTCTTTCTACATAAAGTAAGAAGGCACAGTCATTGCCCTGAATAAATTACAATATAAGCACAGAGATAAAGCAAAGCCAGTGGAAACAGAAGAAGAACAGCCAAAATATTTAAATGCAGCAAAAACATAATCAGTACCAAACTATTCCTTATATTTAGAGGGACTACCACAAAACAAAGACATTATAAATATGGGTTTACCTGCACAAGGCTCTATTTAATCATTACTCTTGTGGATGGTTTCTATCTTATTAAAACTGGCTGTTAGAAATTGAAAAGAGATGATGAAGAAGTAAAGATGATTGACACAAACTACAAGACGGATTAGCATTGGTGAGAAAAGAAGAAAAAAAAAAGGGGGATAAAGACATTTGAGCAAGGAAGAAATAGCCTATGCAGTATGACAGAAATCACCTTAGAACCACAGAGCTAGTAGAAGTATGGGAAACAGTATTTCATATCCAAGTAGACTACCAGGCATATCTTTTCATGTGTTTGAACTCATCTGTTTATTCTGTTTCTGATGCAGTGTCTTTAAAACTAGGTATTTGCCACCTGAAAGGTTTTTTTAACAGTCACTTAAATTTCACTACGACTAAACTTGTTATTATAGAAATATTAGCGTGCTATGCTATTCCAATTCAGCTAGGTCAAATTCCTGCTGCAGACCTAAAGGATGAAAAATATTTAGGAACAAAACCCCACCTGCAATATTTGAAATAGTGGTAGGAAATGTCTGCATTGGGAAATTGGAGTGATTCCAAAAGGCTCAAAAAAAATCCTTCTGCTACTTGATAATTATTAAAACTTTTTTTTTTTTTTTAAAAAAACAACATCAGTAACATGCTGACTACTAGCAAAACGTATCGCTGTAATAGTCGAAGGAAATCGGCGTCTTCATTAAGGGGTTGTGTCTCGGACTACATCTCGCACCGAGCTTGTGACGCTGAAGTTTAAAGCTCTGCTGCCATCTGCAGGGGTCTGTCCTTCCTGTCACTGCCAACTGTGGGAGTTCTCTGGAAACTTCCCCATCAGAATCACACTGCGATCGGTATGTCAGACTCCATCATGACTGCTCTTCTGTTTATACCACCCTCACTTGGACCCAAAAAGGCAAAATAAATTCAAGGTTAAACTGCAAAGAAGTCAAAGATAAATTAGGTCTATACTTAGCAATTTATTACAATTGCCTTTTTTTAGGTTATGTAGTTTCTGTGAACTTATTTCTAATATGGCAAAATATATCATGAACCAATTATGAAAAGTCTGCAAAACTGATCAAAAAATTAATTTATTTGAACTTCTGCTCTATAAAGAGAGGTGTGATTGCTTCTTAGCATGGAACAAGCCTGCTCTCAGCCAGGTGACCATCTTCAATGAGTATCAGTCCAATATTTTCTTTAGATCCCCCTCTTGCTACTAGCATACTTTAAAAAGCCCGTCATATCTGACACAACACTGACCACTTTCAACTCTTTTTGAGCTTTGGCTTTTTATGTCTTCTCCCTGCGTATGCAAACCACAGCTCTGAACCACATATTCTACAGATTTATTGCTGGAAAGAAAAATAAAGAGCTCAAATACAAGGATGATTTTCAGCTTTGATCCCTCTACATGTCAGTTCTAAGAGCAAAGTAAATGAGATAGAGTGAGCACACTCCTGCATTTGCAGAGACTAAGCAAATTTCTACCTTTCTTTTCACCTGAAAGTGTTGGCTCCTGAGGTACCCTTTTACCTAGCCTGAACAACAGCACTGGAGACAAATAGATTTATTGCTGATTCCATCAAAGTTCTGACTTACCTTTGGCATCTAACAGATTGATTTGTTTCTAATTTGGAGAGTTCAGTTTCAGGTCATTTTCTGATTCCTCTTAATTTTTTTTTTTTTGGCAGGGTTCTCTGTACTACATTCAGCATGAGATCACTTTGATAACAGGAATAATTAGATTTTTAGGATAGACAGACAAGATTTTTCTTTATGTGAACTAAAGGTAAGGTTAAGTAATCCTCACCTTCAAATTTGTTTTGTTTGGAAACTGCTTTGCTTCTTAAAATGACTGATTTCATGAACAGCAGCAACAGCAGCTTGTGGCTGACAAATCTCAGTCTTGAAAGTATTTGAGGTTAAAAAGAATTAGAAACTAGCACTGACATTTTATTTCCAGATTTGTTTTCTGTGGTACAATCATTAGACACTGCAGCCTTGAACCTGCTGTCAAAAATAAAGAGACTGTAATCATAGTAAACACCATAATGTTTCCACTGTGTTGGTAACATGGGCTATAGAGCTGCTAAGTGACTGACATAAGTCTGAAAGTGTCATTGCTTGGCTCTGAAGCCCTCAACCCCAAGAATGCTCGAGTATTTCCATAAACTGCTACCTGGTAGTGTAGTTAAAAGTGAGCATGTGCTCTGACATGTGATCTCCACAACCTGCAGTTCCTTCAGGAATATCCATCTGCTCTGGTGTGGGTCTTCCATGGACAGCAGTGACTATTCTTCTCTTCATTGGAGTATCTCCTCTAATCTTGGTGTCCCCTGCCTTGTTCCTCACTCTTTTTGTTTCCTTCTCCTCTCTCCATTTAACGTTTTACACTCTTTCTAAAATACATTTCCACGGAGGTGCCACCAGCTTGGCTGCTGGGCTCAGCTGTGTCCTGGTGTGGGTCTGTGGTGCAGCTCTCTCCAGTGACCTCTTCCCACAGGGACCACCCCTCCAGCCTCTCTCTGCCCTGCTACCAAAACCTTGCCACCCACACACAGCATGAAGTATCATCATAAATTGCATAAAATTAACCTTAACTCTTATACTTTTTGTTCCTGGTCCCTTCTCTCTAGAGACAGGCTAAGGTTATGCAGTGGAGGAATGGCTGCAAGTGGGGTGTCGTGTGACACTTGTTAGAGAAAATGGCAAGCAGAAATTGCTGGAAATAGGCTGAAGAAAAATATAATCTTACGGTTTGTGCAGTTGTCATAAATGAGTAGTTTAGCTCGTTCAAAGAATCACCAGAAAAGGTGTCAGCAAAAACAGGTTTAATATTAAAGTGCAAACACAAGGTTCATTGGCAAGGCCCACTCTACTACTTACTAGATAGTTAAAGGACAAAGAGAAAAACTGGACTGAAACCTAAAAAATCAATCAAACTAAAATCAACCAAAAATTATCTATGCAGAGGCATGGAAAAGGGTAAGGATAAAAAGGCTGAAGGATAAAAAGGAACAAGGAGACCCTCCCATTGAGTCACAAGGTTCAGGGTAGACCCCCTTGCTAAACTTATCCCTGAACTTGACCAGTGGCTTAGGCCTAAAGGTTTTAACAGCACTTCAACTTAACAGCACTCAACTGATATCTCAATTTGAACAATTCAGAAAAATGTTCATATAAAATTTACTATAGCACAACAATAATTCATTTATAGGCCTGAGTTATTTACAGATCTAAAGTTCTAAAGAAGCTTAGAAAGCAACATTCACAGTACATTTGCTACAGCATATTCACACCTGCACACACACAGAGACTTAAAGGAGTATGGACAAAGTGTATACCTGTGAAAATTCCCCTCAAATTTAGTGAAATACTCACATCAGATGCCTTTGCACCTTCTCCATGGGCAAAGGGTTGAGCCTTCTGGAGAGCGGGTTTCATCCCAGGCTCCATCATGGGCGCTCTGTGGCAGAACTCCAAGTATAGCAAATTGGAGTTCGCTGGTTCTAAGAATTGTCCCACTGAGGAGAAGATTGCTGGTTGCAGCCCCCTGCAGCCCAGGAGACCACCAAGGGTCCCACTCTCAAGATCACTGCTTATAGGGTCCCACGAGAAATGGCCTTAGTCATAGTAATTTTCCATCCTGGCCACCATGCAGGTCGGTAACGTTCTCTGAAGGTTTGACAACAAAAGTGTTATTCCACTTGGGTTGTTATTCAGACAAGAAAAATAAGTTTGCAAGGCCATTTATTGAGAAGCAGAAGCTCTTTAGGCAGCTCCCAAGTTGCTGGGAGCAGATGGTGTTTCTCATAAGCTCGAGAGGAGCTGAGCACAGGTGCTGTTCATCAAGGCTGAGGCCTAACGAGCGTTTCTGAGATCAAGGTGTGGCCTGAGGAGAAGGGTGGGGAGCATTGCACCACCACAGCAGTAAAACCGAGCTCTGGAGAAAGAGATTTAATCCCAATCTTTGCCGTAAAATCACTAAACAGCACTTAGCAGTTTTTTAAAACAACAGTGACCAAGTTCTCTAAGGCAGGAAGATATTTTTCCTCCTACACTGTGACTTGCAGCTAACAAGTTACCTGAATGAGTACACAATCAGATCTTTAGCCACACAGGCAGATACCTAGAACAAGCCAGGTATTCCGGGTATGACAGGAGATGATGAGGAGCATGGCATAATCCTGAGAGGATTAACAAAGAGTGAGCTCAGACAATTGCTAGTTGAGGTCTACCTGGCCTTTTAAGCACAGACTAAAAAAGCACACACTGCCGAGCTGGCCCCTCCACGGTTTTGCACCGCACTGCATCAAAGCTGACAGACTCCATAGACCTGAGCTGGCCGCTCGTTGCCTCTGAGCTAGTGCCTCTGCATCCTCAGCATCATTAATTTGCAACCCAGATAAATCATCCATGCATCATTAACAACTGCACATCCAAAGATGCTCAATTTATTCCCATTTCCAGGTCCCTTTTTCCAGAACCTTCATTTTTCTATGCTCTCTCTCTCTCTGCTGCACAAAATCCACACACACACTCCCCTCCATGCCCCAGCCTGAGACCACATATTCTACTACCATATATAAATTGGCGACTAAAATGTACTTTTTCAACTTTCTCTTGGACGAGACTGTGAATTTAAAGTTCAGGATTAGGTAGCTCACTCCCGCTCTGGAGAATTTGCTTAAGGTTTCCATTATGTTCTTTAAAAGCTGTAATGCAATTAAAGCATTTTCCATTTTGCAAGTCAGCAGCCAGGACATCTTCAAAATGTTAAATGGTTTGTTTAAATTAAAGCACTTGTTCTATGCTTGAGTTTAATGCTTTATACCAAAATCAATATGAACACAATGCAAGTCAGGTCAGAGAATTTAAACAGCTGGAGAATCTTAGTTCTGCTTTTCAAGACCTCAGACTATTTAGTAATAATTTTCTTCTAAAGAGTAAATCATATTTTTACTATCCATATACTCTACACTAGCAATCTCAGGAAAAATAGATCACTCTCCAATTTCTGCAATTGGAACAAGCCCTGTCTATTTTAAGCAGGAGTAGTTTGCTTGAGGATGTTAGGCGGATTTCCCAAATTTTCAATTACTGAAATATTATCACATATTGGCTCATAAAGTGCAGTGTTATTTACGCTACTTTCAAATGCAAATGACAATGCCTCTTGCTGAAAATTGGTTCCAAATCTGAAATAATTTACCACTTTCCAGTCAACTAAAACAAGCATGCTTTTCAGGAAACCCAGCTGTTCATTCAAATCTAGGTCTGGATTAATGATTTCAGGATGGTTTCCCATACCCAGATACTAATATTCAGACACTCATACCTGATATAAACTGTAATTTTTCAGCAAGTGTCAAGCCAATTCCACCAGCCTCATTCACAACAAAACCCCAATGAACACAGGCAGCAATTTATTAATCTCTCCCTGCTGCCTATTTTTTCCCATCAGGGTGGCCCTGCTCCACGTCACCATGTAGCTTAACTTGCAGTACATGTAGGATGTCCATTATTTTTTCTACACGCCAAGATTACTGTAAATGTGCTGCAGTAAATTCATAAAGAAACTCAATTTGTACTACGTTTTGTGTTGCAGACGTGGTATCTCGGCAACAGTCGTGCCTGCTTTTCCCTCTGCAGATGCTTTGCTGACTCACCTGCTCGTTGATACAGCAGCTTTATTTGGCCGTGCAGCACCAGTGCACACATATATATAGCCTTTACTTCTCCTTCCATGGAACACTGAACTATGCAACTTCCAGAGGATGAAATATGAGTGGGTTTGCATTTTGCTGGGCATGGGCTGCTGTGGGCTCGGGAGGTAGAATTAAGGTACAGCAAGTGAATGTGTGCAAACTGCCAAGTCAATAACCTATGAAGAATTTTTGGTCTTGTTTCGCCTCCAGCAGCTGATGTTCTATACTTTTCTCCATAAACAAGCAAAATTCCCATGAATTCTTTAAAGATCATTCTATGCCAAGCACCAATAACCATATAAGCTGTTATTTGAAAAAGAGTTACTGGTAGTAAAACATTGTAAAATAACCTACCTGGATTTTAGTAAGAATGTTGAGATTTTAAGCTGTAAGTTGTGAAAATAAGAGCTGTCTTAAGCTTTTTTAAATTCTACTTTTTTTGGAGTAGCTTTTTAAAATTACATCAGTCACTAAAAGAGAAGATATAGCTCTTCCAGATAGACCAGTATTCTACATACAAAAACACATGAACAATGAAAGTTGTACAATACAAATGCAAAGCAGTGCATAACATGTGTATCTTATTTTAATTTTCACTTTTCTATTAGTTTTCTTCCACCTTTCACTGTTTGTATTGCTTCTGCTACTTGCAGTTCTTTACATTGTTTCTTGTAATCTCAATAATTCTTTTCTTGACTTAATAATCTGTTCAGTCAATGGAAACACTATCAAAACAACAACAAAAAAAACCCAACAAAACAAAACAAACAAACAAAAAACCCCCAAACCAATCAATTGAATCAACTGCAGAACTTTTTTCAGAATACACTGAACTGAAAAAAAATAGAATATTTAAGAGGTTAAATATAAAAAATTCAATACCTCCGTATCTTTTAGTTACATTCATTTGTAAATTTGACTTATTAGGTGTATTGTCTTTATTCAACAGATGGCATTTACCAATTCCAATGGCACAATCATTAATATGACACATTCTAACACAGCTGTCAGCTTCTCTCTCTCTGACCTCAGTTTTTCTCTCATACGAAGGGTGATGAAAATGTCTGGAATATCTTCTCATCCCCTGAAGAAATGTAAGAACTGCTCTCCCAAATAGCAAACTAAACTGCCCAGTGACATCGGTATTTGGGTGAGATTGCTCTGGACAACAAGACCCAAGAAACTGCTGGAGTTCTCACTTCTGTCTTTGTGGGCTTTGCACATAGAGAAACAAAAAGACAGGAGAAGTCTGATATGCATAAAAAAGGAATGAAATTGCAAAAAGAAAATCACAAGAGTGCAACAACAACAAAACCCCTCAAATACTGAAAGGTGCTCCTTTGGGGAATTAATTCTTAAAATTAATGAGGTATATTGAATCGTGGAGTGCAAAACCAGATTTGAGCCAGTGCTGGAGAACACTAACCCTGGGGCCAAAGTTGGACCAGCTATCGTAAAAACAGGTATAACCAGTGCTGAATAAATGAGTCACAGATGTAGTGAATGTACTGGATTTATCTCTAGAACCAGGAGAATTGGTTCCTGTATGTCAGTTCTTCATACACTATTGTTTTAACTTCCTTATAAATACTCCTATAAAGAGCATGAGACTTAGGGATTTCGACAAATATCTGAGGAGAAGTTGTGTGTAAATGGTTGTTACAGAATGGCTCGTAATGAAAATCCTAACCCTTAAAAATGGCAGTAAAAAATTCTGCCATATCATTCTGTAAATACAGCTAAATAGTTTCTTGAAAGGCCTATGGAGATCCTAACCAAAAAAACCTTTCTGTCCATGAACATATAATTTTCTGTGGTGGCTTACATATTTACTATTCTAGGTACAGATGGCAGAACTATGAAGAATTTTGGAATTCAGTCAATATCCCACTATTCTGCCCTTTAAAGCTGGCTCTTGTGTGAGACAATTCTCAGAGGCTAGGCTTTTAGACTAAGAGAAAAAGAAAGTGCTCCCTGGAGAAAATGGGTATTGGATAGTGTCATTTCAGTTTTGCCCAGGTGGAGTTTGAGATATCTGCTTTTCCTCCCAGAATTGGTCCTTTTCAGACATTGTAGAATCTCTGCAGTAAGATTGGTTCTGTCTCTGGAAAAAGAAGGTGCATCTCATCAACAAAAACCAGTATATTTCTACATGTTCAGGAGAGGAATAAACAACTCCTGTACTTACAGAAAAAGTTACAGAGAGAAATAATAATAACATATAATAATAATAATACATAATAAGCCAATTAAAAGAAGTGAAATTATGTATTTGTGTGGAGCTTGGCAACATGCCCAGCTCTGCTGTATAGATGTGAGATTCATAAACAGCTCTTTCATCAAACCGACATCACCCCCTCAAATGACAAGAAGCGACATTTAATACGTCAATCGAGATGTCAGAAGAAGAGATTTTGATCAAGAATTTTAAAAATCTGTTCATCTACTCTACAACAGTGCTGATAGTACTCTCTGATGTTTTTGCTGCCAAAATTTCCAAGGTAAAGTAATCAATAACTAAATCAAGTAATCAATATCTCCAAATCATATTATACAGGAAGAAAACTTATTTTCAGTTGCTGGACACTGCAAAAGTCTAGAAGATGAAGTGAAGGGAAAAGGCTGTACTCAACTGAAACTGCTGAAACTGCAGGGGAAATCTAGGTCAGCAAAATTCAATTACAAGAGCTGTGTAAGCAATTGAAAAAACCACACTAATATTCATTAGTGAAAAAAAGGGGGTACTTTAACTTTCAAAAATAAATTTAAATTTGAAAGCTTAAATAGTCACAAAATATATGTTTGAACGTGATTATTCACACTTCAAATTCTAAATGGGAAATGTGTGGGTAAGCTGCACAAGTGACAATTACAATGCAGAAACCCTACTACTTAGGCACTGAATTAATGCTATAATTTGAATCATGAATATCCACAACAAATTGTTCATAAAATATTCACACAGGGAAAACGTTTACCAAATAAATTTACAAACTCAAGCAATAAAGTTATTGTGAGGATTTTTCTGAGCATTTTGTCAACGGAAGAAAGAAAATAATGTACTGAATAAATTATCCTCCAGAAATAGCCTCTTATTTTCTGATTACTGAGTAGATTGGCAAAAGTAACAAAAACTTTAATGGAACTGAGTATTAACATTTTATTGTACAATTTATTTAAATGGCAGAATTTAAGGATTTTTAAATTGCTGTAACTTGCAAGTTTATCTCATTTTACCCAGTTGATTTGGACATATTATTACCACACTGGGATAGCCTTGTCCTAAATAATGTTTTAGAGAGAGAAGAATTGTATACCCTGTAAGGAAGGGGATTTTTTTTTCTGTTTTGAAAACCATTTGAATGCTATTATCAGTATTGGAATAGATTTTCTCACAGGTCAGTTGAGGTAAGATACTGTGTGAAATCTAAATGTGGGTTGCCCTATCAGAAACTGTTAGAAACAGAACCAGGTAACAGACTCCAGACCAAAGCAAACTAATGCTTTTAGTTTTGCAAAGATATTTACTGGCAGCTCCATTTTAATGCGCAGAGCATAACTTAAAAGATTTTGGGGTAATACCAAAATATTTGGGGGGTGAGTTTAAGTCGACTGTTACTTTTATTTAATTTTTATTATTTTATAAATATTTATTCTCAAACCAAACAATGCTATGTATCCATTTCCCATATATCTGGTGTATCGTGCACATATCCAATACACACAGATGCTAAAAATAAACATTACTAGCTGTTAGACTGTGGAACACTTTAAACTGGAGTGTTGTCCATCAGCTGAGATCTTAGTATTGCTCAGGTACAAAAACCAACTCTAAATTGCTGTTAGAAATTGCACATATTTGGCTAAAAATAATGTCTTCTGGAACCAATGCAAAGAGCAGTCTGAATCCTATTTTATCAAACACACTTTGTGTTATATCTGTAAAAATATCTTGCTAAATGCCACAGAAAGAGGCAGGATCAAAACCAGAGCAGATTTAATGGGCTATTTATTTTGTTTGCAGAAAGACCAGTGATTTTACTGCCTGTAAAAATTACAACTAAGTTTTCATTCAGAAAGGAATATTTTAAGCTCTCTTGCACAGCTGCATTCCTATGAACAGCTGTTTGAGTTCCAAGAGATTAAAAGGATTACATTTGGGAGTTTAAGTGTAACCACAGCACCCATTTTTTTCTCCCTTTGGGCATTCAGTGTTGCACTGCTGTGAATGAGTCATGTTTCAGGTTCTAATAATATATCTCCAGCCTAACCTGTAATACCTTAAATGAATCAGGCTCTGGGGTTTCATACAGCTTTTCATGTTCCTGTAAACAGCTTCTCCTTTTACTCCTCTCACATAAGATAACCCTGAAATTGCAGTCAAAATTTAGTGTTGACTGTGGGTTTCCACAAGCCAGGTCCATCAGTTACCCCTAACTTAATACTTCTACTCCATAGTCCTATGTCCTCAGGCCATTTTACTTCACGTGGTAATTTACAAATGCTGTAAATTACATCTAAATATATTAGGAAATCTAATTAGCAACACTCATATGTACATTTGAGAGGTGAATCTATGCAAGCTAGTGAAGGCAAAGTATAAGACAACGAAGAACCATTGAGATTCAGAAGCTGAGGCCTTTGAGCCAGTTTTGGACTGCTTACTGCTGAAAACAAATTACTTTCGAATCTTCATAATAAGATGATCAGGCATCTTCCTAAAACACATGAGATTCTTAACTCTTTTTGGCTAAATCCAATAGAAAATTTTCTCCAAGTTTGCCATGTACAAGAGCAATTAAGTCTATAGCAAACGGAAGCCTAAAAGTCAACTGAAAATAATTACAAACCTGTATCTCCTTGTGTGAATATTCCCTCTGAGTTTATTTCTTTCAATTTAAATTGATTATGCACAGACAATACAACTGAATTCAATCATTACCATCCCATAACACAATGATGTAAAAGGTAATAGCTATAGATTAAAAGCATCTAAAAAGATGTTCTAGAAGACAACTATGTAATGTAAGTACACATCCTGCACCAAGACAGAGGACTGGAAAGAAAAGCAAAAGATTCTGCCATCAAGTGGCTTGAGATAAGAGTCAAAACAAATAAGATTGATAGGGGCACAAACTGCCAGCAGGACAAGGCAGCAGAAAGATCATGGAAGAACCACACATGGCCTATTGATGTTCACGTAGTAACTCTCAATACAGGTGGAGCACTCAGCTGTCATAAAAAATAGCTCCTATCATATAATTGCTTCCTAAAACGAGGCCCCACAGCTTTGGTCTGTAATTCAGACTGAGGCTTGAGAAAGATAGAAAGCATTATAATGAATCGAATAGCTACCTAAGCATCCTCCTGAGATTTAAGCACTTTCGTGGTGTAGATAGTTTGACAGTTCCATGTTCATGAGTCTCTGTGGTGCTCACTGCCTGGTTACCTTGGTACCTACTGCAGAACCATCCTAAGCCTGTCCTAAACCTCTGACTACCAAAAGAACAGCGACATGCCCGACACCATTTCATTTCCTGCTCGCAGATCCCTTAGTGCACTGAGACCTTTATTGCCCTGATCAGCCTCACCTGGGAACTCCTTCCAAGCCTTCCACTCGTGGGTCTGGGAGCCTCACTGCAGCTCAGACCAACACCTTCAGTCTCTGGTTAAGCTATATGGGAGGTGTGTCCCTCTCCAGCGTTGTCACAGCTGTGCCTCTGCTTGCCATGAACCCTATTCATCCGGGCCTGTGGACCAATTCCACTGTTTGACCTTGGATCTCCCTTGTCACTGTGAGCTTCCCTGGTGATCACTAGGCTGTATCTGCCTATTCCTTCTGATACTGGCTTTACCATTTTCCTGAAAGAGTTATAAAACAGACAAATTCGGGCAATATCTATTTTGTCCATTAATGCCAAATAAAAATGCTTTCTTTTCATTTCCATTGTCTGGTCTCCCACGCTTATACCCATCACTTCATGCAGAAGGACAAGCATTCATTGAAGATGTAGAATAATATTACTGTTTAATGAACTTCTGAATGTGCTTTGAGTTGTAACTATTTTCCTAGATTCTCCTGGTCAAGGATGATACCAATTGCTTTGAAGCTTGAATGAGATTGAGAATAGTTGTTACGAATGACCATATGTGCTACAATCGAAGGGGAAAAGGGAAGGTTGCAGTTGCTGGTGCTTTTATTTTTTATTTGTAACAATTCAAAGTAGTCAAAAAGGCAGACTAAGAGTTACTACCTTCCTATAAAGAAAAAAAAAAGATATGCCTGATATAATTGCCCAAGTCTGGGTCTAGCGAAGACGAATTGAGACCATGAGGGGGAAACACACTGAAATAAGCATGCGAATTTTAGCCTCCTCATAGAAAAGCCTCTCATGTCCAAACAACCTGTTTGTCACTGCTGGAAGGATACATCTTTTTTCCTGCTGTGGTAATGGGAAAAAGGAATGGCACACTCAGTAGCTGCAAACGTGCTGGCACGTGAGTGCAGGATTTTCCACTGACAAGTCTCCTGTGCTGTTGGTGAATGGGGTATAGACCCTGTGGTCATGCCATAAACTCTGCATTCCTCCATGATCCTCCTGGGTGCTGTGTTATGGGAATTACATCCTTTGTTATCAATACAGGCTGTTCTTGTAACCCTTGTTTGGCTGCTTCTTCCAGTGATTTCCCGCACATGCACATTTCCATCCCCACAGCATTCCTGGAAATCTTTGTATGTCATTCCACAAAGACTGGCCTGGCTGGATTGCTATGGATTTAGTTTTGGGGAAGAGACGATGTCCTAAAGGAGATGTTCTGCTGCATCCCTGGGAGGCTTTGCATACGCAAAGTTTTCCACATTCCCAAAGTGATTTTGGTTCAGAAGTCTCAGCTTCTCACCTCTTGGGTAGCACCCCATAAATACAAACCTGCAGGGGAGCCTCACAATGTGCCTGGGGCTCTGTCCTGCCACTATAGGTTCCAGACTAGGACTGCCTGAGGGAGATGCCCACTACTGCCCCAGAGGAGACTGAGCCCACGTCTGCATGTGGGTCCAGGACAATTCCCATCATGACTCATGCTGCTGCTCTCCCTGCTGAAGTATTCCCTTGCTCAGCAGGTGTTTTCTTCAGCAAGATGGTGTCTCTGAAGATGATGGTGCTGGATTATCTGATATCTCTTCTGGAGTTACTCACGGATGAGGAAGAGGATGCAGGCACATCTGTACGTTTGTGTGTGTGTGACAATGAGGGTTTGAAGTGAACTGGGCCCGTTCAGTGGTGGCCTTGTGAAACCCTCCCTAGAGTGACACTCGGGTAGTGCTGCAGCCCTGTCTGTGGGGTAGTGTATGTCCCTAGAGCTGGAGAGAGACCCCCACCTCCATGAGGGGAGTGTTACACTTTGCTACAGGGCAATAAGTAGAGAAGTGATCCCACTGAACAGGGTGGCTTCTACCCTCAGGTTGAAATTGGGATGAGGCGCATTTATGGTCGCAGCAAGGGGGTGTTAAAGTCTTCGGGATAGAAATGGTTTGCAGACACAGACAGGCTGCCTGGTACTGCTGTCCCTGTACATTCCAGCTGATGGCTGGACACCAGGTCAGGCAGAATCAGTGACTGTCCTGAGCTGCTCACCACATCCTGACCTGCTGATATCTCCAGAGGGCTGTCCTGGGGCAACTGAGTGGTCACATCCTTGGGTCGAACCTTGGCTCTGTCTTTGTGACCAGCTTTAGCCCTGTTCTGTGCAATAAGGATCAGATCAACTCCACACAGACCTGGACTTTGATTGCATCTTGGCAGGGAAGTGGCTTCTCTTCCAGTGAAAATAAAAGGAGAAACCGCAAGCTCTTAATGTCAGTTGGGTCTAATTTTTTCTTGGCACAGATTGCTTGGTTTTCCTAAAAAGAAAACTTCTTAACTACTGCAGCAATTTTAGCAATACAAAGATGATCACAGCTTTATTCATTTCTCAGCCATTGCCAATAATATTTCAGAACTCTTACTGAAATCATTATTCCTCCTTCAAGGGTAAGTACCTAAATCACCTGAGACTGCCTTTTCATCATCGTGTGGAACACCCTAATCACACCCGAAATTCCTCTCAAAAAATAGTACTAGGATGTTAGTCCTCACCCACTGGCTCTGCAGTATTATTTCCTCCATTTTGTTTTGCAGGGGCTTAGGAATCAAAATTGGCAAAAAATTTTTTCTAGACCCGCGTTTTTAACAGCATTTTAGGAGGACTACTCCTTTTGTGACGTGTTGATAGCAACACTGGATTGCTCAGAGTAACTCGAACAACACATCAGAAGCTGAGCCCATCTTGCAGTGTCCGAAGAACAGAAGAAATGCCTCTTCTAAAGCAAGATTGCTGTGTTCAGAGGCATTAGCACAGCCACTGTGGAAAAGGAAGCAACCTTTAATGGAATTAAAACTTCTCTCAAGAGCTGACTGATTCTTCACTATATAGCATAAACACAGACAGGCCCTTGAGCAAATTCTTTCAGATTAAGTTTTTTGGTGCCTCCTTTAACAAAGAAATAAATAATTTTTCATTTTCCATGTAAATTTTACTCTGAGATTCAAATTAATTTCCCATTGTTCTTTTCTAGAAAAGTATTTCTGTGGGAAAAAATTCAAGGTTTCTAGTGTTACAAGGTAAGAACAGGAAAAGTATGTCCTTTTTTCAGATTTAAAAATACAAGTAATTAAATTCCCAGGTTAGTCATATATTTAACTATCTGTCTATGCTACAGATTAAAATAGCACCCTATTTTGTTCTCAGGTCTCTTACAGGCTTGTCTTGGTCAAGAGAATGTTATTTTAAAAATGGGATTGCAGGCAAGGCTATAAAATGAACACTCCAGAAGCTGTGACACTCTTGCAGCTCTCTTATGAGATCAGAAGAGCTTAGCTTCTTTCCTGACAAAAAAATTCTTCTCTGAACACGTGTATGAATGCTGGCAGCATTATGTGGTCCACCTCTTGTCCTGTGATAGGCTTAATCATCTCTGCAGAACCAAAAATGGCTTGTGGCTAAACAAGTACCCCTAGCTGTCCCCTGCCTGACAGACCTGTACAAAGAGAACTGCAATCGGAAGTACCAGCCCTTTCCTGGAAGTAGATTTGTCCTGCCCGCCTTTCTTGCGATTTAAGGATATAACAGAATTGGGAAGAGAAAAGTGATTTTTGGAAGCTGAAATGTTAGGCTGGAGTAGGACTCTGTCCAAGACCTTTTCATGCTCAAGACTGCAAAGACCATAAAATGATTTTTTAAAATTCAGAGCTGGTCTCTTCAGCCAAATAACTAAACCCATGATGATGTCAGCGGTATACTTAAGAAATATGGCTGAATGAAGGCAGTTAAGGTGTCAGACCCTACTGATCGTGTGTTTGGCTGGAAGTGACTACTGGAAAAGAGAAACGGAAACTTTTTTTTAATGAAGCTTTTTATTCAATTGTTAAATAGAAAGAGGTAATAACTTAACTGTGCAGACAAAAGGAGGAGCACACCAGACAGATAGAATTTGTACATTTATATGGCTTGGGGAATAAACTTTTTCAGGAAGATGAAAACTTTGATTTTTAATAGAATTACATTTCATACTGATCCAAGCCAGGATAGGAACAAAGTAGGAAACACACAATTTCAATATTCACAGAATAGGTTCTTCTTCATTAAGTCAGTTGTGGATGCTAGATCTTCTTTGGGTCCTCACTGTAAATGAAATGAGAGAATGCTTAGCTTTTGGAGGTCTCTGAACAAACTGTAGCATCTCTAAAATATGTACATGCTAAATCACATTTTATCTGGCAGCTAGGATGGCTTTATATTTGTGGACACATCAAAGTGGCACAGGGAGTTTTTTTTATTTTTCTTTCCTTCCATAGCAACAGTGGACAGAAATAGATACTACAAAGAGACAATGCAAAATTGCTAGTTTGGTTTGGTATACAGTCAAGTTAGTGCATTTCAGTGGATTCATGCAAACTCTGTGTGCTTGTTCTTATCCCATGGCAAATACGAGGCTGCATGACACAGCTGAGCTTCCTTTCCCACCAACACAAGCTGCACCATTGTGCTGTCGCTGTAGGCTACAGTCACACACACAGGCTGTGTACACGCTAACTCGCAAGCCTGTGGTCACTTAATTGTTTAGTTGTGGCCTTAGTTCTCAATTAAATGGGACTGAAGAAAATGCATTCTAGCTGGATAGGTTCCAGGAATCCTGACCACGGAAATGCTGCCTCTCTTCTTCTGACATGGGGCTGGGTGACTTCATTCAGCATAGATCTGTCTCACCCTCTGAACTGTGTGATGAAAAACTCCAGAGGAATGATATATTCAAATGCTGCATTACGATTTATTCTCTTTCTACTGTGCTAGTAACACTAGCAGTATCATTAAATTGGTTGCCCTTACTGCTCATGCTTTGGAATGGCACATTCCTGAGAGGGAAGGTGAACAGTGAATCACCTGGCTAACACCACTTATCCTGAGTGTGGCCCCATCTGCATGAATGAATAAATGGTGTCAGTGCAGAACTGACCCATTATGCCAAAAGCAAGGAAGGAAGTGATGGCCCTTGTGAAGAGCAGTTCTTCCATGTTTTTCCTGAGTGAATAGAAAGGTTGATTTGACATGGACTCTTTTCCTTGCCATTCTCCTTGTTCTCCTTACCAGCAGTAAAGGTGGCTTGGAAACCAGAAGCTGTATGGGCACCATCTGTGATGAACTCTACGAGCATAAGATTACTAGAAGCAACTACGCCACTGGGTATCTTTGATCCACAGGTCTTGTCCATTAGAACTGGAGAAGACTTGCTGGATCCATCATAAACTTTAACATAATCACCCTGACAGCCTCTAGTGTTCTGCAGCTGAAAGGCTTGAAAGTGCAGAGAAACCTGGAAGGGAAGAGAAAATCAGCTTTTAATATATAAGTATACTTCTTTCATGGAATGTCCTTTAAAACTGACAGAATCTAAACTGTAGCCAAGCATGGACTCACAGGCTAGAACTGCTTACCCAGCTTTGCCTCTTTTCCCCTGAGGTTGCAGGGTTCAGATCTAATCACTGAGTGCTCCCATGTTCAGGGTGCTTTGTCTTGATTTTGCAAACCTGAAGCCCAACATGTGGAGGTTTTTCAAAATCACAACTCTGCATTGTCTTTGCCTATACCTGGTTTAAGCACATAAGAAGTAGAGACTAGTCTGAAATTTCACTCATGGAGATCTCATCTGGCAACTGCTGAACAGACAAAGCACAAGGTGCTTAACATAGAAAGAAGTTCAGCCATATTCCAAGACCACTATTAACCTGTGATTACCTTTCTGGCTCGGGTTCGGATGAGCCAGACACAGTTGGTGTTATCTGAGTAATTCCTTGGGTGGTTGGCAGATCTCAGTGATCCAGAAGGTCCATCAAGAATAGTGCTGCAGCGACCTGAGGAAAAAATGCTTGCTTCAGCATCAGGATTGCAGAAGCTTCCAGCCATTCAGAACTACAATCTCTTCAGAATGGACTGATCTCTGTTTTCCAATCTGTCAGCACTCATTTCAGAGTGCTGGTACATCTTGATTAAAATGAGGAATCATGTCACATAATGCATCAAAGAAGGAAGTAAAGTAGTGCTTTGAAAAGTATTCAATTTTTATTGATTAGCTGTCATTTAGCAAGAGATTCTTTCTGCACCTCTATAAAGAGTGTGAGAGGTTTCAGCTCACTGCAGTTGGTGCCACTGTTTTTCACTGAGAAGAGTAAGTTAAGTGATGTCAGAAGAGTCGAACACAAATATGATGCCTCTGCAATGCTTAAATTCTAAGCTTAGGAGGAGCACTTGGGGTGCAAGAAGTAATACTTTATTAATCAGATTTTTTTCTCTCTGATCAAATAAATTCCTGTGATTGTATACAAAAATTTCTTCTAGCAGAGGTTAAATATAAAGAGTTTAAACATACAAACTTAGGATGAAAAACTTTTGAAAACTGGACAAGGCAACATGAAACTGTTCTAGTTCAAAGGAGCACACAACTGCTTTGGTTTGGCTCAGGTCTTAAATATCAGCTGCCATGAGAAACAGTAATGTCTGGCTCTGGGATTTATAGTTATCTGCTGAACTGTAAGAAACCAAATTACTCCACTGAAGTTTACAATGTGGGACGCAGTTAGTCCGGTTGCACAGCAGCCACTTAGGCTAATAGCAAATGTGTTTGATTTAATTTGGAGGCAGTTTCCATTTTCTCACTAATCACAATGTGCCTCCAGCTTCACCTTTGCATTCCCTCCCAGAGTAACCCTAGTGGGTACGAGAAATTCTTGAGAACAGTCTCTAAGTCTGATGAAAAACTGCTATCTCTGCAATGTACCCAAATCTGAGTTGATAACAGGGTGGCTTTGAGATACTTACTGCAGTTGTAAAGTTTGTTGATTTTGGCCACGTCCAAGTTGCTCATCCCTTGTCTCTGTCCAATATGTACTGATCCATCAGGAATCGGTACAATAGTTGCTTTCCCAGTGGTATTGGTGAACGTGTATCTGAAAAAACCCACGAGAAATTACATTCTCTAAGCACCATAACTTCTTTCAGGATTCAGTGGCATGCTTTGGGGGGAGAACCAGAATTGCACATAAGCCGTTGCTGTGACTAATAGTGCTGTTTAAATAGGTCTCACTGAGATGTCCAGCAGTAAGCAGAGTCAATGTCCAGACGCCCTCCTTTGCTCCCAAGCCCAGCAGTGGAGGGAACTCTAATGGAAAGCTAAGGGATCGTGTATCCCAATCCAAGGGAGCAGCTTGTTTGAACGGACTCACGGTGTTTTTCTCAGAAGGGGAATTGGGGAAATTGGTAGTTAGGAGAGAGATATGATAGAAACTAATTCTAATGTAAGATTTGAGTTCTAAAAACAGTAATGCCATGCTGCTACTTACGGGCCATAGTGCATTACTGAGGAATAGTCATACGGAAGACCCAGGTTATTGGAGTTCTCAAATTTCTTGAAGTCTGGTCTGTCAGCTGTAATATACAATATTGTACTTAGAGTATGCTTCCTACCTGCTCTTTTCAGGGAAGAAGGGAGACCTGGGAGCAGTAGGAAATGTCTACACCACCTCCTACATTGAGGAGTTCAAAGTACTTACCAGGACTGATGTACTCCCACATGATCTTTACGTGTTTATCTCTGTCACTTCGAGAGTGCTCATGCAAAAAGCCCAGAGCATGCTCCAGTTCATGCTGAATTACTCCTTTCCACATGCAGCCTCCTTTCATCACAGAGACAGTCTGTCCACCTCCTACTCTCCCGTAGTTGGACCAGCAGCTGAGAGAGGCATTGAACAACGGAAGACTCATGGGAGTTTTTACTGGCAGGCAGGCAAATAGGCAGAATAGAGAACCTTGCTTCACACACCTCTTGAAGGAGTGGAAGGATTCCTCCCTCTCCACTGTGATAGTTGGTGTGTACAGAGGCAAAAGTGACCATGGCACATAAAAGAACGAAGCATATGATCATTGCTAAATCTTTCTGGAAGACTTTCATTAGCACAGAGGCTCCTCAATTCTGACTTTATCATGACTTTAACTCCCTTGAAACAACTTTTTTTTTTTTCTAAAACACTAAACACTGTATCAGAGCTGGAGCTAAGACACTTTCAAGCTAACGGGTGCTGAACAATTTTATCAAAGGCTCTAATTCTGAGCTTGATGGCCAACAGTGTGATTCAGAGAACTATTTATTTCATAATTAAAATTGGGTTACTTTTGTAAATAGGACCTACAGTAAACAATATATGTTGTGCTCAAGTGTGCATTATACCACACAGAAAACATGAGCTTAGACATTCCCCCTTAATGGTGTTTTCCATAATTTGCATAATTTCAGTGTCTGCAGTGAGTTCCTGATGTACCTGATGAGTCCTTACACTAGTAAGGTATCCAAGGAGGATACCGTGATAAAACGAAAGCCTCTCTGAAGTCACACAGTGTAGGAAAGGATTGAAAAACAATGTAGAAATAACTTGTTAACTTATCATTCAACTCACCCATCGGCAGATCTAATGCTGAGGTAGTCACGTTCTGTCTTGCGCTTCACAAAATTAATACAAGTCAGTGCTTCAAATTCTGCCATGGCATCATGAATCCCTTTTACATGGCTCTCCTCTGGGGAAGAAAGGGTTAATTTTAGGGATCACAAGCAGACATTAGCAGATGCCAATAAAACCTCACATAGTCTCAAAAACAGGGTAAATGAGGAACAGAAACATCAGCCTAGGTTCTTTCTTTTTTTTTGCTCAGTACTGAATTTTGTTTAAGATTTTAGCAGTCTGGCACAAGATACCCTTTATCCAGATACTCGTCCAAATGTATTCAGGTGCCTCTTTTTTTCAACTACTTGTTCTTAATTATAGTGGTGATTTTTGGCGTATCTTCTTATTGGACACTTGGAGACAACTACAGGAAGCTGTTTTGCTGATGTAAAGCAGACCATTGAAGCCCCACAGTAATAGGCATGAACCTAATAAAGGCAGGTATTCTGGCAGACACCATTAGAGGGAATGGTTATTATTGTTTCCAAGCGACCAGTCCCAAAACATGATGCAGACAAAACTTCTCAATGAAATTTGGTCTTTTTCTGGTTCAGGTCCTAGTAACTTTAAATTTATCTATGCATGCACAGCACAAGTAAATCCTTAGAACTGATTTATTCAACAGTTCGTGTGCTCACTAGATGTAAGTGTCTATCTGAAGCACATTGGATAAAATCCATTAAGAAAAAAGAAAAGAAATTTAAACCCACCATAAGTAGGATCCAATACGTAGGGAATACGAACAATCCCATCACTGGACTGGGGCCAGTTGCAATGGCGACAATTGATGGCACTGCGGCTCCTTCGTGGAACTATGTCACCTTCCTGCAAGAACTGAGAGCTGTCTGGTGAGAGAGAAAGGGTGGAAACATCTGAGCCACAGACTGCTGTATACTTGCTAAGCACACTCAGGAAAGTAAGCAGTCCCAATAGTAAGAATGATGCTTTACTCTGGTACTATTTAATCATCCATCGTGTGATGCTGAATGAATGCCATCAAATATCTCCCCATGAAGGTGCTGGGCAAAAGCAGGAGGTGCCAATAAGAAACCCAAGAAGGTGGACAAACAAAAAAGAGGAGTATTATCAGGAGAAAACCATAGGAATATTTGGTGTCTCTTTCTACAGACTGGTTTGCTTCAAGTAAAGCTACTTGAGTGACACTTGGAGGATAAAATGTGAGAAAGACAAGCTGACAGATGAGGAAATGTTTGGAAGGATCAGAGAAGAGGAAGTCTTGAGCAGGGAGCATGGAGCTGACTGCAGCTTATCTAGGAGTCTGTACTGCAAAGCCACATGATGGCTGAATGCAAGCGATGCTTCATTCAAGAAAAAGGTTGTTAAATAATAAAATGTCCAAATATCCACGTTTTTTCTTTATGTCCAAAGAATGACAAAGATGTTGAAAGCTAAAACTGAAGAAACTGCCTGAATAGTTTCGAGTTACCTCCACACCCTTCAGTACTGACACAATGTTTTTGAGCCACTATAGGGCTTCAGCAGACCATACACAGTAATCCCAGTGGTATCTCTTGCATGGTGGTGTGTAGGACGGGAAAAACATTTGCACAGATTGTGGTAAGGCATTGTACCTCCCACATCACCCCCAAAAAGCAACGAAGACAGACCCCTTGTAGACAGGGATTTGGTGGCATTACCTTTGTTAACTTTCAGAATTTTGTCAAAAATGTCTTCGTCCTCATCATCAGTCTCTGTAGGCAAAGGAGATTCTGTGCAGAAATACAAGAGTATCACTTTCTCATTCCCAGGGAAAATATGAGTCCTGATTTTTAATCTGATGACGCGTGATTTTTCCAGTGATGCATGTAAAACTTACAGAGCCTATTTAGAGACTGGAGGGATGTTCACTCATGCAGATGTTCGTTCACTGACACAATCTTGAGAACCTCCCAGCTTACTGACACAATTTTGAGAACCTCAGAGCTCTGGTTATTTTGGCATTAATCTAGTCCCAAGAGCCATTCTCCTTCAATTATTTTATTATCTCCTTTTTTTCCCTAGCCATCATACTTTAAGGCCTCAGATGGCATAGTTTTACTTCTTTATGAACAACTCACACTCAAATCCCCAGCATAAGATACCAGAAGCAAAAATGGATGGAGAGCAGTCCTGCTACTTCTAGCTGGACACGATGACCTCTTGAAAAATCCTCGAAATCAATGAAACAGGAACTGCATTCCGGATGTTCCCAGCTAAGCCCAGCATCAAAGACTCATAGGCCTTGCTAGCAAAATCAGCCAACTCTGCGCATTATGCAACAAGTTTTGACATCAGTAAAAAGCAGAAACACATGACCTCTGGGCTTCTTCTAACCTTTGGAAGTGACTTAATTCAGGACATTACTTAAGCAGAGCTATTTTTAGCAAAAGTAACAGCTGAGGTTTTTAGCAAGGCCAAGCAATTAGCCAAAACCAAGAGACTTTGCTTTGCATGAAACACTGTGGTGAGTGCATTCATTTAAAATTCCTCATAAACGTTAATTTGTGTTAAGCGTGTGCTATTTTCTGGAGTAATTGAGTAGATAACAATCAGTATATCCCCTCAAATATGTACTTGTAGATGGAGTAATACATACCATAGATATTCTCTTGTGTAGTAACCTGCAAGAACAATACATTAGCATTATCTCACAACTTATAATACAACATTGAATTAAACAATACGACATATAAATTATCAACAGCATCCAGGCTACCACTGGAAGTATCTTTCACCAATGCAGCTTTTATATACTGTGCCATGTGTAAAGAAGTAACCTGTGGTGGTAGATACTCTTCTTTGGTACCTTGGCAAATAGAGATATCATAAAGGGCAATGCAATCTGAAGTGTGGAATAAGTTTCAGACACACTCTGATGCACTGTTGAGCAGAGAAGACTCTGCTGCACAGGTGTAGATACAGGTGGAGTATGAGAGTCCTGACCTTACTTTCCACAGTGTTGAACCCCAAAGTGATCAAAAGAGCTGAATTAGCTTTCCTTACCTCAGTAGGTTCTGTTGCTGCAAAAAGAAAAAAAAAAGACAAGCAAAAGAGACAAATTAGATTCTGAATGCAACTTCACAGTGTTCAATAGCATGGACGTCCTCAAACATGGGAATGCCTTTGGCAGATCCCTTTGAGTGGAGGAGAATGGAGAGCACTAGCTAATGCACAGGCACAGAAATTAAAAAGACATTTAGTCAAACAGCTATGAAAATTCCTAGTAGATTGTGCTGAGGGACAGAATCCTGGTAATTTACCAGCTAAGAATCAACAAAGCATTTTATCAGCTTCAGTGTGGAAAATTACAGAAGAAACCAGTGACAAAAAAATGCTTTGTCCCCAGATTTCTCTGCAACAGGTGCAGGCTAACCAGCTCAACAATATCCTCTGGTTTCACAGTGTCAAAGAATAAGGTCATAACATGGGATGGAGGCTGTAAGTTAGCATGGGGAAAATAATCTCAGCTTCAGTATGTACCTGACAGCAGCTTGGTACCATTCAGAGTCCTAAGGTGCCTTTCTACTGTGATGCCTTCTGATTTTTACCAAATATCAGATTCTAGATACAAACCAGAAGTGAAAATCTGACCTGATGTATAAATTTCTATCCTCATTGTTATAATAGCAAAGAAGTTTAAAAACTGGAAGGACCTCCAAAGGTCATCAGTTTGTCTGTTTTCCCTAAGGCAGAAACAGTTTTATCTATATTATTCCTGACCATAGTTTGTTTGACCAGTTCTTAAGTATGATGGATATGTTGCAAGCCTATCTGGCAATCTCTTCCAGTTCCCTAAAAATTGCAATCTTCCTTGTCAAAGTATGAAACAATTTTGTTTTTCCTATTCAACACTGAAACAGAGAACACTCATGTAAACCATTATTATTTCCAAGCCCATCTGTGCCCCAATTTTTGACCATAACTTTTTTCAATAACAGATATGCCAAGCTCTATCACACCTTGCAGCACGATTCCCTTTTCATAATTATTGCTCAACTGTAATGAGGGGGTGTCTTCCTTTTCAGACTTTATCTGGCACCCGCAACAGAACTGCTTTTATTGAGCCAAAAAGACTCTAGTCTGTGTTTTCAGACTGTTACTTCAGTTACATGGCAGTGGAAGTCCACTTTAATGATGGTGGTTTATTATAGAAAAGTTCAGTCAGTTCCCACCAGCTGCATCAGACAGATCCACGGCATCTAAAAACATTCTGCAGGGAAGCACATTTTGGAAATGGGTTGACCAGATTCAGAATTTGTGCACCCAAGAGGCATAGATTAATTGAGTAGTCAAAGTCAGTGGAAATTAGGCTCCAGATTCCCAGGCACATAAAGCTTGCAACTTCTTTCTAAAACCCAGATGAGACACCAGAGTAGGCATCTGCCATCTCCTTGATGAAATGAACATCTGGTGTGATAGGGCTTTCAAAATCACACAGCTCACGTTTTCCCCACATTGTAAATACTGAAAGATGTCTCGAAAGGCACAAAAAGCAGAAACAATGATAAATTAAAACTAATTATATGCATTCATTCCAATAAACCAGCAACTTTGAGTCTGAGCAACTGACTACCTTGAACTTGAGCAAGTGTGTCCTTTGGTCCCTTCCAAATAGACTGAGCAGTAATTTTACAACATCCCTTTTTTTCCCATGCCATAAATAACAGTTCAAAAGAAGAATTTGTCAATTTGCTTTTGTCACTTGTTCTGACTATGTCAAGCAAATTTTTCCACGCTGTTTTCTTCTTACACACGTTACACCCAGCCTGTTAGTTTCTTGCTGTAGTTAGTCTGCCTACAGTTTTCTTTCCATTGACCTCTGAAGGTCTGCAATTATCTCCTCATATTTTGCAAGTTAACAAAAGCTGTTCAGCTAAGCCTGTTCCAAATCAGAACAAAGCAAAGCTTTCTTTGATGCCTGACATCCCTTTCTCTTACAGCTGCACTGAGGTAGGCAAGGAGGGAAATGATTAGCAGTCTTATTATAACATTCAACTTAATGAAAAGGTATCAAGATGTCTAATTAAAATTTTATTCTCAAGCCTGTGAAAGCACATCTAAATTAACCTAATAAACCATACCCCAAAGTCTGTGTAAAGCGCATCTTTGTGAAAACACATCTGCACTCAGCTCAATAACAAGTTATGAAATGTAGCCTTATTCAAAAGGCCTGTGTCAGTGCTTCCACATGCTCTAAAAACAAGTAAAAGACAAGTATGTAATGAACAGTCAAGAAATAACAGTTGTTTTTAAAATACAGTATAAATCCTACTTACTTGTCGTGCTGTTTTCATAGTTCTCCTGCAAAACCAACACGTAAAAGGCATTATTCTTCCATAGCTGACAAATGTAGCAACAATAGTATCAAAATCAGGATGAAGGGAAGAACCAAATTATTAGATTGCCTTTATTTATTATTATATTACTAATATTTTCTTGCAGGAAATTTATCAAAGTGCGCTTTCACAGCTTCACTCCAGGAAGAACGGATCAGCTAGAAGATGGAGCACAGTTGTACGGAGCTGCTCTCACCTGAACTGGGAAGCCCAGGGTGGCGTGAAGCAGAAATGCGGTGAGGACCAGGAACCTCTTCAGCTCCATCGCGCAGTGAGGACAGACCCCCGGTGCGAGCCCTTCTCTCTGCCCGCCCGGAGCGCTGCCGCAGATATACCAGCAGAGCCTGCTCTGCCCGGGCCGGGAAATCCTGCCCCGGCCAATGGGAATCTCAGCAGGAAGCAAACTTCTTCGGCTGCCTCAACAGCCAGTTTAGCCTCTGGGCATCTCCCGGTGCTGCGCTATCGCTGTCACCGCGATCTGCAGCATCCCCAGGACTCCCACGGTCATTCTTGCTGCTCTCTAGAGCTGGCTCAGCCTCATGCTGGTGCCGCCATGCACTTCCTCTGCTTCTTGGAGCATCTTTCCTGAAATGTTCAGTTTGACTGTTACCGCATAGGAAGCCCTTGATCCTGGATAACTTTCCAGAGCGCTGGATTGTTAGGATTTCAGAGGGTAGGTGACTTTTTCTTTATGTCACTGAGATTACAGAAGGCCATGCCAGTATTGTGCTGCTTTGAAACATACAACACATGGCTGCTCAGTGATTTTAGGACTGTGTCTTCCCTGAGAAGATACCCTTCATCTGCTCAGCTTATGGTTCTATAAGAAGAGATTTTTGGTTTTTCCCGTGTGTTTCTTGATGTTTCACCACATCAGGAATGTCTCCTGTGTTCCATTATTTCTGGCAGTCTGACAGTTATGGTTGCCCTTGCAAGTTTTGTGATCAGCAATCAGGGAGGGGTAAAAGAGAGCAGCAGCATAAGCAGCACTTACTCATTTTGAGAATGATTAACAGATTTGCTTTGCTGGAGTGCACTTATCCAGAAGTGGATGTAGGAAGCAGTGAGCAGATCTAGCAAAAAATGCTTGTAGGAGGCAAACCAGCAACCACTGAGCCTCTTATCACAGCAACCTCTTCTCACAGCAAAGCTCTGCATAGTGAACCATTTGCTGAAGCTGCTGTAGCTGGGAAAGCATCTGGTCTCTGATACACTTTTGGTTTGTGTCAGAGTACATTTTCCATGTGTGGAAAAGGAAACTGAATTATAAAATGCACTGGTTCTGTCTCTAGACCATGCTAGTGCTCAGATACCCTCAGAGTGAGTTTTAAACCCACTTATTCCTTATTTCTGTATTGAATAAGATGTTCTAGAAATTCTCCACGCTGGTGAATGACCAAGAAGCAGCAGAAGGCTTTCCATCTATTTGTCTCCAAATCATACCCAGTCAAGAGTAGGAGTTAGACGGAAATGCAATCTGAATTGTGTTGGAGGGGATTACTCTTTATTTTAGTGATGGAAAGTTCACACTGCACACTGCTGACTATTTTAGGAAAGTCCAGATTGACAAAGTCCAGGGATAAACTTTTATCACCCGCACAGGGAGGCAGCATAGGGGGATATTACTTTCCCCTTTCTGTCTCTGCACACTGGCTGAAGGAAGGTATGCCCTAGGCACAGTCAGTAAACAGCAGGGTAGCACATGGCCCTTGTGACCATGAAAGAGCATCCAGCAGCCATTGTCAGCACGATAATCCTGTTGTGTGTGTCCTTTGTGCACATAAATGTTCTCAATAAGCAATGCTAAGTGTCTTTTCTTAATATTTGTGTTTCAGAGGCATGAAAATTTTCCTTGTGCCGAAGCAAAGCTGTGCAGCTCCTGTCTGCAGTGGGAAAATGGTTCTCCATGTTTCTCACTCAACACAAGGACAAAACAAAAGCCCATGATGCCAGATACCTTTGCATGCCAAAACCATACCAAAAACACACTGCAAAATGGGGCTTGCACATAATCTGTTTTCATTAGGATTTAGGGGGAAAAGAGGAAAAATCAGGCCACTCTCAGGGAAAACCAATCCAGGAGCAAAAGGAAGGATCAGAGTTAGTGAGGGCATAAAACAAACTTTAAAAGCAAGATAGGAATGTTGGTAACCTTAGCATCTTCATAGCATGTTATTAGGAAAATACTACTCCTGAATGACTGATTAGCTGCTTGTACTCAGGAAAGAGTGAGGCAAAAAGGATGCAAAACATTTTATCCTGGACAAGTTACTATGCTGACATGCTAAACAGTTCATGAAATAGATTGCTGCATGCCACATTTTCTATAAGCTAACAAATAGTGCTGATGGGGGAGATGGCTGTTTGGGACCAAGGATGTGGCTGTAAATGCTGCAGCTGGCAAAGGATACAGAACAGAGCGAGGGGGAGTGCTGGCACTCATGCTTCCTGCCAGTTCTGAAGATCTTATCGCCTTTGGTTTGCACCTGGTGCTTAGATTCAATATTTGGTTATTTTCCAAAGTGTGATATTCATGGGGGAGGAATTGTCAGCAGACCTGTTTTCATTAATCAAAAAACACTCTAATTTATTGAGATATTGCAAAAACAGGACATAGTTTTACTAGATGAAATGAAGTTGGTACCTCTAGAGAAAGTGCCACAGAAATTGTTTTGAACCCTTAGGAACCAAACAAGGACTTTGCAAAGAGAAGCTGTGTTTTCATGTGTACAAGAAAAGCGTGTGGGAATTTTTGTCAGAACCGAATTCTTCTGTCAGTATATCCCAGTTTCTGGTGGACAGTAGGGATTCCACAGATTTTGAACATGTGAACAATTATTAGCAAATGTCCAAAACCAACAACAAAATGTGAAGAAGTACTCAGACAGTGTCATAGAGTGCAAGAAGTCTTTCAGCAAAAATAGCACTGCTCCTAAATGACCGCTACAAAATTTGGAGTTATGCCTGAGGACATAGGCTGGTTTGTAGAAATCTGTGGGTATAACTAAGAAAATAATATACCAATTTAAAAAAATTATTTTCCCTTCTGTTGATATGGAAATTCACTGCAAGTATATGTAGTCAAAATCAAAACAGCAGATGCATAAAAGGTACAACACTTCTGTAGGAATCTTTCAGATTGTGCTCAGTCATATGTAACTTAGTCGTATGTGTAATACGGTTATTCTCTTTGGAGTCTTTCATTGTAAACAGTTCCCAAAATATAATGTAAACCATCAAGACTTACTTACGGAAAGAAATTGCACTAATTGCTACTAATTGCTGTGCCATGAAATGCAGGAAAAAAATAATTCCAGAAACTAATAGAAACTTTTATGTCGAAGAGCTTGCAGAAGTTATGTGATAGCTACCATAACTGATTCATGGTAAGATACTAACTAATCTTGAAAGTTTAAAATCATCTGCCTTTACCAAAACCAACCATTGAAGCAATGGTATGGACCACAACACATAACTGAAATTGCTGTGGATTGGCATCACATGAATAGACACCACACAATTACATATGCACTCTGGGGTTAATGACAAATCTGAACCAGGAATATATTATTTTAGAGATAATTGCTCAATATCATTTCCCAGGAATGTCTGCTTTGTGCAGCATTTCAGTACTTTGGCTCACTTTCATTTGGAGAAGGAATTCTGGTTTCTGCTGTGCTCTGGATTAATGAATTCTGAACCTCCATCCTCTGGCCAGGAAGCCTGCTCCTGTGCAGTGCTTCCAGCTCAGTGCTTTTTGTCTCCCCCTCACTAATTCCAAGTGCCCTAATCACACAGAAATAGCCTCCTTTTCTGTAGTGTCTTTATGATCAGGTACTTTTCAGCCATAAATCAGTCCTCACACAAGCTTTCTCTGTGCTGGCTTAAAGGACTTTCAGCCCTTTAGTCTAATAATTCCACTCTCCTTGGTCCTACAATTACATTTTCATTCCTTCCAAGTTGTCTGTACCTTTTTGGTAGTGCAGTGATTAGGAGTGGACAATTTCAGTGGAATTCATGTCAGCCAGTACTGCACTCTGTTGGCTGAGAGTATTATTGAAAAGCTGGCAGCTCCTGAGAGTTTCACAAGTAACCAGCACAGACTTCAAGTCCCTATATTGAAGACTGACATGTGTTATAAAAGACAGCTCTAGACAAGTTGAAGTGGAGTAAGAGGCTGTTTTCCAGTGCCCACAACCATACCTGTTGCATCCATAGATTCACTTGTCATTCATGTCCTTCTGCACACTTCTTCTTTGGATCCTACCTTCCAGAGAAGACCTGGAGTTGTTCGGGTTCCTGGTCCACTTTCTGTTTTGCTTTCAATTTTTGGGGGCTTCCGTGTCATTGCTAACACCATCTGGAGAAATGAATCCACAAGATCTTCAGGTACTTTAGCAGATCACTGACACATCCTCCATGATATTAGCGACTAGCTCCAGCTGCAGTCCTAGCCCTGACTGTTTATTGGAAGAACTCAAACCTAAAATGATGAACATCTTGCTATTGGTTGGTCACTTTTCTATTCAAAGAGCCAAATCTAGAAACTTTAAGCTTCAATCTGTCATCAGAAAAAGGACAATGAAGAAAAGGAATTTTTTTGTGATGTGTTCTTCTTTAAAAAAAAAAAAAAAGCATTAAAAAAAACCAAAACAGTAAAGAAACAAATTGGAATAGTTAAAACATTGTAACTTCTAAAACAAAAGTTGAAAACATGTTGATTTTAATTCAAAATTAAGAAAAGCATAATTTAGCAATTAAACTAGCATTTGTAATGATGTGTGATCCTATGGCTATTTGGGCTGAGGGAAGGGGAATGGAAATGATGAAACTGGAACTTTAATTTGGACAATTCTAGTAATGAACTTCTGATTGCCTTGAAAAAAACAACAAATTCCTTTCTTTTATCAGGAGAAGCCATCTGATTTGTCTGCTGCCCTCAGGTGAAGAAAGGATGGATCAAAGGGTTTACCCGATGTTTCCAGCCTGCAGAGTTTTGTTATGCTGATTGCAAAGGAATCCATGTGATGGGGTAAGGTGCAAGCTGTTTGAGCAGTGCCTGGGGTAATTTTTGGTCTCTCTGCCCTCTGAAGGGAGACACGCCATCATCCAGTGCTGCCCCAGCTGGGGAGATCTCCTTGTGACAGATTATGAAATGCCAGCCAGCTCCCCTGTTTGGTTTGATCTCCTGGGAGCAGAAGTGTCCTTTTGCTTACAGGGAAGCTTTTGCTTACAGTAACTGTACCATGAAAGTTACCCTTGAGAGTGCTTGCTTGGCAATTTAACAAAGAGAGAGGAAATGTCTCATGTCTGCCTCTCAGATGAGTGCATGGGAGCTGCCTGTGTGTGCTGTAAGTGGAAAGAACGTCTCTGCCTCTACGGTACACAGATCTGCCTGGTAAAGAGTCCATTGGTGATTGGGCACTGTCCCTCGCTCAAGTATCACCGCACTGACTTCTTTTTCCTTTGTCTCTCATCAGAAAGGCTGTCTGTGCTCTCTGACTGTGCTGCTTGTCTCAATACCTTTGCTTGTTATTCACATATTGGCTTCCCAACTGTCCTCTAAGCAGGATTTTTTAATATTTCAGTGGCAGTCTCGAGAAGGCTGTTTCGCTCTTACTGCTCTTTTCTAATGTCAGTTCCCTGCACAATGTGAATTGCACCCATTCACCAGGTTAGTTTATGGCTTTGCTTCCTTTTCTGGGGGGATAATTTGTAGCTCCTTTCATGTCTCCTGAGCAGGTGAGTTTGGACACTCTGCTACTTCTGACTTTATCTGGATCCACAGAAAAGTACTCTAGGAAAAGTTAAAGCTCAGCTCTTACAGCCGCTGTCTTGTTTTAAGTGAGCTGCTATCCGGGCAGATACTAGTGGCTAAAGATTAACATTGGAAAGATTACCTGATAATAAACTTCAGAGTTATTAAAACAAAGAATCCACTTGCATGTTCCAGGAGTCTTTTTCCAGAGAGAGCATTTGCCTCCAAAGAAGAAGCCAACGATCTCTGAAGCTTTGACCACAGTAATTGATGCAGTGTGGGTTCCCGGGCATGCAGGACAGCCAGCAACTGCTTTTGCTCAGCGTGTGTTGTGAGCATGTAACCAAAGCCTGGTGGGCCTCAGACAGCCACACTGAGGGGCACGGCCTGGCCTGGGGGCTGGGGGTCCAGACTGGACCAGCAGGGTCTGCCACCCCACCAGGTCAGCCAGCAGCAGAGCTGGGGATAGCAGGGACAGTGACTGGACAAGCAGGTTTGATGCAGGGGATGCTGCAGCAGCACCAGCAGAGCTGCAGCGGGTAGGGGAGGAAGGGTGGGAGGCTGAAGGCTTTCCAGCTTTGTGTTGTCAAACAGTCACTGGGGTGGTTTGCACAGCACAGCCTCAGCCTGGGCTAACCATCCTGTCCTCTCTCATTGCTGTGGTTCAGTTTTTACAAGGAAACAATTCACATTTTAAAATCTACAATTGTGACTCATGATTTAACCATTTAACAGGAAAACCACCCTTCATCCCCTCTCAGTTTCTGAGGGCTACCCATTCCTGCCTCTTTCTTTGTGCCGTGCTAGGGCTCCTGTTAAAAGCACATACAAAAAAATACACCATCACAGATTTACCCTTCCAGCAATTCCATCTGGAAAGAAAATAATTTTTTAATCCCTATTTTGCAGCAGGAGGGGCTGAACGTGTACATATATGTCTGCACCTCTCTCCCCCTTCCACTACTGATTTTATTCAGAACACCAGGAATTTGAGGATTTTTCACTGTGGGGTCTGGAGGATCCTGGAGCATGAGGATACCAGTCTGTTGCTTTCACCATTCCTTTGTGGAAGAGTGGACCTAATAAGGAACTGAGGATGGCTGCTACCCAACCCATGAATTATCTATCCATGATGCTTCCCGAGGGAGCTGTGGCTACATTAACCTTGGCTTACAGCTGTGATTACATTAAAGAAAAAGCTTCCACAGGGGCCTTTCTTTTCCACTCATCTGCAGCGATTATCCCATTAGTTATTGAACACATTAAAGGCACATTGACACATCACCTACCATTACAATTTCTCAAGCCCTTACCAGGGTTCCCTCTGTTGCTCAGTGAACACATCCCTCTCCTCAGAGTATGTGCAGTTGAAATAAATTAGAGAGGCTGCCTTGAGATCTTCTGCTAAAGAGCAAAGCCTATCTGTGTTTTCATATTTAATTTATTTTAGATTTATCTAATGAGCAGATAGAAACATGCATGGCCAAACTTTAATGTTAGGGCCTTTGAGTCTAGCCTTTTGGTTTTAGATTCATCTTTGCCAATGGCTTCAATTCTCCTCAGTGAACTCAGATTTGGCTCTCAGTTCACAGGTTTGTATGCAGGAAAACTGTTTATTTGTACTGGAAGATTTGAACTGCAGCTCTGTTTTTTTACAGGGATGGTTCTGTTGTAAATCTGCACGTGATGCAGTGTGAGTTCAGCAACAAATCAAGGTCAAGGCACTCTGAGAAATCTTCTACTTAGATGCCTGCTTCCATCCTTTGCACATGTATTTGCCTTCTATCTCTGATAAGAATGCCATAAACAGGTTCTGTGTGGACATTTGTATTCCTCCTTCAAATAAGTAAATTTTTTGTAGGAAATTGAAGTAGCGAATTATGTGGAATATTCAAAGTGGTTAGTCTCTGCAGATGAGAGAAGGGTGGAGTATTTATTACTTTCTTTATTCTGATAATCTCTTTTGATCTTGAAGAGAGAGAGGCCCATGTGATTCTCATTTTGGACCATCATAAAAAGGAGAAGAGAATGTAGAGCTCGTCTCTCCAAGAATTTATGAGGGCCAATAGAGGCAGTCTCTGTGGCCTGCCATTAAATGAATTATGGCTGTAGCCTCGACCATTGCAATTCTGATATCTTAAGATCTGTTGAAGGAACAAGGACTAAGGTGCTGGTTTGTGTGATGACATAACTGAAAAGAACAGTAAAATGCAAATAGAAAAAGAAATACATATATCAAATTGTCAAGTCAAGCTTTTTACCCAATAAACCAGAAAAACTCACATTTTCTTTTTGCCCAATCATTAAACAAAGTGGGCAGTAGATTTGATGACCTACTGGTCCTCACAGGAGCAGGACCACATGCATTTCTGGTCATGGGTGTACATGACTAAAGCACACATAGACTGAAATGAATAGGGATGCTCTTTGCTGTCACTGAAGACACTTGTCCCAAATTATGAGCTGTTATGTGACAATGATATTTTTTCCATACTCTAGTGTATGGTTACTGCAGCACATGGTTATCCTAGAGTGATTTAAAGAAGCCTTTCTTTAAGCAGAATTTCCTAAATTGCAATGTGTGTGTATGTGGCACCACATTTGGCAGGGACTGGGGTCTTGTGCCTTGTCTTTTCTCTGGCTATGACATTAGTATGACCCAGTAGGCACTGTGCATTCCACTGTGTCTGGAACAAAGTTACCTAGATTTTCAGGATGTTTAGACCATCTACATGGTTGTTATAAAAAAAGAAGTGAAGTATGAATCATAGTGTGGTTTCCGTGCCCCCATCATTCCCTGCTCTGTGCAGAGCAAGCCAGACTGGGTAAGATGTTGTAGGCAGCCATCTCTCCTACACACCTGCCATGCAACCGCCGAAGATTACACAACTGTCCCTGTTCCAGAGACAGGGGCCGACCTTTCCCTCCTACTGTCTGGTACCAAATGTGTCTCAACTTTGAACAGAAATTTTGACACAAGATTCATGTATTTTGCCACAATTTAGGTGAAGTGCAAAATTTAAACTTTGTTGGAACAAAACCTCTTTCTCTCCTAAAGCATAGCTTTGGCATGATTTAAACTTAATCATATTTTTTTTCTGATAATGCCATGAAACACCTTCAGTGGAGCTGGTACTTCAGAGGAGTTAGGCTGCACAGCCAAGAAGAGCCTGACAGCGACCAAGAAAGTGCAAACTGCTGCTGATGTGATGTGTGTGTCATGCTAGGGACATCCAAGATGTACAGGCTTGAGTGATGCGGGCTTTTGATACAAAATAGTGTGAGAGAAGATACTGCATAGTGAAGGCAACTTGCATGGGAAAATCATGAGTTTTAATATGACCACGTTAGGCTTAAGCTCATTTGAAGTTTCCTGGGAGAAGACACCAGTGTCAGCCTGAGATTTCACATCGTAAGAAAACAGATCAGTTGGATGTTGGTATGGGATCTGTAGTCTATTTATGAAATATGACAGTGGGAATGGATCAGGAAAAGACTAAGTGGAGATAAAGTACAGAGAAAGAAGAATCATCTATCCTCTCAGTAGACAGTGGATTCTCGTATGGTGTGGGAAAGGGAAGATCTACAAAATGAACAGATAAAATGGAAAAGAGAAGGAGGAGAGAAAGGTTTACAAAAGCAGAGGGAGGATATAACTGAGTTTTGAAAGTCCCAGTTGTGTTCAGGAAAAAAAAGACAGAGTTAGCAGGCCAGTGTAAGCGCAGCAGGGAAATAGAGACTGTGGAAACCGGAGTGGAAATAACTGAGTCAAGTAAGGAAATTTGCTCTAAGGGTTTTACTCTTCACCACAACTGTGTCAGGTTTCCTCCTATTGTACCCAGGGAAGAGCCTCTGACCCACTTTGCAGATATGCAGTTCGAAGATTATTTGCTCTGGAGTTTTGACAGCAGCTAGGGAACAGCTGAGGACACAGGGCTTCAAGTCAGGGAGCCCACTGGGGAGAGGACAGTCTTCTGAAGTGTAATTTGGGCAGTTGTGAAAATTAAGGAAACAATTTCCTAGAGCTACTGAAAGAAGCACACATGGGAGGGCTCCTTTCAAATTTGGATGTAACTTTTTCAGTCTTATGTTAGGGGAAGGTTTTGCCCCAATGACTTTGGAGATTGAAAGTTGTGTACAAAGCATGTACAGCCCTCCGGGGCGATCACAGGCAATGCCCCTGTGATTTCCACCACAGAAGTGCCTAAATCCTGAAGGTGGTGGCTATCTCGAGATCATTTAGATTAGGCCTGACTGCAAAGCTGTCAATAACGGTGCTGGCAGTAGTGTAAAATGTGAAAGACCTACTGTTCTATTTCTCTACTGTTCTTTATTTCTCTATATCTATTTCTTGATTATTACCTATCAAACTGGACAAAATTGATTCTGAGCAGCAATTACCTATCAAACTTGACCAGGATGAGGTCAGACCTCACTGTGATCTCAATCTGAAAAGCTAAACATAGCATATATTTCTGCAAAAAACAAAACCAATTCCCATTCTCAACTGTTTTAAAGGAAGGCATGGGGGCCAGAGAGATCACAGTAGTAGAGGAGTAAGGATACTGTAAGCACAGACCCTTGCCACTCTTGCACTTAATTCAGTGTCAGTAAACTCGGTGAAAGGCATCTATCCTGATAGCTGGAGGCTGTTTTCTGAAAAGGCTGTTTTTGTAGAGGGTGTTTTTCTCTCAACTGGAAGGTCTGGCTTCATGATCTTATGTGCCAACTCATTTTATCAGCGTGCTGGCTGAAATTTGTATAATAGCAGTGTCATGGAAAATATTCCAAAGCCAGACAAAATCTTGTAGGTCACAAGGAATGGCTAGAGGTGAACATGCACAGAATATAATTTCTAGAGTTTGGAACAAGAAGATGTGAATCTTTCTTATGTTCGATTATTTCCTCCTCTTTGTTCTCTGTCTCTATGTCAAGGAATAGGATCAAACAAAGTCATCTTAGGGAAAAATGTTTGTTCTTGATATTAAAAGTGCTAAAAGTGATTCACCATTAGAGGCTAAGAATTACCACGGCTGAGGTATTTGCAGCTTCTACTGATTGAGGTACCCAGCAAAAGGCCCCAATAAACATAGAGAGTGACTACGTGGAGCAGATCAGTTCCCAGTCTGTTCACTGTGCCTTCCTGCCTGTGCCTCTTTGACAGAGGGAGGGGATACACGAAAACTTTCACTGAGACTCAAAGGAAACATGGAAGGAAACAATAAGAGACCAACAGCTGCTGAAAAACTGCAACTTCACATGAGTCAGTGACTCAAAATAACGTTTCCAAAAACCAAGCTGATTCTCGGGGTTTTACCTAAAAGTTGTAGGAAATACATTGTAGGAAATTTGTATGGCACGTGATGTCTGCTAGAATAACCATAGGCCTCTCTGACCCTGTATCCTCTCTCTGGCGTGGGCCAAAAGTGGCTGCCTAGAAAAGCACATAACAGGGCAAACATATAGGATACTTCCCTTTGTTTCGAACATGAGTCCTACTTGAATCTTCCCTGTAGTTCTTATCCTGGAATTGGGAAGTTTATCCCTAGACAGTTTCTCCCATATGCTCAGGATTTGAGAGACCTCTTTCTTCTTCCCTTGCAGTATCTCTTTTCTGGGCTGAGGAGTTGTAATTTGCTCTTTCATTCCTTTACACAGAACAAGTTTCACACCTTGAATCATCCATCTATGAAGTCTTTTTTGTTTGGCGACATCCTATTTTAGACTGGAAAGGCAAGGGCTGCATGCAACATGTAAGGGAAAAGTAATCTGCTCCAAAACCAGAATTAACTGACACAGAAGCAGATGTTGCTTTGGCCATTTTGCTGCTAGTTTGATTCTAAACTGCAGTGAAAAACATGACAGCCTTTTTTGATGGGTCTTCCCTATCTTTCTGTGGAAGCTTTTTCTGCAGTGACAGTGATATCTGCAGTCTGAGAGGCAGTGGGATGAGGAGTCAGGTGTGGAAGACAGAGCCTCCAGGCTCTGCTGCAAGTCCAGAAGGATTGCTTGCCTGCTTGGGCTTTCTCACACAACGGTACCTCCTAAAGAACAGCTGTAGGCTACTTTTTTTCACCTTAATACCACACAGCACTGCTCATGCTCCAACACAACTCCCATGGAATTTTGCCACGGAAATGAGCACACAACTCTTGCATAAATCAGGCCACAAGTGCCAGGTTGGGTGTAAATTAATTAAAAAACCCCCACGTAATTATTGTGTATATTTCCAGCTGCTTAAACTGTAATATCAGCCAGTAATTTGGAATATTTTTTTCTTTATCTACTCCTTCTTTGGAGGGAGACACATATAAAACTCAGATGTGTTCAGTATATAACCCTGATTCATTATCAGAGTGCATCTTATCAGCAAACTATTCACAGTTCATTTGCAAATAAAACGGTGTTATCCTGTACTTGAAGGTTTAAAGACAAGGCTGACATGAAAGTGGATAGAGCTAAGGTTTTACCGGCAACCATTATTCTTGATTTTCCTGGCTTTGCAGCTTAACATAGCTGGAGATATAATTTTAACTAAAATCCCGAAGATTTTCTCTGCAAAGTATCCTTTACAGCGTTGGTGTTGCAAAAGGTTGGAACTCTGGCATGTTATAAACTCTAAACAGAAACTGTAAGAAAAATATTGTCACCCCTAGGAGGCAGCAGTTTATTGCAAATACACAATGTACGCTCTGATGTCTGGCACTTCCGAAGGTTTTGAAGTTTCTCAAATCACCTGTGGTTATAAAAAAATCTAGTGGAAATAAATGTACACTTGCAGTGGAACTACCTGCCCAGAAATAAGCTCTGCTTCTCCAGTCAATCAAGAGCCAGTTCTCAGATTAAAATGAGACAGTCAGGCACAAAATGAGCTCTATTTTCCTGGATTTTCAATAGCAAATTAGCAGAGTTCAATGGAGAAGTGGGATATCTATCTGAGTTGTTATCTGCTCTCAGCAAGATACCCTCCCCCATATAGGAAAGCATTTACTCATTCGCTTAACTTCACCTGCTAATTGGGCTCACACTTAACCTTTTGTCTGCCACTTTACCGAACAATACCCTCCTTTCCGTTGCATTTGCAGTGATACATTTTTCTTTCTTTCACCTGGGTCTGTCCTGAGCTGGAGCTGACATTTTCTTTCTGAATCCACATTACTGAGGTGCTGAGACCTCACACTAAAGCAGTTTACCTGGTAAGGCACAGATATTGTTTTTCTGCCGGACTGTGTGGCATGATGTGACCTTCTAAAGCTGCTTTTCTCTTTGCAGCTGGCCCTTTGATAGTGTCAGAGGAATTGTAATTTTTTGAAAACTTGCCTCGTACAATAATACTCTCTTCACATCCCAGGTGGGCCCCATATACACATGGAACAACACAGGACAGCACATCAGTGGTGTCACTGATGGTTCAACATCAACATAGATCACAACTGAATAAAAATAGTCCCATAAAAACAATCTGCACAACACTAGTCTTGATTTCAAAACTACCCATGATGGATAACCCTCCACAGTCCCTCAGAGATTGCTCTCACAGAAATTATGCTCGTTGTTGGAAATCTACAACACTTCCACTCTGAGTTTATCTGGCATCAGTTTCTAGCCATTAGCTCCTGGTAACACATTGTTTGTTCAACAGGAGAGGATCTCTATCATCGTGAATTCCACAGATCTTGGTCTCAGGACAGTGTAGTGTCCCAGTACAGAATCATAAACCACAAACTCTACACCGCATACATGCAACTAGCTGGACCCTCCATGGTGCTAAATCCTTATCATCATCCTGAGGGTAGAAATGTGGCAAAAGACTACACACACAGCTGGCAGGTGCTCCTGTAAGTCTGGAGGTTCCAGGAGTTCTGTATCCATTAACATCAGATGAAGCACCACACCCTGGAGCTCATTTTGTTGAGGCTGATCATTGTATAGCTTCCTTTTAGAAACTGATTCTTTGTTCTTCCCTTAATTACTTAATTTACTTGATTTATATCTATAGGTCTGTTTCAGTGACAGTGATGGAGGGACCAAGCCCACATTCCTCTCACAGATCTTCCTTCATTTTCTTTTTGCATACGAATATGTAGAGACAACAGCTTTGTCTTAATAGTGCCGCAAAGGATTATTTCAGTGGTTTGTTAATACTTCACCATCTGGTGAAGGAATACTTCACCACTTGGAGGAAGACAGATTCTTTTTCCTAAAGCTTTTACAACCTGAGGCAACAGCACACAAAAGCGTAAAGAGTTAGGTGCAGTCACTGCAAGCACAAGCCTTTTACCTTCACTTTTGTTTTTGCAATGTTTCATTTACTTATTAAACAAAATGCATGAGAGCCATATGTGGTCTTCTGTTACAAACTATTTCAGTGCCCGAAGTGGATGATATAAACACCTTTCTATGATCTGGAAAGCTATTTTAGACCACTGCTCTCTTCAAACTGTCCCATTTCTGTAGCACAGAATCACATAACAAGTCAATACAAGTGAAAACATGAGCTTACACCTTCAGGGTAAATCTGACTGTCACAAGGATTTCCCTGAGNTTCCATCTGTTAACTCACACTTCTGCCTGGTGAAACGCCTCAGCAAGAAACAGAGTATTTCTGATACCAGCCCCTGATGGTGTGGAGTAGGCTGAGTCAGGGAAAGTAGTGTGCAAACATCTTTCATTCACATGTATGTCAGCTTTTCCTTCTGCTAGTGATGGATTCTGGAACATTAATTTGTGTCTTCAGTTGTCAAAATAAAGGTTGAAAATCCCACCTGCTTATTCAAGTGGTTGGCAATTATATTAAAGGGCTTTTTTTTTCTTCTGTTAAAGCATGAGCTACACCTAGGCAATGCAAAAGCTCTTGTAATTCTCCATGTGATCTGTACTACCAAGTCTTCATTCAGAGTAAGCCTCTTTCAGACAGCCAATGAAGAGAAAGGCCCAAAACATCAGCAGAAGAACTCACAGCAGGAACAAAGGATCTATAGGCGCCAAAGGTTAACTGCTACCTTATATTTTCTCATCACAGAGTATTCCTGTCTGAAACACCAGAAGCTGAAAACCAGATATATGCTTTTGCCATTCTTATACATGTCTTCTATCAGAATCTAGAGAAAATACGTAGATAGGATGACTGTGAAATATGTTGTCAGGCCTGAACCTGCCCCTAAAGTCTGGATTGCAAAAACAGGCTTTCATCTTTCTACCTTGGCAAGTCTCTTTCTAATGGGAGATGTGACAGATAAAAAAAGCTATGTGATTCTGGACAGTATCAGTGTGACTGGCCAGTGAGAAAGGTCATTAGCCTGACCCCATTTTATCCTACTACTGCTTTAAAGAAAAATAAGCGATTTAATTATTGGGTCTTGAAACAAGCAAGTGTAAAGATGACTTTGAAACACATTTATGGCCCAATTTTTTTTAGAACAGAATGTGCTAAAAATAAGCAACCATGATAGATAGATGCAGTGGCAGTACATGCCAAAGCTACGGTTAAATTATGTATCTGTACATGCATCAGTACACACACAAAAATCTGAAATCTTTGGCCTGTCACTTGTGGAAGCTCACATATTGATAATATTCAATGTCTAGGGAGAGCTTCTTTGTTTTCCTAGCAATAGCAGCAAAAGGCTGCTGCCTGGCTGTTATTATTAAAATACAATATCTGACAATGATTCTGTACTTCTTATATTTCACAGCAAATACAATTTCTGGCAAGGAAAACTTAATCTTCACATATAAGCAGGCAGAAAATACCTCAGAGAGTATGCTATTAAATTATTGTCTTGCAGAGAAACTTTGGTGTGACCTTACTTCTACAGCATGTTGTAAGCACTCTCTGTATAATTCTCAGAACAGCTTGTAGGAAACACATCAAGATTTCATCTCATGAATGGACTGAATGCCTTCTCCACTCCAAATCTCTCTCACTGCATTCTAACCTTAACAGAACCTTCTTCCTCCTCATGTGGTTTCCAAATCTCAGGGGTCTCTGACCTAGTTGTGTTAGATTTCATTAGCACTTCTAGGAAGGACCCATCCTGTGGAGGAAATCCAGGGCATCTGAAGAGTGTGTCCACCTTTTTTGTCATCTTTCAGACTCTTCTCACTTCTGCTTCTCTTGAGTGGTGGTAGAAGTCCATAACAATATGGTTCATTCTTCAAACTCAAGACCTCATGGAACCATGATTACAATGTTACCTGTTCAGCTGTGGGCTGAATGAAGTCGCTAAATCAGCAAATGGTTGGAACAGTCTACCAGTGGCAGAGAAAATTTACATCAGAAGAGGTAAGCACAAGGATGCTGCTCAAGGCTTTGGAATCTCCTGAGCCACAAAAAGCAAGAAGCAAAGGGATCGTTTAGATAGATTTCTCAATCTCCTCTGTGTGATGTTCTTCCCACTGCTGAGCACAGGGAGAGGTGTGCCAGTGGTCCAGCCTGGAATGCCCACCTTTTGTTCTTGTCAAGATAGAAGACAAAGCTCAAGGCTTTCCTTCTGTGGGCTGAGTTGAAACACCAGCTTCCATGGGCTCAGCAGTTTATTAGGGAACTGCCTCTTCTTAAGGAGTCCATTAGGATTTGATTCTTGATGGGAGATCAAGAGGCTTGGAAGTGGGGGGTGAGACATGTCTGACAAACCAGGTAGGGTGAGGAGAAGGGGAATGTGTGCTGCAGCCATTAGGATGCTACAGTGCTAGAGAGGAATCCAGCAATTAAAGTGAGACTCAGATGCGTGAGGGAAGTTTTGTACCAGGGAGCTGAACATGCCATCAAGGAACAAAGGCTGAGTGAGTTGTCATGAGTAAGATGTGAAACATCAAAGAAAAAAAAAGCCAAGAAAAATCTGTGCAAAACCTGAGCTACAGAAAGATCAAAAACCCCTGAATTTCTAAATATTTCTCTGTACATAGTTAATTTGTTTTCCTGATCCACGGGCATCAACTATATTCCAAAACAGAATGACAAAGAAACTCCCAGTAGAAGTGAGTATTTTTTTCCAGAGCTTTATGAGGAATATTTTGCATTTTGCGTATTAATTTCACTCTGGCCCGGAGATATTGTGACCAGAATTATAATCACCTTCTGGCCACTAGATTCTCCTTGTGAAGTACCCAGAAAAGGGTTGTACACGTCACGAAAAACATATCAAATGATGGCATTTATTATCCTCTTCCCTAAGCTGGGCATTCTGAGAAATACGGCAAAAATAAATGAGTCAGAGAAAGATAATCACTCCATCACCTCAAGAGAAAACTGGGACGGACATCTAGCTCTTCAAGTCTATTCATGCAGGTTCTTCTCCTGTGCTCAGCAGCCCACTGCCTGACACCAGTGTGGTAAGCACTATGACTAATATAGAGCATATGTTGTTTGCTTTCTCATTCTCTCCAGAGGAAGCAGCATATGCACTAGCGTGTCTTGTTTGGTAGGATTTTCTGCTCTCTTTTTAAGTAGAGGTGCTGCTCTGCATTTATCCCACAGAAAGCAGCTCCAAAAGGTTCAGACCCTGTGCTTTGAGGGGCAGGTGGTGAGGCATGGGACAGTGCTTAATTCTTGCCCGTGTTTGTTCTGCAGCCTCTGAAGGATGAGAAAGTTTTGCCTGACTTATACAGAGGCTTTACTGTGACTACAGAGCTATCGTGCAGTGCTATCAGAACAGGGCTTCTCAGGCCAGCAGCTTTTGGCAGTCACTATCTTTGCCTTAAGACAAAAAAACTCCTCCTCTTCAGTATATCAGCAAGCCAGCCCCGAGAAATATTGCAAGAGAGATGATCAAACATTTGGATGCACTTTCTGTGAGTTAGCTAGCAAGGCCAGCCCCTTCTGCTGACGTCTTTCCTCTCTATCACACATCAGACTTTTCCCAGTGGAGCTGGAGAACAGGCTTCAATGAAAACTGCCTGTTTGCAGCTATATGGAGATTGCAGGCACCACAATTACTATTTCCTCTACCTGACCTGGAGCAGCAACTCCATCACCAGGATAGAAAGGTAGCCTTGTTGCCTAGCAAAGGTGGGATGATTTATCTGTGTGTCTAGATTGGTCCCTTTGCTGCACAAGAGAATTGCGTTCAGACTTCCAAGGAGAATGAAGCCAGGCTAGAAATCGGAGTGGATGTGGGGGAGCTGCTCTCCCAGGGAGTAGAAAGAGTCACAGGGTCTCTGTGCTTTCTGATCCTGTGCAGCGCAGGACAATGGTTTTGTCTGCTCCAGTTATAGCCCTGGGGGCTACCTTAGGGACTGCAACTAGCATCCTTGCCCTCTGCGGCCTCACCTGCTTCTGCAAATGCAAGCAACCTGGGAAAGGACTCTCAGAAAAGGACCAAGAGGAGGAGACGGAAAATACTAAGCCCAGTGTGCTTCAGCCAGTCCAGCAAGTAAGACACAGTATCTAATTTACTCTGTGATTTTTCTTTAAATGCAGAGGGTGGGAATGCAACTTCCCTGTTAGGCTACTCAGCATGTGATTTATGCTGCCTGTTTATCTGCTTACTGTGTTCAGGATATAACAACATGCCCGTGGGAGGAGGACTGAGGGAAAAACAGAGATGTGCTGGGTACCACAGAATTGCAGGAGCAGGAGACAGCTGCCACGGAGCCAAAGAGAAAGCTGCTAATGGCAGAAACAGGGGGTGAGGACTGGAAATGCTGCTTAGTTGTTAAGATAGATAAAAAGAGAAATAATTTCCTAACAAGATAAGACTGGACTGTACCAGGTGGCACGCAGCATTGTGAAGAGGAGATGGCTCCTGCTGAGATCTTGTATAGCGCCTATTTAATGCTATTCACAATATCTCATAGTTCCTGCAGGATAGTTCCCTGTCAACAGCTGGTTTCTTGTGAAAACCTTCCCTCCTCCTCCCTCTGTCCCTCTAAATGAGAGATTAATTATGTGTGAAGTTAAAACAAGGCATTCAAATCATAATAAAAAGCAAGTGAGAATCTAGACTGTGATGACTGGACGATCTCATCACACTGTGAATTTTTTTTCATTTACTGTAAAAGCAATGTGGAGTATGGACAGTGTCAGGCATCCCTGTGTGCTCTTTTATTCTTGTTGGAATCCAAACAGCCTGATTTACTCCTGAGCTCAGTGCAAGAGAGAGCTAGGGGAATTACAGAACGCTTCTAGTATACTTATTAATGAGGCTCTCTTCTTCAAAGGGAAACGTTTGATGATTTCCTTTGTTGAATATAGTCTTCAGCATGAGCTATAGCACCAGTCAGTCTCTGAAAGTATTACCTGTTGGCTGTTGCTCCTGATATTTGTATGTGCCTGTGTCCTTTTCACTTTCACCTAGCCATTTAACCAAGTGTTATGCTATAGTAGCCAACTCCCAAGGCCTGTGATCCATTGTATAACAGTCTGTTTGCCTTTTAATTATTTGAGCTATTATTTTTGTATTCTTAAAGAGTATAGCAGGACTCCTAATTGAACTTCTCTGTAATGTTTGTAATTAAATATTCAGTCTTTCTCTGGCTTCCACTCTTAGACTCTTAGTAGAAAAGAACCTTGGCATCCTCATGTTCAGTTTTTTCTGAGGGAAGATGACCAAATCTACAAACAGGAGTGTAAGGACTGGGGAGGATACAGAGAATGGCATTAGCAGATCTTGTGGTTGCTGGAGAGGGGAGGAGAGGTATGGGAGGATGGCCCCACTGACCATGGATTAACATCTGCATGGAGTTTAGGACTTCTCAAGAGATTGCTGCTAATCCTGAGCCTCCTTCCATGAGCATGGTGAATAACTTCTAGTACCTGTTTGCATTTTCCTAGGATGAATTTCACCTGCTATTCTGCTTGATATCTTAGTCATGTCCCTTTCAGGCTCCTTTCTTCTTTTCTACCCCATACAGGCATTTGCTAACACCTGTATATAAGAATATACAATGATGAGGAGATTTTTCCAAGTTTGCTGTTAACACAAATGAAAAATGTGTAACTTTGACAGCCATATCACTTTGCATAGCAATTTTTCTAGCTGTTGTCTGCAGCAACACAACCCACAGACAACTTTACCATCAGGCTCTTTCTATGAGAGTTTGATGTTGTAATCTCCAAGCTCAGAAAAGTCTCAAATCTTCATTTTGACTCCATCCTTGCACTGGGCTTTTCCTTTTCTTTTATACAGCCTTTTGGGAAACATCTTTGGAAAGTGTTAATCCATCCTGGATCTTGTCCACGGGGGTGTTTGCCTGTTTGCAGGACTGAAATAAGCACTAAGTCTTCATAATGTTCAGTTAAGCTTCCAGTACCCAGCAGCTATTCAGTTATGGTCCTCACAATATTTCTACATTCATCAAGTTTTGCCATGACTTAATCCAGTATTTGACCAACAGGGGATCAAATTAGTCAACTTGCCCTAAATGTATCACTATTACCTGAGTGATTGCATTCTTTCAGCATTGTAGACTTGTTAATCTGAAGTATTATTTCCAATGTTACTGGCTTTATGTTTGTTCTTTTTTAAAGAAATCTGGCCATATTATAGCAGCCGAATGAACATTCTGTCACAGAAAGTGCAAAATGTTCTTAGTTTGCATATTCCATATGTTTAGCAATTCTTTCCAATTAAAATAATTTTCTTGCCAGGAACATGAATTCTCCTATGCTGTCACTGATTCAGAATCAGTGTCTGTACCTTCAAATGAATCTCAGTTTGAGTTCTGAGCTTGTGAAATTTTATTATCTCTATGTTTATAAATTGTTCTGTCGGGACTTTTTTTCCTGACTGCATTAGTACACAGTATGTCCTAGTCAGTGTTTGACACCCTTAATTATTGAAGCCTGTCAGGGCCACTGATTCTGATAAACACAGATGACAAAAGAAAGATGTAGCAAGTCTGCATTTTATTCACTTGGCATGTCTCCCATGACAGTGATGCTTGTATTTGCTATAGACAGAGTCTCCCCATGGACATGCCCTGCATACGTGAGGAGGAAGAGTTCAAACACAAACATACATCTATAGAACAATGAGAAACTGCTGTAAATTTACAAAGTCTCAGCAAAGCCTGCAGAATGAAGATTCCTAAACACATCCAGCAATAGCAACAATCTGGTGCTTTGAGTGACACTGGGAAGGGACACAGAAGGGTCAGTTGCAGCCTCCTTGCTCCTTTTGCTTTATTTGCTTTCATGCATTTTTTGCAGAACTATCTGAACTCTTCTGCTCATGTCTTTATTTAAGACACAACTGCTGAGTTGCAAAGGGAACTTCCATAGGGCACTGCTATGTAACTGGATCAGCAGATAGCACTTGGGAAAAGAGCTGGCAGCAAAATAATAAACAGAGGCAGATGCAGTGGGAAGAGGGGGTGGGCTAGTCCCACTGTGCTTGCATATGTCTCTCGTCTCTAATTCTGCAGAGCAGACAGACAAGAGGAATATTTAGACGCAATGGAGTTGTTAGATGCCGTGTGCTGATGGATTTCCTGACTAAATACCTGGCTTTTAGCAAGAGGAAGAAAAGATTGTACTGACAATACCTCAAATTTGTGTGCTGTTTTTTGTCCCAAAGGATCTGGAAGTGCTTCGTGTGCTGGCAGCACAGAGCAGTGCAGGCAGGAGGCTCCCATGCAATGGCCAGTGAGTGGTAGGACAGCAGCCTGACACTGCAGCTCCAGGAGAGGGAACAGCAGAGGCTGACCACCACTCAGGCACTGTGTGTGTGCTGGATGTAACGCCTCTGCACAGCAAAAGCAACCTGCCTTTTCCAGCTGCTGTCCAGTGATTCCTCACATATTCTGCTTGGTTGGTTTGCTTTAATTTTAGAAGAATGGAAAACTGCATTTAAAGTTTGGATGAGTAACTTCATATTTCCTAGGTATTTTAGGACTGATGAGGCTCACATCTCTATCAGAGGAATCTCACTTACAGCCCCACACCGTGTAATTTACATAATATCTAAACTCAGCTGAATGCTAGGTGAGGATGGCACACAATGACGTCTTTCTTTCTCAGCCCGCTTCTCTTTCAAAGCCCTTAAAATTAGACAAGACAAAATGCTATGTTGCAAAGTAGACTACCTAAATGCTGGTGCGCTGGCTGCCTTGAGAAGACAGAGTCACTAACCTAATTAGCTCCCTACCACTGCCAAGTGCATGTAACCAGGATCTCCATAAGCAGAATACCGCTAGGCTAGCATCCAAGACTGCTCTCTTCCTTCAGCTCTGTTTCTTGAGAGATAGGTATGCTTCCTCTGGACATACGAGCTGGGACAAGGAAATCCCAACACAGACAAGAGCTTCAGGGCATCATCTACATTCATTATTAGTAGGAAACAATCAGACTAATGAAAAACTTTAATTACAGTTATGAACCTTTTCTGTCTCACCGTCAATCTTGACAAAAAATAGGTTCGCAGGCAGTAGGTTGGAGATAATCCCACTGCACAATAATCAACCCAAACAGCTATTTTACTTCTGCTTTTTGTCTTTCATGTTTTGGAAACATTAATAAAATCTGTTTCAAGGGTTGGGGTCATTTGCTAGTCAGCTTTTGTTCTTCCCCATTGATGAATCCAAAAATAAATGAATCAGGAATGATTTCAATTGTAAGCAGGTGGGATTCTTTCCTGGGAAATAAGGAGAACTTCTATTACACAAAAATATTTTTCTCTGTTTTGGGAGAATAGTAATGACTTTTTTGCCAGCCTTTGCTTGGACTACCTAAGAATTGCACCATCTTGCAGGTTCTTCTGCTCATTCCATATTCACAATTCAGTGGGGAATTGAAATGTTAAGAAAAAAACCAGACATAAATCCAAATTTCAGTCCTGGTGTAATAAAGGGGAAATGTGTGCCTGAGGGTCAGATGGAGCTCTGGTCTGCAGAACCAAGAGGCTGAGATGACCACTGAATCAACTACTCTTGGTTTGTCAGCCCAGGGCTCATTTGTTCAACCAGTTCTCCTTAGTCTTATTGCACCATGGTCAGACTTGCTCCAGGGGACTATATGATCTATGTCTTTGCATTCCTCAAGCTTTCTGCATACTCACATAAAATATCTGGAATCTGTGAGATGGCTGTGGCCTCTTGCTCTTGGATTTGACTTCAAACTTCAAGGTAAAAATTGCCATACCTCAATCATAGCAAAATTAACTTCATGGTTAGCTTCTTTGCTAAAATGAAAGGATTAATTTATGAAAAGATTAACTGGTACCATAACAGAGGAAAAATCAAATTATAAGAACATGTCTTTTTCTTATTGCAATCAAACATCTGTAGAGGAATAAATCTGAAAAGACACAGACCAAACAGAAGGTATCAGCGTTGGCAAGAAAGTCTCCAGACATACAGGCAGTGGTTTCTGCAATCCAAGAAAAAATTATGGTAGGACTGACCAGAGGCACTGCTTTTTTCCTGTCTCAGACCATCTAACATTAAGAGAATTGGAGAAATTAGTGTAATTAGTGCAAAGCAATAAACAAGGTTTTAATTTTCAGTTCAACGTTAAGAAAACCGCAGAGCCAGTCCAGCCTCGAGCACTTCTGAAGTTTCCCAACATTTATGGCCCCAAACCAGAAGTAACTTCACCTGAAATTGTTAACTACACACAGTACTCTCTGAAGACTACAGAAGAACCAGCTACTGGAAAACATACTGCTTTGGATGAGAATAGGATGAAGATACAAGTCAATGAAGAGCTGTTTGTTCTCCCTCAAAACGGTAGGAGCTTTTGGTCTTCAGACTAACAATTGCTTTAGTGGGTGTAGATCTGTAATAGTTCCGAGCATAACGTGATTGTTGTTAGAGAAATAAATGTGAAAGTGCAGACATGGGATGCTTTTTGTTTTACTGTCATGAGCACTCTGAGTTTTGTTTTCAATACATTTGTTTAGTAGAAGGTAGTCATGAAGCTCATCAGGACATTCTGATAACAAAGCTGTAGTTGTATCTTGTTGCAATTTTTTTTCACCTGAACATCTTCGGTGTTGAAGAATCTGTCTCACTGGTAGCAGACATTTTGTAGAAAAGCACATTTAGTGTAGTTGTACTGAGTGCAGTAGCCAGAGTATGTGTGAAATATCTGGCCAAAATTAGGCAGAGTACCTCCTCCAGGTCAAATGCTAGCCGTCCAGCAACTGTCCTTGTCAGGGACAGTGGAGGTCAAAGCTTCTAATTTTCTCTGCTCTTTTTCCAACGGTTTGGTGAGATGTTCTTGTCTTATTGTAAAGTGCAGTGAAACTGAAGGCTGACACCTCAAAGGTTTTTGCCAAACTGAATTCCTGTTTCCCAGCCCGCCCTAAGGGTAACACTCCAAATCCTGAAACATGAGATTTCTGGAGCCTGAGAGAAAATGAAATCTTAATTATATGCATCTGGAAGCATGTCTGGGTTTCTTCCACACTGATTTTTAACTTCACAGCCATCTTTTAACCGGATAATTTACTCTTATGGTTACCACTTTAATAAAACCTTCCTGAAGATTTGCCAGAGAGACAATGCCATCTGCCATTATTTTTATTGAGCACTCTTTATAGTTCTTTTTAATTTTTTGAGATTATATTTTTGCCCTTCTGGAAGGACAATTGCTACATTCACCTCTCCACCCTGAGGCTTGTGAGTATGGAAAAGAGAGTACCACGGGAAGCAGATGCATTGGAGGAAGAGACTGTCTGAGCCACATCCTTAGGTGTCAGGGAAAAGATTATAGGGTGGAAAGGATGAAAGATGATGGCTGCATTTAGGCTAAAGCTTTATATAAGTGTTGGTGTAAGAGCCTCTCTGCACTGCTAATGGCACAAGCAAGTTTCCTTCCTGCTGTGCCTTATTTTATAGCTCAAGTGTTGCTAAAATTAAGCAAGAATTGTTGCGTTCTCCTTTTGATGCCACAATGAACTGGTCTGAACTGTGGCTGAGATTTTTTGGAGGAAGAGTGCTGGTCTCACTATTGTTTTCTGTGTGAATCAGAACTGACCTTGCAGATAACAGCTTTGGATGACAAAAATCTCTGGCTTCTCTTTTAGTCTTGCAACTTGCTTTATTTCAATATGAAATACATACTCAACTCCAAAATCACACATGGAGAAACTGCCTTATGGATTCCAAAGTTCATTGGCTTCAACCTGGTCAGGTGCTATGGAAATGGATGTCTTCTGCATGACAAAGACTTCATTGTTAAAATTTAAAAAAAAAACAACAACCCAAAGTGTTTAGAGAGGTCTAGCCTAATGCAGAGTTGCACAGCAGTTCAAAAGCTGACTCACATTCTCATTGCAGAGAATATGAAATTTAATTTAATAATGCTAGTTAAAGTAATATAAACCAATATAACAAGTAATGAGTGTTGTTTAGACACCTTTGCCCAGTCATAAGGTAAAAGAGCAAGTGTGTGAACGGTCATAGAGCACAAGGTGGTGGAAAGTAGAAGGCTTGTCCAAATGCTGTAGAAAGAGCTGAAAATGCAAGTAAACAGAACAAAAAGGATGTGTGATGATGGAGGAAGAAGGAAAATAAATTACAGTCCTGCATACAAAGTGCAGGAATAGTGAGACATTTAGAAAAGTGAAGTCAAGAGAAGGTGGATTTGTTGTCTTGGGCAGGGGAAGAGCTGCTTGCTAAAGGGGTTATTTCAGTTCCAGGTGTGGTAAAGGACGTGTGTGTCACGGAGCACCTGAAGCCCGAGCGGGCAGCCAGCGGTAACCAGGCTCCTGAGCTGCACTACTCGCTGGCGTACGACCCGCAGCGGGCCGAGCTGCGCGTGGCCCTCCTGGAAGGTAAGGGCTCACACCTCCCGGCCTCACCGGGCCAACACCTGCTGCTTACGCTCACAGACAGCTCCCCTCCCGTCTTATGACCAACAGGCACCCTCAGGACCACTGGATATTTCACTGGTTCCGGGCTTGCAGAACAGGAATACCTGTCAATGTCACTGCTTGAAGCGAGGGCATAGCTTGGGAGCAATTGTTTGCACGGCTTTGTCAGGAACCAGGACGGGCTCCTCCAGTCCCAGACATGGTACAAAGCAACCTCGTATTTTTATTTATATAGATATAATATTCCATTCTATTCTATTCTATTCTATTCTATTCTATTCTATTCTATTCTATTCTATTCTATTCCTCCTGGGGGCAGGAGGAACGGGGTTACTGTCTCCTTCCTCTCTATACCTTTCATTCTTCAACCTGATCCACTTCCTACTGCCTTTTCCTCAAGTCAAGTCAAAGCCTGAGCTGGAGATAGCAGACTTATTTTGAGGAAAGTCCCTCTGGCAGTGCCTGGCCAGGCAGCCAGGCTCTGTGTCACCCTCTGACAACTGTAACAGCTTCTCCACTCAGGGCTGGAGCATCATCAGTTCCTCTGGGAGAGTAAAATAAGCTGACTGAATAATTCATGCACAGTGTAGATCTCTGTGGAAACCTAATCAAATCACACCCTCCGAGGCGAGAATTGAAAGAATGCTGAATGGCAGCCCCTGCTGTGGGCCTCCTGCCAGCAGCAAGCCCACAGTTCCCCTCCAGGAGGGACACCCACACCGGCTGGCTGCCACCCTGGCACTCCTGTGCACAGGATCCGGCTCTGCTCCCCAGTGCTGCTCCCCTGAGAAGTCAGGAGAGCCCTGTGACCCACAGGTCCTGGCAGTTCAGAAGCAGCTGTCTTTGGACAGGCTGCAGCAAGCGCAGCAGTTTTTCCCTCAAAGCCGTGATATTCAATGACCCCTTAGAGGAGGGTGTGTTCCTCCTGCTGCGGAGAAGGCAGTGCAGTTCTGTTGATGCAACTGAAGAGGAGTGTGAAATGCCATTCTCACTCTAGGCTTTTCAACATAAAAGGGATATAAAATTAGGGATGAATGTCTCTTGAGACAGGTCTTTTGGGCTGTGGGATGGCTTCTGATGGATTCATTTACCAGAGTTTGGACCAGCAGAATGCAATAACCCTTAGACATATCCCACATTGTCCTGGAGGGATGGTTGTGTGCCAAGGGAATTCTATCCCATCTCTGATGTCTGTGACTGACCTTCCTGCTTTTAAAGTCATTGTAAGAAGCTTTTTTTGTGTGCCAAGGTAAAAGTAAATGAGAACTGCCAAACCCTGTTTCGTGCTGCCTCATTTCAGTGCTGTTCTGCATCTTTCAACAGAATGTGTTTCCTTGAACTCAGCCGTTGCTCTCCCAAACACTGGCAGCATCCTTCTGCAGTGGCAGAAGGACAGGGACATTGTGCAGCCTGAGGAAAACACCACAGCATGGGCTCACAGCTTAATCTGCCCCAATGCAGGCAGGAACAGAGGGCAATGTCTATGCAGCTGTTTTATTTTATGGCTCTCACAAAACAAGCGATTTAGCCACAGGTATTTCAGGGCTGTCTTTTGTGAGAGGTCCTTACCATCCATGTTTTCCAGCTATGCATGGCAGAATGAGTGGGGACCAAGATGCTGGCTGCCACTGCTACATACTGGGCACACTGGAGAGCAAGTCTGGTATTGCTGAGGCCCAGACAGAGCTGAAGAAGAAGGTCCTTCACACCGTTTGGGAGGAGGTGCTGCGATTCCCATTAACAGAGGAGGAGATGCCAGGAGGGACACTGACTCTCACCCTGAGAAACTGCGACAAGTTCTCCAGGCACAGCATTGTTGGGGAACTCAAACTGAACCTCGCTGAAATGGAGGAGTCCTTTGGGAAGGCCCAGTGGGAAAGGCTAAAGAGCCCAGAGAAGGTATGGACTCAGTCTGTGTAGGTAGTTCAGAAACCCCAATGATGAAGAGTTTGGACAAGAGAAGCCCTTTTCCCAGAGAGCTGCATGTGGGCGGGTGGCTTTATTTGTTTGGAGCAGGTTTAGAGGAGTGATGTGTGACTGCAGAGATCACTCAGCACAGCTCTGTGCTGGTCTGCAGCCCATCATATCAGAAGCCTTTCTGTCTATTGCTCCCAGCAGTTAATGTGTCACAACTCCCTCAACTCCTCCCCAATTACATGACAATCTGACACTGGCATCTGCAATTCAAATGCTATGGCTAGAAAAAGGTGTGTGAGCTCCTGAGAATTAGTGATACAGGACCAGAGTGGCAAGAGCTGAAATATCAGAGAGTGCCTATAGAGCCTGATGGAGGGACTCTGCAAAGCTGGGTGTGGGTAGGGCACATGGTGGCACCCCAGGGAGCCTTAAGCTAGGAGTGAAATACATTGTCGGGACTGAAATGCTGGACTGAAGGACACTTATACTTACTGGAATCAATCCAGTGCTATTTGTTCTGGGAGACTTCAAAATATCATTCATTGCATTATGTTGGTTTCCTTGAACATCAAAAGCTTCCTTTCCTTCCTTATCCACATCTTGCCAGCTGCACAGACAGGGGAAATAGAGAGAATGATTCCAACAGCTCTAGAAGTGGGTACAGGGGATGCTTCACATGCACTAATTTCCTGCACATTTCCTCAGGAGCCTTTTCCCTGCCATGAACTAGGTTGTTCTTCTAGCAGCAGCAATTCACTTAACATGGCAGCAGGATGCTGCTACTGCTGCTGCTTGTTCATCACAACAAGTGGTTCCTCTTGCACTCTGCTGTGGTACGGCTGAGCAATGCAAAACAGCACCAGCACCGTCCCTAAGCACAATGAAATAAATTACTGCCTGTCACCATCAGGGGTGAGGGCTCTCCACGGAGCTGGCCACAGACACAGAGGACAGAGTTAGCATTTCTGATTTCCAGTAGTGCTGATTTATCTGATAACCACTTGAATACTAACAGGACTGTGTTGCTAACTAGTGTCCACACTAAAGAAACATCTGTCAGGGACAGAGGCAGCAGAAACAAATGGGTGGTCTGAATGAGTTTAATAAACTTCAAGCACAAGACTGAATATTTGTCTAGCAGCTGTAACCCTCCCCCTCTCCCTCCACACTGAAGCATCTGCTTTTTTAGCAATACCTAAGGAACAGCCTGTTCACAGCAATGATAAGTCGTTACTCCAGTGCACCTGATGGAGTCCTGGTTTACTGGGAATTCTGCCTTGGTCCGGCTTCACAACCACACACAGAAGCAGGACAGCATTCATTTCTTCTCCAGGCTGACAGCACAAGGTTAACACCAGAAGTACTGCTGAACAGTGCCCCAGTTTGAGCTGAGGATGTGCAGTGAAAGCTGAATTTGCGTCATCTGGGACATGAGAGAGCCAACCATTGCACAGATAGCTTATGTATACAGATCCTGAATCATTCATTGAGAACCAGAGAGGGAGGGAGTGAGGAAGAGCTGATCGAAAAAGAGGAGCTATTTTTGACAGCATTCATGCAGGAACAAAGTTACTGGGCTTTGTCGAAAGTGTGACATTTCCTTGAAATGCCAGGAAGGGCAGAAATTTTGCTCTTACCTTCCCAGTAATTCTCCCACACACAAGGGAAGGAGCTCAGAGAGGAGCTTACAGCTAATGCAATTAGCATTCAGGAATTCATTGAGTCCTGTGAGCAATGCAAAGCTTAGATACTGTAGACTGATACCCTTATCTTGTCTTCCTTCCCTCCCACTGCTTTGCTAATGACAGTGATGATAGTGGGTTGATGATAGTGTGTTCTTGCATAGCAACTTCCCTTTTGTGATTTCGTGGTGCCCTGCACGTAATTCATTGATGACCCCTTGATGCTTTTTATCCATATTGCATAGAAAGAAAGACTGAAGCTCTGATGGTTGTAATGATTTGCAGGATTGCAGCACAAAATGTTGGTTATGGATTTAATAGGAAAAAGGAAACAAAGAAAACAAAGCCCAGAAGGGGGAAGGAAAAGTACCTCTGGTTTGGTCTGTTCACTCAAAACTCCAGCAGAGACCAACCATTGTAGGTTTTGTTTTCCTGTGGATACAGGCTGGCCAAAAACTTGATCAGCACACTAGGAGCTAGAAAGTCATAAGTACAAGATGTGATGTGAATACAGCGTGTGTTTTTGTGTGTGTGTGCACGTCTACAGAGCCCCACCCCCTCCCGATCTCCGCTGCATCTGTCTGTGCCCGGAGCTACAGGAACCAAATTCTAGCCAAGAGCTGTAGAATGGGACCTGCTGAGATATAGTGGGGGTAAATAAACAAAAGCAGCTTATGACATGCCTAAACTCTAGTTTTGCATTGAGGTGGTGTTTGGGTTTGTCCCTCGCTGTACAATTCTTTTGTAGTGGGCATACAGGCATTTGAAACTGCCTCTTTCTATGTGTGGGCTTTTCTAAGGTCCACTTCAATTTAAGACAGGATGTATGTAAGTGAAATGGATATAAGCCCTTCATTGCTACCTGAGTGCATGAAAAAAAGATTTACTTGGGCTGACTTAGGATTGAATTTCAGGCTTCCTTGCTAATGGCCTCCCACTTGATTGGTGCAGGACAAATTAGTCACGCGAACCAGACAGCGATGACAGCCATGATTTCTGGAGAGTCAATCAGCTCATGGGGAGCATACAGGGGCCTGTCCTTGCTTGTTTCAAGTAACTGCTTGAAAACTTAATTTGAAATATTTATGGCTCACTTAGTAGTGACACTGCAGAGCACAGAAATGGCCTGGAGAAGGGCTGTCTGTCCTCGAGGATGTACAACATGCTAAGAAGCCCAGAATGAGTCTGTTGAACTGACATTGGCTTTCTGGGACTCTTCTGGGTCATTAACCTCACACTAAACCAGATTTCTGTCACAAGCTCCCACTTACTGAGAGAATAACTGCTCCCCTTTCGTCCTTTGCCATGGGCTGTCAGCTCTGCACACAATGGTGCGGGATTTCTCTCCTTCCCTGCCAGCTCCCGAGAAGGAAATCGCATTTCTCTCTCAGAGGAGAGCAGTGGTGGTGTGACTGTGTCCCTAAGGCTTCCCCCACAACGGCTGCTTGTCCAGGGCAAATGGAAGGAAAGGGAAAGGGAAAGGGAAAGGGAAAGGGAAAGGGAAAAGGAGTCTCCCACACAGGCAGCAGGGAGAGCTGCTCACAGTCCTGATGGAAGGCAGGTGGGAAAGAAGAGTAATGTACTGTACTCAGCTCATGGAGGATTCAGCTGGGCTGGGTTTTCTCTCATACCAAATAGGGTGTCAGAGAAGGTGTAGCTCCAGCTCCAGGTCAGACTCAGCCCCAAGCATCACCTCTGCTTTCCCAGGGAGCCCTACACTCCTGCTGGGCAGTGCAGGCTGGAGGCTGAGTCCAGTCAGAGCCTTTTGGGAAATGGAGCACCTGAAACCAAAAGTGAATTATGGAAAGCAGTAAAGGGGGTAGTGGACATAAATACAGGGCAGCTAGGTGGTCTCTCAAAATAGGAATATCTGACTATTTGCATTGTATGCCAGCCCCAAATCTTCTTCTGTCTAAATATTCCACTAGAAGTTGGTGTCAGGAAGCAGTTACTCTCCAGTGACATAAGGATCCAGTAACTCACAGCATCGGAGCCCTAAGAGTGGAGGAGCCTCTCAGGCATCTTTGCCAGGTTTATTCTCATCCAGCGTAACTGGAAGGGTCTCTTGTACAAAGACAGGGAGACAACCTGGTTGGTCCATGACCTTCCACTCATCAGTCTTCTACTGTTGTTTTCCTAATGTTCTGGCCAATATTACATAAAAAATTAACCCTTTCTGTGTCTCCATTTCCAGGAGCCATCCACGGGCCATGGGGAGGTTCTGCTCTCCATTAGCTACCTGCCAGCAGCTAATCGTCTGCTGGTGGTGATTATTAAGGCTAAAAACCTCCATTCCAAGCAGCTGAAAGATCTACTTGGCAGTGGTGAGTGTTATAGCAAGGAAACAGATACTGTTGTTTCTGCTATTATGTAACTCTAGAAAGAAAGTGGGAAGGGTGATGTTTGGCAGGAAAAAAAATAGATTTCTGGCTTAGAAAGCCAAAGAGATTTGAATAATTTCTAAAAAGTGAAAACCAAATGCCCCCTGATCAATATTTCTTCTGTGCTCGCTCCATCTGATGTCACCAGTGTAAATTCTCTTGCATTTTTGGGTGCAGATACAGGCATCACAATATAAAAAAGTATTAAGGTATTAGAGATTGTCCAAAGGAGTGCCATGAGGGTGGTGAAGGGTCTGGAGGGGAAGCCGAATGAGGAGTGGCTGAGGTCACTTGCTATGTTCAGCCTGGCGAAGAGACTGAGGGGAGATCTCATTGTGGTCTTCAGCATCCTCATGAGGGGAAGTAGAGGGGCAGGCACTGATCTCTTCTCTCCCATGACCAGGGACAAGACCCGAGGACACAGCATGAAGCTGAGTCAGGGGAGATTTAGGTTGGATATTAGGAAAAGGGTGCTTCACCGAGAGGGTGGTTGGGCACTGGAACAGGCTCCCAGGGAAATGGCCACAGCATGGAGTTCAAGAAGCGTTTGGACAGTGCTCTTGGCCCCTGGTGTGGTTTTTGGGGTGTCTTGTGCAGGGCCAGGAGTTGGACTCCATGATGCTGATGGATCCCTTCCAACTCAGCATATTCTAGTCTAGTCTAGTCTAGTCTACCTGTTGCATTCTCGTTAACATGGTGTCTCTCTCCACTCCCTATACAGATGTTTCTGTCAAGGTGACACTGAGGCATCAGGCACTGAAGCTGAAGAAGAAGCAGACCAAACGTGCAAAACACAAGATCAACCCTGTGTGGAATGAGATGATCATGTTCGAGGTGCCTCATGAGCTCCTGCGTGCCTCCAGCGTGGAGCTGGAAATGCTGAGCCAGGATGGAGCTGGCCAGAGCCATGTGCTCGGCAAGTGCAGTCTGGGCTTACATGTCACAGGCACAGAGAGGAACCACTGGGAAGAAATGCTGAGGAACCCCAGGAAACAGATAGCCATGTGGCACCAGCTCCACATGTAGGCTCATCACGATTACTGATAACAAGATTCTCAGAGCCTGGGGGAATAAGCTGAATTTCACCTTCTACCTTCACCTCCACGAAGTTGCTCAGCACAGCACTCTTACTATATCACCCTTCTCTGATTTTCCTGCCCATTCTAGCCTAGGAAACTGTCTGGAAAATGTATTTAAAGGACAATCTCTCACCTAACCAAGTGGTTGTCTCAAACAAGGAGTTTGCTGCCTGGATGGTTTGAATTAATTTTATTTGCCTGCCCACTGTCACTTCTGAGAGGTCCCTGTTTCTGTAGAGGAGCAGAAGGGAGTGAAGAAGAGCAAAGTTATCGTGGAAGTGTAAGCCCTTCATTGGCATCTGGCACTGTCACCCAAGTCCCTCAAGGAGTGCTGGCTCCATAATCCCAAACATGCAACTGTTTTACCAATCACTGCTTTTCATAATACTCTACAAGACTGAGAAATGGAGATCAGAGAACAGACTGTCATGGCAGGCACAAAGAATCAGTATGAAAGAGAAAGGGAAGCCAAAGTGCAGTAAATGGATACCTAGAAAAAGATACAGAACTAAGGGAGAGAACAGAGAAAGAAGAAAGGGTGAGACAGTCAGCACTCTCATCCTGTGCAGCCTTTGAAGCAAACACTGCCGAAGAGCAAGAAGCCAAATACCTTCCTTTACTTTTGTTTCCTGGAGAGTTTGATACCTTGTATTTAAGATTCATGGAAACTGCTGAAAATATGAATGTTTCAGGACCCTTTAGCAGAACAGCTGTATCTTTTATCTTTCTATGGTGTCATCCAGGAAGGCCCTAAATATGGACAAAAAGTTATTGCTGATGTTACCTCCAAAAACTTGGACCAAATCTTTCTGTTTACTGCCATCTTTTCTGTTTGGGTTCTTCCCAAGTTTCAAATATGCTAATTATATTCCAGGCAACATCTAAAATTAGGCAAAAGAAGTGGGATCATTCCATACCTTAGCAACTGATAAATGGTTTTGGTTTGACAGTTAACTATTGCACTCAAATCCTCATACCAGCATTACTCAAAGACAACCCTTATTAACTGCTATGTATTTCATCACTTCCAGACAGAAGGAATCCACCAACCAGACAGACTCCCCAGGGCTTGTTTTTCGTGTGCACTTTCAAGATTTGATGTGGCTTAAATGTTACTTTTGACTGTCCTTTTTTTTGTGTCTCTAGATGGACTGAAAGTCTGGCATTGGCAGTGATGACGTCATGACCCTATAAGCACACTGCTTGTCCTACTACTTTTTTTCAAGTAGTAGACACAACTTTAAGGGACTTCCAAGGGGACAAGGCATCCAAAAATCTGAAAACAGAACCATATAATTTGTAGCTCTGAAAATCTCAGACAACTTCATATTTGCAGGGTCAGACTGCCCCTTGTTTAAATCAAAATATTAAGCTAAGCTTCAACTAGTATCCATCTCATTTTGATGGTGCAGTCAAATAAGTCTAGCAGCTTGTCAAGGGAAGGCTGCTGTCCTGTTGGCAAAGGGAAAACACCAGAACCAGTGTCTGAAAACTGGCTGAAGCACCAGGTACTACTGGTTATGAACAGGGAAATGAAGTTCAGCTGGAAGTCAGTAACTGGTGGTGACTGGGGCTGGTTGTGAGACTGACCCAGTTTAACACCTTCATAAATTACCTAGACAATGGGCCAGAGTATGGCCCCGGCAGGTTTGTAGGGGATGCAAAACTGGGAGTAGTGATTGATACACAAGGCAGTTGTGCTGACATTCAGAGGGATGCTGAGAGAAATGCTGGAGAAATGGGCTAACAGGAGCCTCCTGAAATTCAACAAGGAGCAGTGGAAAGTCCTGCACCTGAGGAAGAACAACCCCCTGCAGCAGTGCAGGGGTGAGGGCCAACCATCTGTAAAGGAGCTTTTTCCAGAAAAGGACCTGGGTATCCTGGTGGACACTGAGTTGAACATGAGCCAGCAGTGTGGCCTTGCAGCACAGAAGGACAACAGTGCCTTGTGCTGCGTTAGGACAAGCAATGCCAGCAGGTCAAAGGGGAGTGATCCTTCCTTTCAGCTCAGCACTGGTGAGGGCACTTCTGGAGTGCTGTGTCTGTTGCTGGGCTCCCTGGTGCAAGAAAGATACGGAGTTTCTGGAAAGAGGGAAGCAAATGGCCATGAAAATGTTTAAGGGACTAGAGCATCCTCTATAAGAGGAGAGGCTGTTTAGATCAATGTGTACAGATACATGACCTGGGAGAGGACAAAAGAAGATGGAGAGAGACTTTTCACTGGTGTCCTGTGACAGGATAAGAGTCAAGGGCACAAGTTGCAATGTAAGAAATTCCATTTGAACACATGCAAAATACCAAGAATTAAACCCTTTTTTTTACTGTGAGGATAATCAAACACTGGAACAAATTGGTAAGAGAGGTTGTTGGCGGTCCCCATGCTTGGAGATAGTGAAAATTTGATGCGATACAGCGTGAACAACCTGCTCTAGTTTATCCCACTTTGAGCAGGGGTGAGTTTGGACAGTATGATCTCCAGAGGCCCTTTCTATCCTCAGCAATGCTATGATTCTGTGAAGACATTGACAAGGTTGATGCACACTGAAAACTGTTATCTTTACACTACTATTCCTATTGTGGGTGGTGTAGCCAGGAGTTACAGGATCATTTTGAAGAGAGCAATAAAATCAGCTTTCAGCAACCAGAGCGACAGCAAAGCAAAGTATGCCCAGGAATCTTGCCTCCCATATTTTAATCTCTGATATTGATCTATTGGCTAGAGGGCATGTAAACAAAAAAGAAAATTGGTTTCTTGTTTTGCTCAATGGGGTTTTGTTTGCTAACAAAAAGCTGTAGGATACTGTGAGTAAACTGGACACAGGGGTCTAGTTGATAGTGAATTTCTTAATGCTTACTGTGATCATGATTCGCCTATAGATATACCTATATGTTTGGAATAATTATTTCCATGTAAGTGCAGAATTCATTGGAATGTTGGCCTAGTCCACATGTAGGTTCCAGGCAGCACTGTGATTTTTTGGGGGATAATGATAAGAAGGATAACTCCACAGTATAATGCTATTTGGCTGGCACTGGAAAGCCTGAAGGGCCAAATACTTGCCTTGCTGCCAATTCCTCTAGTTCTGCATCCTGCTTGTTTCACTGAGCCTTTTATAACATCTTGATGACTGATTGTAAACAGCATTATCTGCCTGTGCCCTGGTGATACTGGCACACCCTGTAATAGGTATCAGTCCTAAGGCATTTAAAAGCATAGATCCTCAGAATCTGACTTAGCTCTGACAAAACAATGTCCTCTTTTACAGCAGAAAAATACGTCTATACACACTACTTAACCTCAAATCTGTCTTAGGAGCAAAGCGGTGCCATCAGTGTTAATGAACGGCATTGTTTCCTCTGCTGCAGTGGGATTTAATGGGAAAGAGAGCAAGAGCGAAAATGCATACATCTTTCCCGGCTGGATCATTCTCGTTGTCTGGCATTTTAGCCTGGAAAGAATGCTCCTCGCCATCAGCACAGCCTGAACAAAGGCTGCCAGGTGTCCCTGGGAGGAGGCAGCCGCTCGCCGGGGCTGACAGCGGGCACGTAACGGGGACAAGAAATGCTGTGTACGTGTGGTACCCGAGGGGCAGGGACGCCCAGCCCGGCCTTTTGAACTCTGCTAAGAGGAGCTGTGTGTCATCGCATTCCAGCGTCTGCCCAGGCCCTGCCCTCATCCCTCCGAACAGCCTCTGCAGCAATACCTGGGTGCCCCTGAGCCGCAGCACCCCAAGGGCAGAGGTGCTAAACTGTCCCAGCAGACAAACGGCTGGGAATGGTTGTGGTAGGTGACAACGTCACGAAGATAAATCCGAAGTATTTGGAAATGCCATTGTATCAAGCAGTTTCAGCAACTTGAGCTGTCAAAGTATCACTGAAGTGCAATAAGAGCCAGACAGACCCACGGTTTTCAGCTCCTGAAGCTGAAAATGCAGGAGCATCCACAAGCACCACTGTGTATTAATTAAAGGATGCTGCTTATCATAAGAGAAGAAGCAAAAAAACCGAGTTACGGCAATTAATGTTCCTAAGCTATATGTGCGACCAAAAGCAGCCACAAGAGTCCCCAGTGACTACTTAGTGGCTGGACTGATTATTTTGCCTGCTATAACCATTAACATGAAGAAGCTGGAAGCCAAGAGACTGTTGGGAAGAAGGAAGGAGGGGAAAAAAAAAAAAAAAGACGGTATGGGGCAGTCTACCTGGTCAGAATGAATCATCCTTTTCACTAAAGGTCAGAATTGTGAATTTAAGGACAGGGATTCACAGTCCCTCATCCAGTGACAAAACACAAACAACCTGATTACTGTAAAACAGCCTGAGAAATGCAGCTCCCGTATTGTACCCAGCTTTGCCTGGGAAAGGTGGTCTCCCGATGTGGCCCCTGCTCAGAGGAGGGGACTAAGAGGCCAGAGGAAATGACCTATGAATACACTAAACAGTTCCTTTGTTAAAATATAGACTGTAGTCATGTGTTGTTTTGCTTCAACCTGCCCTCAGAGCTATATCTTCCTCCCCAAAAATTATCTAGTTTGATTTTAAGCAACTTGTCCTAGAGTAGAAGGATTAATAAGCACAAATCATCAACAGTAACTAAAACATCAGGGATGTTTTAGACTCATTACTACCCTCAGCACCCTTCCCCAGTTGTAAGGGGACTGGTTACAGTTGGTGCCCTGTAACAGTAACATTTTTTCGGTGCAGAGTTTTCCCCTCAGTTGTTGTCCCAAATATCCTTGGATGGTGGTAAGAAACAAGTTTGCTTTGCAAAGAGGGAATACATCAGAAAGTAATGGAAAATTCCCTCCAACAGGACTGGGAAAATTTTCAGGCTCAGCTATTCTCCCAGATCCTGACGGGCTTTCAACACCTTGAACAGCTGTACCTTGTATTTTGCTAGCATCTGTCATCAGTATTATCTGGCAGTAGCTTTCAAAACCACTCTTTTTTTTTTTTTTTTCCCAAAATGAAGTAGGTTATCATTTGGACTCTAGAATTACAACCCAAGGTTTGCCCAAATTTTCCTGGTGTCTAAGAGGAGTTGACTATAATGACATTTAATAAGAACTGGAAGCTAAAATGGCTTGGACCATGCTTCTTGCACTCTTTTGAAGGTCAGTTTGAAGTCTGACTGAATTGAAGGACAGAACTTTGACAGAATTTTTATGTGTTTCTGAATTTAACTGGTATTAAAATGTGTTTGGTTCATTTGCTGAAAGACAAGCATGATGAGTAAATAGTAACACTTGACACTTAATATTATTTCTTCTGTTTTCAATATGCACAAGAATAGTAGCAAAATGAAATAGTGATTTGTGGCCTTCCAGCATGAGGGGGCTTTTCTGCTTACTTGGTCCTTTAGTGTCCCAGTGTCTTTATCGTGCAGAGCCAGATATTGTTTGTCAAGACTCTATATTGTTCTCACAATCCAAAGCACAAAAACAGAGCATGATGCTCAGCCATTGTGTCTAATATTACAGCACAACATGTAAAACAGTGCAAGTAAATAATTCCAAGCTGTACCAACACTGTGTCTGCATTGTTTACTCTACAGTAAGTCCCCTCTGCTTGCAGCTCATGTCAGGGGCACAGAGTGCTGGCATGAGTCAACTGAAGATGCTCTGAAGGGTGTCATCAAGGGATGGGTGCATGATGAGAAGGGGAGCAGTCAGCAATAGAGTCCAATCCTGGGCAAGCAAAGGAAATCTATTGGCTTTTTCAGCAAGGTGGCAGCTAAACAAAGCCCTAAAGGCTTTCCAGTAGCTACAAGGAGATTAGAGAATGGGATCTGGGAACCAGGTTCTTCCCAGACACTGGCTCCATCTCTGAAACAAAACTCAGAAGCGAATTTAGATTTTTCTTTTATTTTGTTTTTTTTTTCCAATCTCAGTACTTTCAAGTTGGTGGTGATGATACTCTGTAAACCATGCATTTGTAAGGAGGAAAACATACTTGGCTGACCTAATACCATCACCAGAATGAGCTGGTTCCTAACAAGACACACAGATCAAAACCTGCACATAAAAGTAAAAGAAAACAGAATTTTGGAGCAGGAGCGGGAAGTATTTACCTCACTGACAGTTTGGAGGCACTCTCTCACCCATCACAGTCGGTGTTAAAGCACAAGGAGAGAAAACAAAGCCAGTCTGCAGAGCCCCAGGCTGTTGCTGGCTTCGCAAAGAGGAGTGCCTGTCAGCTGCACATCGAGGCTGATGACACTGAAGAATTTGCTGTAGAGATGAAGGAAAAAGCTGTATTTTTGCTGCACAGTGAGCTGAACACGGGTGGTGCATCTGCCAGGGACAATCCTTCCCGCCTGGGGGATTCAAGCAGGGTTACTCAGTAATTCCCAGCTCAGTGTATTGAAAAGCAGCAATAGTTCCCACAGAACCATTCTTCTCTTAACCCTGCTGTTCATTGTCACTTCAGCTTTATTAGAAGCTTTTTTCCCCCTACGGTATTTAAAAATTAAACTGGGACTATCCTGTAATCCTCTGTCTGCCAAGAGAGAGTAGCACCTAATCCAGCAGCTCCATCACAGCCATTGCCAGTGCTAGTCCTGAAGGTCTACAGCCAGTTCCTCCACTTCCCTGAACCCTTAGTGATCACTGAATGGGGAATAAACCCAGCGAGGACAGGGCTCCAAGACGCCCCTGAGAAAACAGGTCACACCTGAAACCAACACACTACCCAGTTCTCCAGACAGCTCTCCTGAATACCACAACGTGCAGTGGTGGCCTGGAGTGCAGCTCTGCCACTCCTGACCCTCTGTTGCACGCGGCTCCCCATCCCAGCCCTGGCACCTCTGCGAGGCTCTCCCACCCCTGTGTGCCTCCAGAGGTACCACCAGTGTCCCCAGAAACAGGGTGTCTTGGCAGCCATGCAGACAGCACACTTGTTTTTCTCCTTGATCAAAACAACTTCAAACAGGGGACTTCAGAGAGTCAAAAAGTCTAGCTAGCACATATGCTGTGCTGTGGGAGTCTTTGATTATCCAGCAGATATTTTTAGAGCCCTTTGTAAATGAGCTGCAGCTCCACTTGTGTGGCGTATGGCGACAGCTCTGCCAGAAACAGCCTCTGCTCCCCTGTGCCACCGCAGAGCTGGACCTGGCGCTGCCCAGACACCTGCCTCCACCCTCTGATTTAAACACCTTGGGGCACTTGTTTAAACACACCCATGTGCTCAGCTGCCTGTGCTTTTCCCTCCACCTCAGGAGAATCAGATAGGGAAGACAGGCCCGAGGAAGCGCTGCAAAACCCCTCTGGTTATGCCTGCAAGCTCTTGGCATCATAGGCTCCACACCTCTTGCTTCCAGGAAGAAACACGTTCCATTTTTTGGCTAAATGAAGTTTCTAGCACCAGCTGCTAGCAACAGCCATCTCCATAGAGCATATCCAGGACACCGGCAGAGCTGGGGAGGTGTGTGTCAGGCTTTAATGCTATGGCAACCATCGCAGAGGAATTTTTCCATTTCCTTTTCACTCATATTGACATGAGAATCAGTGGTCCCAAAAGGGCAGGGCACCTTTAGCCCTAGATCAGATGAATTTGTGCAAGCTTCCCTTCCTGACAAAAGCTCAGATTGTGCACTTGGCTTGAAGGGATCTTGCTTCCAAGTCCTTGGTTTGAAGTTACCAGCAAGGAGGCCGATCACTGCCAAGGGTGACTAACAAGAGTCCTCAGCACAAGATTGCCTGTAGGAAATGAATTACAGTGCAGCAATGCATTTCACAAGCAGCTCTGACTCTTTACACACGGTTGAGCTGCTGAAAGCGAAGCATTGTCCTGTCTTCACGCTGTCAATTGACCAGCAAAGGCAAAAACCCCAGAGATGAGGTTTTCACTGCTGACTGACAGGTTCCCAGGAAACCCAGCTGAAGCTAAGCCCTGACAACTACCAGGATTTTGCTGGGCTTGCTTACTGCTCAAAAATAAGCAATTTTAAATCACTACATCGAAAGCTGCCAGAAAATGACAAACTGTGTGTAATATGAAGACTGCTCAATGAAGTGGACTTGGAGGAAGCCACTAAAGCAACCTTTCCTATTGGACCTATTGGATGGCTAATTTGCGGCTATTTTCACTTCTCAGCCCAGAAACTGCCATTCACTTCCAGCTCCTGTGGCTACTCTCCATTAAAATTTGGAGGCATTCACACTGAAACCAAAATTTCTGCACAACCCTTCACCCATGGGGATTGATGGGTCTACATGCACGCTTCCCCTGGGCCCAGAGCCCTCTGAGCCCAGACCTCCCTCAAAGCCAGAATTTTGACGCAAATTTCCCTTCCTTTGCAAGGACTGGCAAGTGGTGTGGCACTGGCAGCCTGCAACCTGAACAGCCTCCAGAGAACACAGCTGGGCATCAGGTTAACGCCCAAGATTGTGAGCATCCACATAACTGGGGAGCACCAATAGGGAGCAAACCCCTTTTTATACCGTAAGTATCCATTGCATTAAACCTTTCCTAGAGGGGTAAACTGCTCACCCACTGCACCTAACACTTGCTTATTCACTGGTATCCTTTCCCAGGACCAATTGGAAAACTGGGATTCCTTCAGACCCAGTTAAAGAGCCAGTCCTGCTGATGCTCCCATCCCTGCATACTGAAGCTCAGCAATACTGTCAGTATCAACACTCACAGTACGCAGTGCCACACCCAGCATCCATACCGTGTGCTGCACAGCTTGCTCCTGCGTTTTCCGCTTCCCTCCACTGCCACATGGACACATTTACAGCTGAGCGAGCAACTGTTTGTGCTGGAAGGGCTTTGTTTTCTGCCTATGTTTCTCTCTAGCTATAGCTGTCACCCAGGGATGGACTAAACCTTCACAAGGCTGTCCCTGCTTGCACTGCCATGCACACCTGAGCCTCAGTGAAGGAAGACTGATCCACAGTCCCTGTGGTGCCTTTGCTGCAAGGTGTGTCCCCAGCAGCAGCCAGACTCAGCCCATGGAGGCAATATTTTCAGCTGTTTGGTCAGCAAACACAACCCACAGCCCAGGGCTAATCCATGGACACATGTACTTATTTCACAGGTTGGTTCTCTTGCCCACAATGATTTAGCAGACGTAACACCCTCCATGTACAAAATTACTCTTAATACATCAAACTGTTTTAAACGTTGCACCTATAGTTAATCAACATCAAGCCCAGTGTCAAAGAAGAATCCAAAGTTAAGTCAGTCCTCTTTTCTAAGGGTAGAAAAAGCCCAGCTTCCGCTGGATTTAGAGTATTTAGAGCTCAGGAAAAGTCTCTCCATCCTTCAAACCAAACCAGGCACATATGTAAAGTTTTGTCAATGCACATTACTAGCCCAGCCCACCACAGCAAAGCCAACGATAATGCCACTGTACCTGACTAGAAAGGGAGCACAGAGCCTCAAGGGCACCCACTCTGCATCCCTACCCAAAAATAGCATGTGCTGACATAGCTGCCAGTGCTGACCCAGAGCAGCCCTGGGCTGCTGGGAGGTGCCAGCTCCTGGTCTGCCTGCTGCAGCCTCGGCATAGCAGAGGGATAACCCAGCCCATGGGGAAATGATGCAGCTCCATCACAGGACATGCTGGACCTGCTCGCCAAGGTGAGGACGTCAAGGGGATGCAGTGACACTCAGCACAACAGGGAGCCAGTCACGCAGGAGGGAGAACTACCAGTACCTCAGGGGGCTGCAACTGACCCTTCTGCATTAATCAGCACTGGATCTGCTCCTTACACTCCTGGGCTGGGGAAAATGGGAGTGCATCAGCTTAGATGCCCTTCATCTGGCAAAATGACATTAACTTTCAAGAACCATTTAAAGAATTAGCAACCCAACTTGATAAATTTAGATTTTTTTTTTATTAACAATCATTTTACATTACAAGGATAATATGACAAAAGGAAAGGTCTCGTGTACATACTATGATATATCAACATAGCTCTATTCGTATCCAGTGTCCTAGGTCCTTTCACACAGGTACTATAAAGCATAGTCTGTAAAGTAATAACATTTTAATGTCTCCAAAAGAGTGATATTAACATATTAATACATATGTAGTAATAGACGTCTAGATATTTTTCTCTCATTTCATATGTGTGTGTGGTGGGTGAGTGGGTGGGTGAGAGATTGCTTGAAACAGTTCAGCAGGGCTGTGCTTGGACGTGGATACGGAGAGGTTTGAGACAAAACCTCGTTTTCTGGAAGTAGAAATGCATTTTTGCTAACTGTCGGGTGAGTCTATGAGGATGCCATGACTGGCAGAAAACTCCGTAGCCCTCCTGTAGCATTTGGGACATTACAGCATATGAGACATGGTTCCCCCGCGTAGCCCAGCGAGCTTATTCGACATGAGGTGCAGTGCATGGGAGCCCCTCGCCGGGCGGCAGCACCACCAGCAGGGCGGGTGGCGGGCGAGGCCGCGGGCTGAGCTTACGCGAGTGTCAGTGGCATCGGAAGGAGGGGCTGGAGTGAGAAAACTGTCTCTGAGGTTTGTGAGGAACAGGTGCCGAGAGCTCCCCGCCGGTGCTGCGCGGCTGAGGGGCTGCGGCAGAGCAGGGAGCCGCCGCCGGGCAGGAGCGGCTGAGGTGGATTACCAGTTGTGTGGAGGAGAGAGGCCTGGGAGAGGGCACTGAGGTGTGTGACAGGGCTTGGGGGCAGCTTGCACAGCTTCTGCTCATGCAATACCAGTGTAACGAGCCATTCCAATGTCGGAATTACAACTCACCCTCCTCCCAGTCGAAGCCAACAAATAAAACAAACGGCAAGGAGCGCAGCGGTTGCCAGGCCTGGCACAGAGCTGCAAAGGCAAACCTCCATGCTTTCCCTCCAACCCTTGTGGGGAAGCAGCTCGCTGACTGACCACCTGCTGCCAGACTGGCCAGAGGCATCTCTCAGGTCCTCTCACGTGTCAGCCAAAGGCTTCAGGATGCAGCAGGGCCAGTGTCCTAAGAGTGGCTGTGTGAAGGGAGGGATGGAGAGATGAGACAGCTGTCCATCCCATGGGCATCAGCAGATACTCAGGAAGGGCTGATCCATTGCCCAGATCCACCCCCATCCCAGCATGGAAATGCTGGTCACGGGAAAAGAGGTGTCTCTTTGCATGGGCAGGGAAAGAGGGCTGCACCCTTTGGTGCTTCAGCCTGGCAAGGTCCGCACACTGCGTGCTGGGGCCCAAAGGCACACATGCGACACCGACCATGTCTTCCATACAATCACATTATTCCCTTTCCTCCAGAAAGCCTTCCTGGGCCCCAGGCCAGGCAGGCTGCTCATGGGCTGAGGAGCAGCTGTGAGACCTGAGGGAGCGGAGTGGCTCCTGCAGCAGAACAGCGGCCAGCCTGACCCAACAGAGCTGAATGTGCCTTCCCAACTGGGATCGCACGCTCTCATCCTTATCGCTCTGACTTCCAGGTTCCTTCTCGTTTGCACTGTTCCAGCTCCATACACCATCCCTGCCACCTCCAACTGCATGGCCGTAACCCTTCCTCCACTCAGTAACACCCTGGCTCTCCTGCTGCCTTATCCCAGTGCCACGGCTGTGTCGCTGACCGATGCCTGCAAGAGCACCCACGCTCTCACTGGTGCCGCGTGAGCGCCGGCCAGTGCAGGGTCTCCCTGGCAGTGAGCTGGCGACTGCTGAGGAACGCTGGGCGGAACAGCAAAAAGCCACGTTTCCATGGCACCAGTGCCCGCAGTTGCCAACCGCATCCGTGCAGAGAGACAAAAGTGCATATGAGGGTGGGATATGTATCTGTCCAAGCGTGAACACACAGGATCTCAGCAAGTGTCTTTCTTGGGAGAAGGACTCTCAAGCATTTTCCCCTACCAAGACATTCCACTATTAAACAAACCTTATTTATTACTTGTTTAACATGCCAGCAAGGAAATCCCTTGCCCTAAACACAGCCAAGCCCCTCTCCATAGAGTGCTATACATGTAAATGTAGGCCTCAGTGTATGGCTAAAACCATCCCAAAGTCCAAAGTCTTCAGTGTTACGAGCCTTGTGCTAGAACACAGGGCCAGCCTTACACAAGGGTGGTTGAGTCTATCTCTATATTATATCTTTATATCTATTGAAAACATAGAAATATATAAATATATAGGATTTCATTTATAGATATATAAGCACGTGATTTTAATCTTTTGTACTGTGTGTATATGTACTGGGATGTGCGTATATACAATATATAGACCATATGCATATGTACTGTATACATACACTAGCTTACATGCACACACATCATATGTGTCTCCAAGGGAGACAGGAATTGCATAGGCATTACTGCATTGGATACAATGGCTGGGGGATTAACGTACCATTTCTCTGCTTTTAAGACCTCTTTTGACAGGGCTGAGAGGGGAATCTGCAAAAGCAGAGGCTGTTGCTGCTTATTTGCAAGCCAGCTGTCTAGGCACTGGTCAAACAAACAGCAATCCTCATGAGATAAGAAAGGAGGGGGACTCCAAAGACCCCGCGAGCCATCTGGTTGAGTTTGTGCTGTGAGAAAGAGATGGACCGAGCCTGAATTATGTCTGAATGGTCATACCAGCAAAAGCGTGACCAGTACGGGGGACATCACTGCAGCTGGCTCAAGACCCAAGGCATACAACACACGAGGACCCTGCCCACCGCGTCCCGTCGCAGCCCCCATAACTTCCGTGTGCTTTTGCTGGTATGGGAAGAGCTTTGGTCTCTTGTGAGGATTATCCCTGCTGAGGTCAGTCTCGTGGCTGGAGGGCCCGGACCTCTGAGGACACAGGTGAGCCCTGCAGAAGGACATGTCTAAATGTGCTTCACAGATTTCTGCTTCACAGCAGGGTAAAAGAGGCAAGGAGCCTGAGCAAAAAGTGGGAAAGGGAAATTGGCAACCAAAAATCCCACGGGCTAGAAATACAAACCCGAGGGTCTGGAGAAGTGTGCATTATTCACAGTCAGATGCCATAGCTAAGATGCAGGGGAAGGGGACAATAAAGAGCTCATTTGAGAAAAACTGAACCCTCTATCTTTGCAGCCTAACCAGTTCAAGATGATGTGAGCAACACGTTCCAAACAACTCCTCTCACTCTCTCAGCACAGCAGGAAAGGCATTGATTAAACCCGATGCATGGCAATCTTGTAGCCAAGAAGGCCTCCCTCAGCACCCCACTAAGTCCTCCCCATGCATGCTGCTGCCTCCTGGCGTCACTGCCACCAGGCTGGGCCCAGGCAAACAGGGCACAGAAATGCACCTGCTTCTGGGAAAGGCTGGGGAGCCCTGCGGAGCCAGGGGTGCTTTACATTGGTATTCCTCCTCCCTATCTTGTCTGTGCTGGTAGTGATGCTTCCATTCACAGACAATCCACGAAAGTAAGAGCTACAGATCTGAGATAGGCAGGTAAACCTGGAGGAAAAGCTTGCAAAGCACCTGGATCACCCTAGGACAAAGGCCAGGTTTATTTTCTGACGTGCGGGTAACAGGGAATTGTGTTAGAGGAGCTGGGATGGGCTGGGCTAGGCCAGCTGCTCTGCCAAGCTCTTGTCTATCCCTATCACCAATGTAAGGGGTCTGACCTTTCCCATCATGAGTATCCACAACATCCAGTGGCAGGGAATCACCGTTTGCAAGCAAAGTTATTTGCTAAAGAAACAAGTGCTCTGCCTGTGTCAGCTGGCTGCTGGAGAAAAAATACCACATGCTGCACATTTCACTGCATCATTAGAAATAAGAGCTGCCAGAGAAAGGTGTCACTGATTAAAGCAGGATTTGCAAGTGAACCAAAGGGAAGGAGTGACAAATTGGAAGAATGATTTCTGAACAGGCCTCTGGCAGCTCTTACCTTGCCATTTCCTCCCCAGTGGCAAAAGTTAGGAGGCTTGGATCAGGAGTTGTAAACAGGCCTCTCGGGCTGCTCAGCACAAGCCCTGGAGGAGCATTCCTCTCTCCAAAGGTGTCTGGAGACTGTCCCCAGACGTTTCTTCCCTCCATGTGAGCCAGGCACTTTGATGGGCCCCTGTGCCAAGGAGCTTTTGCTGCTGCCAGCAGAAAGGCAGGTGATTTTTCCCCTCCACCCATGAAGAGCTACAGAGTTCTATGGATTCTATGATCTATGTTCACCTTGCCCATCTTCAGTCAGAAACTAATGGAGCAGCAATTTTTCTATCTTTTTTATCTTTTTACATCTCCTCAAGTTTTAAAAAGGAAGGGAGCCTGCCACCTCCCTGGCAGGCTGCAGCTCCAGAGCTTTGTGGCAGCAGCCTGAGCAGAGCCAATTCACCAGGCCTGGAGAGCTACGAGCACCTTGTGTGGAGAGGTCCCTACTTTGTGGTCAGGCAAACAACCGCCCAAGGCTGCACAGCTGGCAGAGGGTTTCCAGTTTAATTTTCACTCCTCTGGATGAATGGATCAATTTGATCACATCATTTATAAGGAAATACAGGAAAACATGAAGACAAAGCCATTTTTCATGCTTGCTAGGTGTGTCATATCAATGCCCCTGTGCTGCAACTGTGTGATGCCCTGGCCTAGCTTGCGACATTTCCATGAGGACCACAAGGGCGAGCACCCAGCGCCCGCACCCCTGGCGGCAGCTTGGCAGCAGGCGGGTGGCCCTGGCGCAGGGGCCCTCTCCTGCCCGAGCCAGCCTCAGGCTGCACGTGCTGTCAGAGGTAAGGCAAGGGGTAAGTGCTACAGAGGGTGCTGACCAGCCCGCGCTGCCTGGCCTGACCAGCCCTCACTGCTACATTCACAGGGTCCGCTCTGCTCCGCTCGCACCGCCTGACTGAAAGGCCCCGTGTGACAGCAAAGGGGCAGTGTCAGGACACAAGGACAGGCCACCGCTCGTGCTTTGGGTGGGCTCGGTCCCTCCTCACTCCCACAGGGACAGAGGCAAACACTTCCAAAACCCTGACCAACACCAGTCTAGCTGTTCCTGTGGGGTCTGAAAGCTGAACCAGTCCGTAGTGGCTTGGCTGCACACCTCTGCCAGTGCTGGCTGGGAGGTTCTGCTGAAGGCAAAGGGGTTAGCAGGAGGTGAGTGAGACCTAGGTAGAAGTGTGTGTTTTCCCGGGGAAGACAGTGCGTGAACCCTGGCAGTGAAAGTGACTCAGAGAGAGATCGGTTCCAAACATGCTACATCTCCATTGAAAACAAACAAAAAAGTTTAAAAAATAAAATAATATTATATATATATATATATATATTTATATAAATGAAAAGCTATCAACTAGCAGCAATGGTTCTAGAGATATCTTAGCACCAAGACCAAGGGCAGGGGGGTAACAGGAGAAAGGAAAGGTTCAGTGTTGCTGATACCACCATCATGTTTCCAAACAACACAGCTTGGCACAAAGCTTATCCCTCTGGGAAGTGAGAACATGTTGGCTTGGACACCTTTTGGACAACACATCTCACTCCCACGATGGTCTGGTCAGGTTGGTGCTGTCCATGCCACATCAGCAGGGCAAGGCACTAGCATCTGTGGAGTTTTTGCACCTTTTTTGTTTGTGTGATGTTTTTTTTGGTTGGTTGGTTGATTGGTTGGTTGGTTGGTTGGTTGGTTGGGGGTTTTTTGTGTTTTTTTTTTCTCTTTTCTAACCTGAAGTGATATTGCGTGGATGCCTGGAGCTTGTTTACTTTAAAAGAATAAAACAAAGAAGAGCCCCAAGCCCACAAAACAATCTCTTTGTGATGGAAGGTGCAAGTCCCCCATTCACATTTCAGCTGGACTCAGCATTCCTTCAAGAAAGGAAGAAATATTTTGCAGGAAGAAGCAGAGCATCCCTTCTTCCTGCTGTCATCAGTCTGCTGTGCTGTGGAACATGTTACCTTGGTCACAAGAGAATAAGTGAACCTTTGTAGGACATCACACATGAATATAATCCAAGATAATCTTGCATTGATAGCTCCTGCCACCAAACTGCAGCAGGTTTTTCTTTCAGTCATTCCAAACAAAACAAAACAAAACAAAACAAAAACCCCACAACAATCTAGGATTATAAAGACATAGTATAAATAATGTAAATTAGAATATAATTTTTTAAGCCTTTGAATCTCCGCCCAGAGGTGGCTCTCGACTCATTGGCTGTCTAGCTTCCACAGCAGCCCTGGTTTTGAATGAATAGTTGTATATATATATATATATTTATCTCATACAATATAAAAATATAAATGCAAAAATTTCCCCCTGCCTTCTCTATTTTGCTATTTTATAGTCTGCACATGACATCATGTTATAACATACGTATGATAGACTGGTACTACGGTTATCATAAAAGGAGCTGAAAGCCAAGTATTACTCTACAGCCCAAGGGTACGGAGAACTGAGAAAGGGGCATCACAGTTTAGTGGAGGCATTCGTTTCTGAATCAGAATAAAAATCCAAAATCATGCCCCCAGCCCTTCTCTCCTGTCAGTAATCTCTTGAGTGAAGAAAGCTTCCACTCAACTGAAGAGAACTGGGTGGAGCTGGGGGCAACATAAACATGCAGGATGCTCTGTCAGAAATCAGAAATCTGATGGTTGCCAACAAAAGGCTCAAATGGCTCAATAACTGGGCTGAACAATGGAAAGAGAGGCAGAGATATTGAAACCGAGGGGAAAACGAACAAACAAACAACCCTGAAACAAAACAAAACAAAACAAAAAACAACCCAGCAAACGGACAACACACATACAAAGGAAACTGCTGGGAGGATGAGGCTGACAAAGACCCGTTGTCTAGCTTATAGGTTGTTAGGTTTGAACATGTAGAGTATGGCCCCAGCACATGCTTCTAAAGAATGAAATGTTGCCACCTACATTGCAGCTGCCATGGTTGGAGACACCAGTAAATGTCTAAACATTGTCTCAATCTTTAAAATTCTGCTTAGCTTCTATCAGACGCACATCGTCTTAACTTTTAAATTTTCAGTGTGGGTTTTTCCTTAATATAGATAATATATATATTTTATATAATATATCAAAGTTTAGAGTATAGATTAAAAAAATTATCTGATCTGAGGCATTCCTTCCTAAATATCAGGGTAAAACTCAGAGCCATGGTCCATGCTCTGCAACATTGGCTTCTGGTCGAGAGATGACATCCTGCTCAGCATTTCGGCTGAGAGCGCGTAACTATTGCCCGACTTCTCCTCGAACCAGCTATCGAGCGCCCTTTTGCAATCGAAGTTGGCAATGGGCGGCCCGTTAACAGCAATTGTCAACAGGTCACTGAGCTGCTCCAGCGTCAGCCGAGAGCGGTTGTTCTTGCGCACTCTCTGCAGGGCCGTGCGCCCCTTCTCACAGCAGGCCGAAGAGGTGGGAAGGACTTTGAGGATCTGAACTATTTTATTTAGGAGGGGAAATCTCTGTTTGTATTTACAAATGTGACTGAGCAAGTCTTTAAAACCATTTTTGGTATAATAATCCACCTTGAGTTCTCGCCACTCCATCAGCAGACTCCCTCGGGTGTCCATCCCCTCTCTGCAAACCTCTCTGGAAAATGATGGGACTGTCTCCAGATGTTCAAATATTTGTACCATATCCTCCTTCCCATAGCTCATGAGCTCATCAGTGCTTCTGGGCCAAGCTGCAAGGTCAAATACCTGACAGGCCTTCACGAATGTCCTGCTGCGGGAATCGAACCTTTGGGCTAGGATCACCTGGGTCTTCTGGCAGATCTTTTCTCTGATCGACTGGAATTTGGCTTCAGCCACCCGTAGATTTTTCACAGCAATGCCATTAAAGCTTTCACGGAAGTTCTCCTCAAACTCCTGCAAGTACTCCCCAGGGGAGTCTGCTAGCCGGCTGATCTCCTGGATGGCCTCCTCTATTTTATCATCCACCTGCGACACAAGAAGGTACTCCCCTTGGAAGACGTAGGCAAGGCGTGAAAGCACAGCAATCACATCCAGTAGGAAGTAGATGAGTTTAATCGACTGGTAGTCCATCAGGAACTGCAGAAGGGCCAAGGCAATGGCAGAAGCATCTGCCCTTTGGGTCTGGCCACTGACATCTTTGAGATGGGCCACAACCTCAAGGTAATCCTTGATGAGAGCGTTGAGCACGTTCTGCTCCCCAATGATCCACTTCACGGCTCGAATGTCCCCCAGGAACTCGGTCTCCTCACACAGAGTGGCAGCAGTGACCCTTAACTCGCACATGAGTCGGGGAGAATAACGATAGAAACTGAGCAGTTGCTTCAAATTGTTTTCTAGCTCCTCCAGACATGGTAGTTCCTTCCCACTGATGGCATCCAAAATTTCCAAGTGAGGCCTATGCACCATAAAGGGAAGGCAGAGAAGCCAGGGCAAGGTCTTTCTGATTGTCATGAACAAGTTGGCTCTCAGGCTGGCGGTAATATTAGCACCATCAACCCCCAAGCCGATAGTTGGCTTCTCATCCTGCAATCGTATTCCCATGCTGGAAAAAGCCCGATCTAACGCTTGGAGGTAACTGTCTGTTGTAGAAAAGCCCAGTTCCTGAAGAGACAGGAATTCAGTCGCTGGAGGCCCATCACTGCTCGTGTACTGCACATAGACCGCAACCGTATCTGCAAGCAAGTCATCGCTCTGCCCATCCAGAATGATGCTGAGGAAGGGAGACTGCCGGATGCGCTCAACTAGGTCCTCTCGGAGAGCCCGGGCGATATGGTGAATTAAGATCTGGCAGTCTCCTTCATTCATGTACTGATCCACCACCTTGAGTTCACACTTTCTCAGTAGTTCTGCCAGAGGCCGAAAGTCGTAGTAGGGCCTGCCCTCCAGGGCCAGGTGGTAGGCTGTATTGAAGAGCAGGGTCATGTTTCGGCACATCTCTTCTGTCTTCTCTGGGTGCATCCTGAGCTTGTAAAGCTGCAGGCACTTCTTGTGGAGGTTGCTCTGGCTGTGAAGCTTTATTGTGTGTATCTTGAACTGCTTAGAGCCAATGATGAAGGCTGAAGTCCGAGAGGATTGCACTGTGTACTGCCTACAGACGTGGCACCACATCTCATTCAGCGTTGGGGAGTACCGCAGAAACCAAAACTTTTTAAGCCACTCTTGCTTGAACCGCCGTATCCTCCGGCCCGTCGCAGAAGACATCTTGGAAGGCTCATCTGTAGCAGCAATCATGTCATTGGAAACTGATTCATCAGCAGAATCTACCTCTTGGTCATCATCCTCCATGATGGTGGGAACTGAGATGATGCTTTCTGAAGCTGTAACAAAAAAATAAAAAAAGGAAAAAAATATGGTATTTACAAAGTTGCTGACCTAGAGAAGCATCCTACTGGTGACAGTAGAGCATTGCCCAAAGAGCTGGCCACAACCTCTCCTCTCCTGCCCACAATACATTATGGATAGAATTTGAATCATAACTTTGAAAGGAAATCAGTATTTCTGCATAAGACCTTTGTCTCCAACATGCCACAATGAACAGCAAGAAAGGACACTACATCCTGGCAACTTGAACAATACACTGTGTGACCCAAATATTCCTTCTACTGAAGGCTCTTGGCTGCTTGACAGCGTGTTCCTGGAGGAAATGAAATGTATCTTCAGAAAGGGACACGTGGTTGTGTTAAGGCAGCAGAGGAAACAGAGAGAGATTTCCAACAAGGGACACAGCAGGACATAATTTCATACACAAAGAGAGCACATTTCAGCGTTACCACAGAGTCACTCATACTTTCTTGGTAGCATGTGAGGCATTGTGGAAGGGCTTCCGCTGAAAGAGAATGCATCAAAAATACAGCAAACAAACTGTCTGCAATGGAATGTCTTTTTTATTGGCAGTGCATTATCAATTACAATGGCAACAAATAGAGCAAATTGTCATACAGAGTCTTTCCCAGACAGTGTCTTCCACTGTAGCGACAGCATCAGCTCCTGGCCAACCCAGTCACAAAACCTGACAAAGAACCTTCCATGGAACCACAGGTTCACCTGAATACTCAGAGCAAAATGCTTTAGATGGGTACACAGCACAGGCATCTCACTACTCTCCTTAGGCAGGGTTTGGAGAATGCTCTAACTCGGCAAGGCTTACCTGTGGGGTCTGAGAACTCTTGGAGCTCAGGTACCTGGGGCGGTAACACGGGTGGCTCGGGTAACTTCCCAGATCTCAGCATGTCTAACTCAGCCTGCAGCTCCCGGATTTTCTTCTTCAGCCGGATGCAGTTGGGGCAGAAGGATGTAGTGGGGATTTCATGGGAGTTGCCTTGTGCAGAGGCCAGTGACAGCTCGGTTGGGCTGTCTGCTTTAAGTGACAGGGCCTCTTCTTCCTCGTCTTCAAGGATGCTCATCTCCTTGGCTGAGATGAAAGAGGAACTGTGAGGGGCCTTCCATTCCCTCTCACTCTGGTTTCTGCTGAGGCTCAGGGAGCCATGCTGCATGGCACTGCCACACTGCTCAAAGATGTCTTCAGCCTGGTATTTAGATGCTCTTCTGAGGGAAAGTGGTGTACTTGTTGCTAACTGGTTCTCTTCAAACTTGGCAGACTCCAAAGAAGCCTCCAGGACATCTTTGAAGATGAGGTCAATCTTTTTTTTCTTTGTTTGGGGGTGGGATTCCCCCTCGTCACAGCTGCGCTTGTAGGGGCTCTTCCCCTGCTTTAAGGTGGTGAACTGGAGTGCTCCCCTTGCATCCTCTTGATTTTCTACATTCTTTTCTGACTTTTCGTTCTGTAACATTTTGTCTCCTAGAATGGAAAATGAGGGGTGGGGATTATCACTGGGAACCGAACAACACCCCTCAATCTAAAACTCAAACAAAAAAGAACAAAAAGGCAGACTGAATCCCTGCAGGTCTGCATGTTATGTTACAAGCCAGGGAACTGACACAACTCAGTGGAGACCGAGGCTTGCAAGAGGAGAAGCCCCGCTAATGGGCATGTCTGCAAAAACAGAGACAGTCCTGGGTAGCCACAGCAGAGTAGAACCCACACACTTCAAAGAGAAGAGAAACTACAGGCAGCTTGTTTAACCTAAAGGTATAACCAACCTGTGTTGGAAGAGGACTATGAGGTGAATGACTGATCATGGTGGAAACTATACCTAGAGCCTAAGTGCCGTTTTGGCTGGCTGGAAGTCCTGTGCCTGTTTTGACTTGGTAAAAGGTATCAAGCGTACAGCAGTGCAGCGAGAGATTTACACCATTTCATGACAACCCCAGTGTCTGTGCACGCCATGGCACAAAGTTTGCAAGCCCCTTTACTCTCCTTCAGTTTGGAGGCTGCTCCAGAAATGCAAAGGTAAAGGAGTAAAAACAACTTGCACACTTAAAACCTAAGGTACACATTGTCAACTGAGCTACAACAGGTGAATGCCCTCTGAGGATGGGACATCTAGCTTGTCCTGGTAGAGCCTGAGAGCATGGCCATTCAGTAATCCAAAAAAAATATTAAAAGCAACCTCATACAAATTATTAATTGCTTAAAATAAAGGGAATAGCCAGATTTCCTTACCTGGAAATTCAAAAGACGATAGGTTTGGCTCAATTTCCATCACTCTTCTATCTTGTAAATAACTTCAAGCATTGATGGCTTCCCAAACAAGACGCTGCTTTATGCTGATTTTTGGTTTTGTTTGCTTAAAGTGTATTCATGCTTTCATAAGAGTTATGGAGCAAAAGCTACCATTCCCTCTCTAAGGAGAGCAATGCTAAGAATGCAGAAAAGATGCAAGACTCGAAACAGTTAGAGGAAGGCACTGTAAAAAAAGCTGGCCTGAATAGATGGGATTTTGCACTGGGTTTGGATGATGGCTGGGAAACCCAGCCACTTCTTTAGTGAATCCATAACAACAGATCTCATTTTCAATACACTGATGAGAATTTCTATGGACAAAACTTACAGTCTCTCTCTTAGTATTTCCCCTGTTATGGACTATGGCAACTACTGTGAGAGGTAGGGATTTAGAGAACATGTTCTTCTTTCTTGGTGATTTTCCCCCAGCCAGCCGAGTGCTTCAGCCCTATGGAAAAGCTAGAAATCACAAGATGATCCCTCATATTATTGGCCTCAACTCCAATGATGAGGCGGGTCAGAAACTACCAACAGAAACAAAATCCAGGAACCATGTTATTTTTCTGAGAGTTCGTAAAGTGTGCCACTTCGCTTCATTTGACAGACTCATCTGCAGGGATCTGAAATCTTTTAAATAGAAAGTGACTCAACAGATTTTTGTGCTGCTTCCTGACCACCTCCCAGTGCCCTCCCAGCTGAGGCTTCAATGTCTCTCGCAAGTCTAGCAATGGCCCAGGTGATGCTCCATTTTAACATCTCTGCGCCCCTTTTGTGAAGGCAGGCTGAGCCCAGCTTGCAGCAGAAGGGGCTCACCAAGATGTCAGGGGGTTTCTGGAATGGTCTCTGCAGCCACATGGGTTTCTACCTGAGGGTGCATTAGGCTGTGGCAGGTTCTGGAGAGTCCTGAGGCAGATCTTCACCACAACTGTAGCACAGAGCACGCTGTGAGTTACCGTTTCGGCTCCCACAAACCATGACACCACGACAAACCAGGACTAAAGGCATGTCTGCATGGCAGGGCAATAGCTCGTAGCCTTGGTGCCTCTGTAGAGCAGCTGCTCCAAGGGCACAGACTGTGTCTTGCTGTACTTTCAGAAAGCACTAAGCCATCTGGACGACTAATGTGTGCATGTTATTGCAGCAAAATCACTGCAGCCTGTACCTAATCACTCACTGATGTTCATTAACATGAAAAAGCAAATTCATACCGATGTTAATTCAGAAGTGGGAATTGCCCAAGAACAGCCACCAAGATATAACACTGCAAGTGTGTAACAACCCTAAGGTGATAGAGATAACCAGCTCTTTCAGGACATCCTATCCACCCCATGACTGAAGAGGAGACACCTTTTACCAAGTCAAGGCAGCAACAGCAGCTGTGTAATAATATACTCAGGAATTGTAATTACAAAGTTATATTTAGTGTGGCTGCCCCTCTGAGGCCCTGCCATTCTGCATCTAGGCTGGAAAGAAATGCTCCTAATTCACTTCAGGTATCAGTATCGTACAGATGAACAGATGCATTAAAAATTTTTGCTTTCCTCTAAAGCTTCCTATATTGCTGACAATACGTGGGCCCAAAGGACTGCTGGGTTTGTTTCAACATTGCTACTCTTTAGATAAGATAACAATTTTTATCCAAGGAAGAATCAGTCTGACAAGTACAAAGCCTCCTGTACGTTGTATACACATTCTAAGGTTGTGAGACTAAGGAGTCTCTAGCTGATGTCGCGCTGATCCCAAATTATCTTTCTGAAGAAAGAGGAGATAAATTAAACGAGGAAAATGGACATACAAACACACCAAGGAAATCTCATTCATATGGACACAAAACCAGTCAGAGCTACCTCGAACAGGCTGCTCACAGGAGCCAGAGAGAGCAGCATGTTCAGAGGAAAAGCCTAATGCTGTCTTGTAGGACCATCAGCTTGGCAATCTTCAGGCCAGAGAGCCTTGTGACAGGGGTGCTCTGTGATCCCTGGGCATTGCATCAGGCCCTTGCAGCACACACACACAACATGGCACAACACAACACATGGCACGACACATCACAGCACAAATCTTTCTTTCATGATCTCCATGACCGTGGGTATCTTGTTCTCCTTGTACACCCATGTCTATGCCAGGCAGAGCTGGGGGCTTTCGCCCAGAGGTGCTCTCCTTCTAGAAATGCAGCTCTCCTCACACAGCCTGTGCAAAACCTACTTCACCCACCACACCTGGCCCAACTGTGAGGCAGCCCAAGGGGGTCAGGAGAGAGGATGGAAAGGAAAAGGACTCACCACTTGTGAAATTTCTGTTGATGGTTTCCTGGGACATGCTATGCAACCGCTTCATGTAATCCTCACTGTACCAGACCCGCAGCTTCTCCCCAGGGTGGATGTCACGGCAGGCACGGAAGTAAATCCTCTCGCTGTGCTGAAAGGCCATCAGGTTCTGCTCCCTCTCCTCCCGGGAGATGATGACGTACCTGAGGGCGAGGAGACAAGGCAAGTGTGAAGCACAGACTTCTCTCCTGTGCCCCCCTGTGCATCAGAATGACAATCACGAAGAAGCCAGAACGACCTTCAGAGAGAGCCATCAACACAGCCAGGCTGGAAAGCATGGAGTTACAAGCAATGGTGCGCAAACGAGCATGGACACCCAGGGAGCACTAAGCCAGTGGGGCTGTTTCTTGCTGGGGAAGGGACGACAAAAATGCACATCCAGCCTGAAGGGATGTCTGCCAGCAAGGGTGACACAGACTCTCCCAGGCAGAAATATCTTTGCCTAGTGATGGAAACAAGGGCTTCTGGACTCCCCACCATCACTTCACATCCCAGGGCTTCCTCCCTTGTTCTCAGGAATATCTGGAATATGGCAGGGTTCCTCTGCCTGTCTGTTTCCCCAAAACCCTGCCTTCCTTTTTAGTTGGTAACAGATTTGCTAGCTTCTCTCCTCTAAGGCAAGCAAAATTGAGATTCTAAGGACAGAAACATGGATACCTAATGTGCATGGGAGTATGTGCTGGTTGTCCAAGGACATGCCAGTATTGGAAGGTTTTTTCACAGCAGGCTGTGACATAAAAAATACAATACAGCTCTGCAAGTGGAAACCCCAGCACCACATTGTGGGGAACTCCTGGCAGTGCTGACAAAAAGATCATTTTCAGGGCATGGGATTTATTTTCCTGATTCAAAACAGCTATATTTCAGCTCAGCAGAAACGTATTTCTTCCCACTCCAAGCAACTGGCCCTCTGTGCAACTTGCTAAGGGAGATCTATTGCTAGGATCATATTATTTGCTCTCACACTCCTCACGTTCCTGCTAGAGGACATGGAAAAGGCTTGGTAATACTGGTTCTAGCTGCCACCAGCATGAGCTTACAACATCTACCCAGGAAGGAGGGCCTGCCACAGCACGTGCAGACCCCAAAGCAGACCTGAAGAGTTCACAGCTAAAACTTATTTTTCTCTTACGCCATTCGCCTCTGTTATTCAGCACTCCCTGCTGCAGCAACCTCAGCAAAGGTGAGGAGGCTGCAGAGGAGCACAGGGCTCCTCTGACATCTGCTGCTACTAGTCCTTGCCCCAGTTCCCTAATGTATATACAGGTATTTCTTTGGCTTAAGAAATCTCAAATTTTTTGAATATTCTACCTTCTCTAGCCATGTGAATGCACAGATAGACACAAACCCATCTGCATGTGATCACACTAACCCACATACATAAGGTCAGAAACTCGGTGAAACTTCCCACAAAACACAGAAAACAAGTCTGCAGTGGCAGTGTCAGACTGCCTGAGGTTCAAGCAATTTTGGTTTTAATGTTAAGCAACTGTGCATGTGCCTGCAAGCAGTTGTATTTTTCCTAATGTGTACTACCCAGGATTCTCTGCCATCTTCAGAAATTATTCAAACAACAGATTCCGATACTACCAAAATTGGCTTTTATTAACCCTTATTTACTTCCAATTACAAAACAAAGGAACTTTTAAAGTACCAGTTTGTGTATTTGAGAAAGAAGAGAGACCTGGACCAGTGTGGTGGGAAGGAGGTCCTGCAATAGCACACAGCTGCCAGGCTGTTGCTTTTGGGCGTTGGTGATCATACCTCAAAAGGTGTATCAGGCATTCAGCCAGCCAGGAGATACACACTCCTTGAGACAGACCAATGTGCCATGGTCAGTCTGATGCCCTGCAGCATAGGACATCTCAAAGGATGCTCTCTCCAGTCCAAGCAAAATGCTTCCTAGCACCAGCTAAGGAGAGACCCTGCTCTGCATCCCACTGTCCACAACAGAGCAGTGACAGGATCAGGCTGCCCCTGTGAAGATTTACTAACCTAAAGTCACTCAGAGATCCTTAATACAACATACATGACCTGTCTGTCCCCAGCCAGTGACACCGAGGAATTCACGGAGCAGCGGCAGGATGGTCTGGTGCATTCCCAGCAAACAGCATTTGACAGTGAGATGTAGAAAATACAACTTTGAATGGGAAGGGGAGAGCCTCGTTAACTATTCCCACCAGGGCTCACTTCTATTATGAAGTATTTCGTTAAGCATGAGCATGAGTTTTTCCTGTTCACTGCTCTCCTTCTGCCTCTACAGCCCTCCACATTTCTGCCCAAGTGCCCTTCAGCTCTGCTGCCCACATCCTGTGGCTCTGGCCACCTCCTGGAGCAGCATGGAGCTGGGAGGAGAGTGCAGGGAGGGCATGAGCTGCAGCACTGCTGCAACCCAGCAGCAAATGCTGCCTGGCTGCTCATCCAGCCTCCAGCAGCCACTGGCACTGCCAGTTTCACCAGGAGCCCTTAACAGAGAGTTCTGGGATAATCCAGTAACAAACAAGTTTCTTCACAGCTGCGCCCAGCTAGCACGTGGTTTACGCTCCTAGAGAGGAAGCTTTCCATCTGTGGTACTTCCCTGAGGTAAGGTAAATGGGATGAGATCATCCACACAAATGAACCGATTTTGAACCAGTGCTGCCCAGCCCCAGGCTTGAGTTTCCCCAGACACAGGTTACAAAGGACTGCATAAACCTCACATTCCAGCTGTTGGTCTGAGACACTTAGTGCCACTGCACACCACAGCTGAGAGGCAGATGCTTTCCAAGGATGGAAAAAGTAATTCCACAAAAGGGCAGCCAGCTTGGTGAACCAGGGGCACAAACTACCTGCTGAGGAGAGACTACATGATCTACCTTCACTGACACACATCCCAAGGCCAAAGTGCTCACATCCTGAACAACTCAACCCTTCCCGCAAAGGCTGGAGATGTCCAGTCCCTGTCCCAATGCCAAATACTCCGTCTGGATTGAAGCAAGGAGGCTACCTTGGTTTGGACACCCAGGACAGGCATGGCCAGCCTGACCCAAGCACTGCACACTGACAGGCAAGGCTCTGCTTGCAGAGCAGGTTTCCCAAGGGACCGTGATCCCCAGAGGAAGAGCGGAGTCCTACTGCTCCTGTGACAGACCCAGACACTCTCAGCTGCACCTGGTCCTGCAGAGGCATTGCCACCAGCCACAAATCCATCATTGCATGTCCTGTCCTTGGGACAGGCCAGCCTCCAGAACACCATGGATCCTGACCAGGCTACTCAGGACCAGACATCGCACCAATGAGACCATTTCTGACCCACCTGCAGCTATTGGGGCTTGGATCAACCTCACAGCTGTCAGAGGCACAGCTCCTTGCTCTGCAGGACCACCTTTCCCACAGACTCTCTAGCTAGCAGCAAATAAAAATCCTCATTTCATTTTTCGTAAGCCACAGCTCACTCAGGACACCAAATTCCCAAGTTTTGGGATGGCCAAGTGAGCATGCCCAGAAAAACGTCAAGGTATTTTTCGGCAGCTGGGATCATTCCTCCCCAGGAGGTGAATAGAGCCTCTGGTGAGGATCCAGAAGAGATGGTGAAGAGGGAGGAGACCTTTCCAGCTGGAGGGAGGCTCAGACTTGTCCCCCTCTCCTCATCACTATCCCCCTGGGCTTGCCTCATGCCTCCCTGCTGCTCCCTCCATTGCTCACCCTCCGGCTGGTCTCGGGGGTGCTCCAGTGATGTGCTGCCAGGGCAGAGCACTGCAGGGAAAAGGCCACTGGCCTTTCCCAAACCACACTGGGCACAGAGCCAGGGCAGGAGATCCCATGCAAGAGAGCAGCCACCAGCCCCAGCTGATGCCATGGGATGCCATACACGCAAACTCTGCCTCAGTGCTCTGATGCCAAGTGTCTCCAGGAAAGCCACATCTGTGACGGGCTTGTTACCAGCTCAGGGAAAAATTGTAGAGAGAAACAAACGACTCAACAGCAGCTGTGTTAAAAGAGTTATATATTTATTGCATTCTTAACAAAAATACTTTTAAAGAGAGAATCTTTTCAGCATGTACAAGACATGGAGATACTGGGGTTGAGCACAGCGGTTTGCTTTGACACAGACACTTACTTCAACAGCCAGTTAACATGAGAGGTGCAGAAAGAAGCATCCTTTGCGAGACAGTACAGAAAAGCCACTCCACCGAGGGGTCTACACAGGGCAGGAGATACGTCCCCAGATCTGGGCCAATCTGTAATAGTCCACAGAGGAAACTAGGGGAAACATCAGGCAGTTTATAGTAAAATGTCCTTCCTCCTGACCAGTGCCCAGCCTTTGGGGGTTTGCATTGAGGGCTGTGGATCCTGCACCAGGATTCTCTCCCTAAACACATCTGTGTGGGCAAACTGATGGCAGCAATGATGCTAACTCCCTCCAGTGCCCAGCACCTGCAGGAGTCTCCTCCTTTGCACACCTCAGGGTTACCAGAAGGGATTCCCCTGGACAACATCAGAGGAGCTAATCTTACCAGTACATCCATGAGAGGAAATCAGTAGAGACCAAATATTATAAAAATATAAAATACTTATATTAATATATAGCAGCAGCACTATATTGACTCAGAAAGCCTTTAATACATATCACCATTTCTTCAGCTCTCTCTGATTCATAAATTAGATCAACTTCTGCCAGATTTCCCAATCTCCCTTTCATGTGAAGAGAGACTGTGACTTTTGCAGAATATAAATGTTTCAACAGGAGTAAAAGGACATCCTCAGTGGAAGGTGAGCAAGTTCTGCCCTGGTCTGGCACCAGCACTAAAAGGAATGTCCTCTGCATGAAACCAGCCCTGTAATTCCTCAGAAATGAGGCTTTTTTCCTTGCCAGACCACTACTTCCTTGAGCAATCTTTTATTGCACTGCTAAAAATAAATTACTTGAATTAGAATTACAGAACATCTTAAAAAAAAAAAAAGGAAAAGCATGTCAGGCATGCCTGACACAGCAAATATACAATGAACTTTTCAGGAAAGAAACTAGTGCACTATACTTTCAAAGGAGAGGCCAGACAGATTAAAGATGACCCTTGAAGATCACACAGAACAAGCCACCCTTCTGCTACACTGCGCTGCCTATGTTCAACTCCACAGAAGTTTCTGTAACTTTTTTGCCAAGTCTGTAGCCCAGCCATGGGATGATGATCACATGTATTAACTGGAATAGCTTCCTGCAACCAACCTCCAAATACAATACAACAGCCTGGAGAGCACAGTGTGCTGTGTGGTTAACACCTTGGCCCTTTTCCCTGCTGAAGCTTATCAGGATAATGGTCTGGGTTGTTCCAGAGATGGGGGCAGCATGCTAGATGCAGAGGTGCAAATTAAGGAGAAAACAGACATGTTATGAAAGAGCTACCACATACATTATCGCCAGCTGAGGTGACACTATTAAAGCCCAGTTCCAGAATCAGTGTTGTACATGGGAACCTCACACCGCTCTAAGAGCAATTCAAATGCTTTAACACAGTTCTCTCTTGCATCTATATGGGGAAAGAAAGCAATACAAAACCAACATGTCTAAGATTTTAACCCATGCAGCTGTGAATTTAGACTGTAAACTCTTCATGACAGGAGAACACAGTACAGATCCCACCCTAAGTAAAACTAAGTGCAAAGTAACTGTACTGAAGCTGACAGAATTACAGTGACACAAAACCAAACTGGCTTGAGGTCAGAAGCAGGTCCTACATCTTTTCTGGTTTCTGTGCAGTCTCTCACATTTTGAAGGGGTGAGGTGGTTCAAAACTGAAGATCTGACAACATGCAAGAAAATAATACGATACAATACTCTTTAAATGTTGTCGTATGATGAAATAATTGTATTTTAACTGCAGTTGTGAAAGGTAGGGGTTTCAGACTGGAACAAACAAAAGGTAAACTAAGTGCATGTGGCATCGCAGGATCCAGGCCTATGCCATTGCAGCCCTTTTCAGCAGTCTAAAATCCCACAGTGCTCAGACATGTCCTCAGAATTGTGCCTTCTTCCCTTCCCTGCACAAGCTCTGCTTCTACACTCCTCTCCCCAAACCTGTGTGTAAGCCACAGTGAGCCCCAGATAGCCCACTACTGCTGAATGAAAGACAAAAGCAACAATCAGTAAGAGTTTTTAGAGTCATAAGGCTATATTTCTACACATACTGCGTATACTAATATTCAGGAAGATGATGGGAATGCAGTAGTAGGGTAAATTTGTGAGCTGATAGCAAAGTGATCTCTGTAGCATGCTGTTTCAGTAAATAGTATTTCACAGGCATGGGAAGAGACCCAGATAATGATTTCTATTGCATCTCTTAGTTTACAGAGCATTTAAAGCATGGGGAAGCCAGTGGAAACTCCTAATCTCAATGAACCCAAAGATGTCCTACATTCCAAGCTCTACAGTATTTGAGATTCCTCTTTGCCATTGCAGAGGGCCAGTCCTACAATTAGCTGCCATATTCATACTGCTCTGTTAGCCAGCAAGGGGATGGATGGGTTGGGCCAGCTGTTGACCTTCCCCACAGAATACTGATACACATGGAGAAGTCATGTAAACATGCAGCAGCTCAGGAAGGGGCATCCTTCTTTACTTTATGTGACACAGACTAAAAGTGATGTTTTCTTTTTCGTGACCTGGTGGCCCGTGCAGGAACTGTCTGTTTTAGAGAGTTTTGGTTAGACTCTGCAGTGGACTCGGGAGGCTGTTTAGAGCAAGCTGCTTGCAGACAGGACCCTGGCATGACACCAGGATCTTGTATCCTATGGAAAGCCTGGACCCCATCACGTATTTCTGTCAGTGTCTGACACATCTGGCTGACCTGGCTGGTGAGGTCAGCCACGCTCTGACTGACAGCATGCATGCTATCTGCCATGTCCCTATGAATGGCCAGCAGCTCCTGGCAGAACTGCCTGAACAGGTCTGTTTGCTGTGCATGGGAATGGAGAAGCTGGCGATCGAAGCTGGAGAGGGGCGGGCTCCTGGTGCGGGGGTGCGGGGGTCTGCAGGCCGAGGTGGTGCGTGGGGATGGACAGCGCAGTTCCTGCCTTTGGCTGGCAGCTTCCGAGGGCTCTGATGAGGAAGAAGTGCGGGGGAAGGAGGGCCTGGAGAACTGATTGACACCTGCACCAGCCCTCTGCAGTGAAGCGAAGTGGTGCTCCTGAGAAGTGCCTGGCATCTCTTCATCTTCATCAGCTTAAACAGAAGAGGAAGAATGAATTATTAATGTGAAATCCCTCCCAACACTGGCTTCTGCTTCAGTATATCTCAAAGAACATGGAAAAAGGGTTTTCCCCTCCCCCCAGTCTGGTAGTTCAGACAAACCTGTAGCTTCTAAGGCGTAAGTCAACATGCAAGTGCTGCAAAGTTAGCATCTAGGTGACAAGCTTAGCCATGAGAAACCTGAAGAGTGGGTGAACCCAAGCTATCGTGGTATTCTGTACACAGCATTGTCCATTACTAGAATATGAATCCATTTCAGACAGTAGCAATGGCTCCTCTTCCCCAAATCCATTAGTAGCTAGCACAAATATTTTGGAGGGACACAGACTTCTCACGCAAAAATCCTGCTCCCCCGCCATTTCTTACATCCTTTGCACTGAGAAGAGCATAAATGTTGTTTTTGTGGCTCTCAAAGTGTGTTCTGCAAAGCCACTATGTGGCTCGGCATCACTAAGACAACCAGGCAGTCAGACGTAGCAGCAGCAGGACACTATGTTAATCAGGCAAACACACTTGATGCGAAATTAAAACTAAAGCAAAATGCCATGGGAAAAGTCTCATTAGTCTGATAAATATCTAGTGATGTGCCAGTTCACAGGTACAGGCATGTGAAGAGTAAGAAGAGACAAAGTTCCACCTGGTGCAGTGGCCCACTATTTCCCTTCACAACCTGTATTCTTTTTACCTCTGAAATAGTGCAACTGGCTTCCAAGATAGATGCAAAGAATGACTAAGTCCCACCTTGTGAGTTCTGGAAGATTTTGTCCTTGCTTTCCCACTAACAACTTCCGATATGAGACAACGCCACCCATGAGGTTTTAGTTGACTCACTTCCCAAGAAGTTGTCCCCTCCTTCTCTCCTCTGTATCCCTAAAAGCTCACAAACAAGAAGTCACACCTCCACAAAAGAAAACTGTGTGTACAGAACTACGGAAAGAACCTGCACAAAGCAGCTTGTGGCTTAGCACTGGAAGGTGTTTGAGAATTGTGATGTAAGATTAACTTCAAAAGCCGGGCCAGCAGTTTCTTTAAAACCAGTGAAGAATGAGTCATTATTGTCTACCTTTTTCACAGCATTTATGCTGATCCTTCAGACCACTACTGAGAAATCATTAGTGGCCCAACCTCAGCAATGAACATCAGCGATCACTGAGACCCCCAAAGCTCTCTTGGAAGTGATCCATTGGTGACTGGCTGATGTCTCTCAGTTTGGTAGCATTGCTGTTTTATCAGGGTGAAGATCTCCTAATCCTTCACAAGCACTTTTTCCACAGACTGGAGGCAGTCAACTACAGATGCTCCCTCACTTGTAGGATTAATTCATACTCATAATCCATTATGTACCCTCAGAAGACAGTACGGAAAAGAACTAGATAAACATAAAAAGATGATCTTAACTTGGAAACAATCCATCTCAACACTCCACAACCACCAGAGCAGGCTGTCTTGAAAGCAACCACAGCAGAAGGACCTGTCTTGACAGGCAACGCAGCATCTCACACAACACACAATGCTCTTCTGAGACACGCAAGCATAAGACAAAGAGGAGTTAAGGCAGTGATACTTACAGCTCGTTGATGGGCTGTCAGCCACGTCCAGACCCGCTCTCCGGAAGCCGTGCCTCTGGTGCGACGAATGCAGCGCCGACTCGATGGCTCTCTCATGGGCGCTCAGGACGATGGCCGAGGGCTGCCCCGCACTGCCGGGGCTGGACAGGGACCTCTGCATGAACGCCAGTTTGTCCTTGGTCCTTCTCTTCATGTCGTCCCATCTGTGTTTAATGTCTTTTACAGACCTGGGGACCTGGCTGACTGATGTGATCTGCCTGGCTATGCCTTCCCAGATCTTGTCCCTGTCAGCATGGGATAGACGCATTGTCTCCCTCCCAAACAGCATGGCTTCATTTCGGGTCACCTCAGTGACCAGAATGTCCAGTTCTTCCTTGGAAAACTTGGGCTTCCTCTTTCGTTCAGCCATGTTCCTTGGGTTGAACATCCCGCAAAGCATAATTGGGTAAAAGGAAATCAGTGCAAAGCGGCCCCCTGCATCCAACCACTTGGCCAGTGCAGTACTGGGGCAGAGGAGTTTGGTGGGATCCAGCTCCCCTGACCCACAACAACCTCTCACCAGGAAAAAGCAGCTGTTTTGTTTTCAGAAGGCAATTTTCAAGCTTAAGAAAAAAAAATACCAAGCAACGCTAGTGTGGAGGAGCCTTCTCAGCTTTAAAATTAAATTTTACACATCATCTGATGCCCTGACTTACATATGAGAATTTCAGTTCAGCCTCACATCACTTGCCACAGTTTGTGCACAGAAAAAAAGTGTGAGAACTCACAATCACAGCAGTGAATTAGCTTCTAATGTGATACTGCTCAAAACTAAGAGGAAATTTAGAGGCCTGAAACAGATCTTATTGTCCCACCTGGCACAACACGCAATAGAAACTTTTACACTACCCTTTCTCTTACAACTTGCAGCATGTCACAAAGAGACTACATCAAATTGGACTTTTTTTAGGGTGGGGAGGTTTTGACTAGACCGGTGGGCAATTTCTGCAACTCACTTTCCCTAAGGAATGATCTTTACTTTCAGCATTGGGGTACTCTACATCCAGCATTTGTCTGCTTCACAGCAAGCTCTTGTTTCACCCAGAAATGGCTGCCATTTCCCATTGTTCTCAAAAGGAGTGAGGCCACCCACTTGTTTTTCCTGGCAAGGCTTTCCGTCACTGCCACTGACATGAGCCTGCACCCAGTTTCTGGTCCGTCAAATGAACAACTCGTAGCCTCAGCCCATTGAGAAGAAGAGGCAGCCATCCTGAGAACCAGCATTTTTGTCCAAAGGGGGTGTGTGTTAAATTTTTCCAGCCACAGTCAAAGAAAACTATAAAAATAAACAAAACATTAGTCCTAACTATGGTTTTTTATTGGGAAATAAAAGCAGGCAGCAGATCTATTCAATAAGGAAGGAGAAAACAGACCGTCTGAACCTACAGAAAGGCGCTGACCCATGTAATTCTAGTTTCTTCTTAGTGCCGTTAACACTGTTGTTTAAACAATCTCACTGACACTGCTGCCTGCCATCAGGGCAAGTGTCAGTTTGGTTAAAGCTGGAAAACCAGTAGGGGAAGCTGCTCAAATCCAGGCCACATCCGGGAGAGCTGGGACCTAAGTGCACAGATGCATTTCATGGGAACAAACATAAATGAATGCCTCAGATACTGTCCTGGCGGAGCTTCATTTATAGAGAGGAAGAAGGAGCGTTTAGAGAAGATGGCAATGAAATGATGGAGAGCCAGCAAAGCACCTGCTACCCTGAACCTCAAAAAACACCAACAAAAAAAAACTCGCCAAACTTAAAAGCAAAAATGAGTTATCCCAGATGAACACAAGAAGGCGGCAAAAAGCTACACAAAACATTGAGCAAGGGAACATTTACAGTTTGACTTTTATCGCATTCAGCAAAACTGGGCTTGGTATATATCCTCATCAGGTACGCACGACTGCACAGTATCATCCATGCCTCCATGAGGTGGCAACAAACCTCCACTGACAAGCTGCTCCGGCAAAAAGGAGTAACAGTATTCTGCAAAGTGCTCTAGGTAGGGGTGAGCTTGCAGAACAGAACAGCTCTCTCTGGAGCCACGGGGTCACAAAACCTGGTGCCCCCTCTTCTCCACTGAACTCACAGCTGCTGTCACCAGCAAAGCTGCACCCATGGGGAATTAGAGCCCTTTCTGCTCTTCTCAGACAGGATATCCCATCAAGTGCACTTATGACAGCTTATGGTAGGCTTGGATATTCAGATTTCAGTGTTTCCACTCATTTGCTCCAGCATGGCTTGGTTGAAACAATCTAACTTACATATTTCAATAGCAAACTTGCCACACAGAAAGTAATGAGCTCTGGCCAGTTTTAATCACAAATTCAACTAATGTTAGGTTCCTAGCAGGCACAGCAACCTCCTCCTTACAAAAATACAGACAGTATTACTATCAGAGGGATCCTTATCTCCTCTAGCATGCCGTATGTCCCTAGAGGCAGTCACTGATATTTACAAGTATCTCTCTGGTGATGCCAGGAGGGTTTTAGCAAGCTCCAGAGCAGCCCCAGCTGTGAGGCTGTGAATTCACACCTCAGCCCAGGTCAATCTGAAAGTGCAAGACACACTCAACAGTGGGCACTTAATGATTACCCCACAAAAATATCCATCAACTCCACTTTTCTTGGCCTCTAAGAAACAAGCATGTAATTTTTCCCAGGGCTTTGCAGTAGTTTTTGGTTTGGCTTTTTTTTTTTTTGCAAGGATCACAGTCCCGCAGTACTTTACAATCCCTTCGCTCTGCATAAATTTGACTCTGTAATAGATAAGGACATTTGCTCCACTTGCTGCAAGGTAGCAGAAATCAGTTTACGATGTTCAACAAAATGACATTCATAGGCTGGTGGCTTTTACTCAACCTGAACACAAGGGCAGTCACAGTAACCCTGACTGTTTGTTAAATGCTTATTTTTAAAACGTTCTGTAAAGCAGAACAGCAGCTCAGTACTTAAAAGACGTACCAGTAAAAGTTGGTCCTGCATTAAGCAGGTTGTTGGAACACCTGTCCAGAGCTCCCTTTCAAGTTCTATTGTACGAAAATCAAATCAGAGACGCCTCCATTATTAGGAGATACAGGAAGATTTACAGGACAGTCTGGCTCCCCATGATCTCTGTTACTGTGCTTGGAGAGGAAAGGGGGCAGAGAGGAAGGCAAAGGAGAAAGAAGTGAGAAAGTCTCACTTCAGCCTTTTCACACTGGGTAAGGCAAAGAATGAATTTCAACTGTGCCAAAAGCCCAATAATTCAGGTATTCACATGTAAGAAGGGCTACAGACTATAAATGCTCAAAACAGCCCGGAAACCACAAACATGAGGCACTACGCTTCAACAGTTCTGTTAGGCACCACCAGTTTGGTGGTGTGTTCTATCCTACATTTTGTTCTGGGCCAAGTGATACACAGACAGAAGGATGGACTTTCCTGAACTTTCTGAATTACTTTTGTTTTTTTGTCGGATCCATTATTCTTAAAGGACACCAACAACTGAAAAAGAGAATTTCCTCAGAAGCAACCAGGAAAATGGATGGTCCTCTGCAAGCCTTGAGAAACCCCAAGAACTGCCATCAGCAGCAATTTACGGTTTGTGTCCAAGAAAGCATTAATTTCACTTGCTGCAATCCATGGTAATCAGCTCCCAGAAAAATAAAAACAAAGGAAGATGTTTGCATATGTTGAAGTCATGGAGCTTCATAAAGTATTGCAAACAGCAGCGCTTTACTCTGGACAGAGATGAAGGGTGCATTAGGCGTGTGGCAGCCGCCAGCTCAGGAGACCATGCTCCCAGCATCAGGAGTTTGTCTTGACTGACTGACTGATGAGGGAAAGGGCAAGAGGATGTTACCATTGCCATGCCATCTGCTGCACTTGTTACTCCTTCCTCCCAGTCATCCATTGCCTTGGGTAAACAGGCACTTGAAATTAAACCAGCAAGTGCTGCAGTGTATATGTGGTCCTCAGGCAACATGAAAATGGACTCAGATGTGGTATTCAAAAAATAAAAACAATAGCCAGATCTACAAGAAGAGAGAGGAGTCAGCCCAAGCTGCCCTCCCCATGCCATACCCACCTACCCAGAAGGTGAGTAGATCTGCTTTGCAAAGCACTCCGTCTATGAGTGATAGCAAAGAGCACCATCTGAAAAACAAAAAGAGTGCCGTCTACAGTGCCCTGGAAGTCAAGTGTGGTTTCTATGTGTGATCTCAACGTTGGGTGATGTTCTAGCACAGAGTATTAAGAACACCTCAGTCTGAAAGATGCTAACAAAATCAAGGCTTTTTGAGGACTTCTATTGCCACTTGAACTGTCAGTCAGACTCTACATAATACTACTGTTAGAAGCACTTTTCAAGAGTAAAAGCAGAAAGGTCAGTAAGACTGGTGTAGCCTGCACAGGTCCTTTGATACACCCTTCCCATGAAGGGTGGCAAACGTCCCCTTTCCACAAAGCCACAACCTCTGTGCCTTTCAAGGCTGTACAGAAGGGCCCAGACCACACTCGTACTGAGACTGAACCATGGCAAATACAAGTTTAGGCACGAACACTCTGCTCTTTGGTGTTAGGACCATGAGTAGTGCCCACCTGAATCCAGACATCAAGCTTATGTTCATGGCAGTAGGAAGAAGAGCTCAACACAGAATTTTTGCTTTCCAAGACTGTGTTTTGCCCCAGCTTCACTGTCATGCAGATCACAAAGAACCAGACCTATGTAGAAAATTCTCTGATTTTTGAACTTCACATTCTTTACTTCTAGATAGATAGATAGATATGTCTGCCTACCTATCTCTTCACTGTACCACTGCTTCTTCTTGAAGTCATGACTGCAGCCTTATCCCAGGTCTAGTATTTTATCTCATCCAGCAGTGAACAACTGTAACAGCTGGAATCCTTACAGAAAAATAAAACCCTTTGCTGAAATTTATGAACATGTCAGAACAGCTGCTATCCACGTAAAGACTGAAATGGCCAAACATGGTGCAACTAGATATGACCAGTTAGGTCAATCTTGCATTTACCTGTACTTCATGCTTTTTATTCCCTTAAAGAAGGACAACTGAAAACCCTAGACATCCAGACCAACAAACCAGGTAATCCCATGCTGCTTTACTCTTGTAGGAAATGCCTTCTTGACAATAACCGCTTCGAAAATTCCCCGCGGAAGCAGGACTGGTCTGACGGGCCTCACCGTGCAGCAATGCTCCGTTCTGGTGACTCGCCATACGTACAAGGCCTCAGTGACCTACGTTTTGCAGGTATATGCCAACACTTGGAACACTGCACCATGGTCACACGCGGTCCCTTCCTGCTGCAGTTCCCAGAGCAGAGGCAGCGGTGCTGCCGGCTGCTCTGCCGAGCGCGGGGCCGGCAGAGGGAGTGCAAGCACACGCGTCAGCTCTGCCTTCAGTCGCCCAGCTCGCCCTTCTCCTCGCACAGCACAGCTGACACTGCCAGCACGGACAGCTGGTTCAAATGAAGCCCAGAAAGAAAGCAAAAAAAGCACCTCTTTTAGTATCTGTCAAATGAGTAGGGACAAAAAAAAACCCCAAACAGGATCAAATGTTACCTCGGGGTAATGCAAAGCATTTTGCAAATATTTGAACATAACATTAAAAGAATGAGTAAAAAATGGAGTGAGACCTGTCAATGCTTGTAAGAGTGGATAAATAGGATCATCTTTAACATTTATCTTCATTCCAGAAAACAGTGATCCTCCATATACACATCCTTGCCTTGTTTTACACCCTTTCTTTGAATCTGACGCCAAAGATACTAATTACAATAAATACTGAAGGAGTACAAGAACACCATTTGCAAAATGGGTGGCGACATTTTGGTTTGGTTTTCCGACACACAGAACAATAAGGAGTATTTGATGGCCTCTCTCTGGAAGACAGAGTCCCAGAAGGGAGGGCAGAAGAGAACTGGACTCACCTCATCCAGTTTGCTTTGGTTTCATCTGTCCCATCAATGGATTTGTAGCGGTTGTTCTTATCGACGATCTGTGGAACAAGAGAACGGATGCAGCACGTCAACCAGCTGGTCCAGGCAGGAGAAGGTCTATGAATCTCAAATCACTGCTTCAGTTCTAGCCTTAAGTCATGGTGTGAAACTCTATGCTGTGAATCTCAGTTCTCTTAGTAGTACAGGCTGCTGACCTGGATGAGTGTGTAGAGGCTACTCTGAACTGACTGAGAGGCCTTTTTCTATGTACAAATATCTGTAACAGAACTATGGATGCAGATGACAAAATCATTAACAATCCTGGGATATAAAATATTAACTTCCACTTCAGGACAGGGCTGAGACACACATTTATTTTACAGACAGGAAAGTGTGAGGAGCATTTCATATCAGCAGCTCTCAATTTTTTCCCCAATAATAACTCAAGTCTGACATTGCAATTCTCATACTAATTAACATCTGTTGATCCAGTGAGCTCTTCTATCTCATATGCTAACCAAGTCCTGTAGTATGAGGGGAGAAAAGTTTTGGTGCTGGAATCTGCACGTAGATCAGCTCCTGATGGACTGGATCTCTTTTCTGGCCTCTTGGCCACCTCCTCTGCTCAGGGAGGTGGGAGGGAGTGCTAGAGGCCCCTGAGAGAGTTCTGCAATCTCTAGGTCATCTATCAATACCTTAAGCTGCTAATATTTACAGCAGGTCGATACTGACATAGTGCCCATGTGACCAGAGAAGACCTTCAGAGAAGAGGGAAGATGGCTAAGGTTTGGCTCCACGAGCCCGTGACTCCCCCAGCTCTGAGCTGTACAGCTGAGGTGTCACTTAGTTGGGGAAACTTGTCACTCACCAGCCACGAGAAGAATCCTGCAGACCTGTCCTGGCTAGAGATCTGCCCCTCGTACGGCCCGAAGATGTGACCTTTGGGGATCACCTCGTTCATACAGCGCACGTCGTTCTCCCCACTGGGCTCTCTAACCACCTCCATTCCAGGCGGGACGGTCAGCGCTGCCCGGTCAGGAATGCCAACGGGCACTGGGGTGTCAGACACAAACACTGGGGGGCCATGGTTCGGACACTCATCCACGAAGTACTCCTGGCAGGACTCACAGACTGCAGATGAGAAGGAAACAGGGGTTAGGTTGGGCAGACATGATGCACAAGACGTACAGGCTCACGGAGTGCAGAGGATGCACAGCACTCAGGACAGCTCCCCATCCTCCCCCTGGCCCAGCTGAGCCCCTTCCCCAAACTCCAGGCTACACATATCCAGATGCTCCACTGGCTGCTCCCTTGTTCTGCCATGCCTCTCAACAAGGGCTCTGCCCCAACCCACACCTGCCCCACCAACACCTGCATGTGCATGAGCGCTGGTGCTCCGCACGTATTTGCCACTGATGGCTGAACACACAGGGAAAGGCCCCGTCACCACCTGCAGAGACAGAGGCTGAGGGCTCCCTGCACATCCCTGATTAGCAGCAAGTCCTCCAGGCAAAAGGTTTGATTCCCCACACACCAGAGGGGAGCTAAAACAAACATCCCTGAAAGCAAATACCCTCATCATTATAACCTTCATTCTGTGCTTGGGAGAGAGACAGCATCCCAGGCACCTGTCCTGTGTCCAGACAGGGACGCAGGTCTACCTGTTGATAATCTGTAGGTATGCCAACATAAATAGCACCAGTTTTCTTTCCAGAATATGAGGGAAAGAGTTATCATCTGCTCAATGCTCCCTTCGCAGTTTCTGAATTCAAGTCTTTGGTTTTCCAGACTCTCAGGGTTTTCCAATGTGCGTTTTCATGTTTCCAGCTTGCTTTCCCCCTACCTCCCTACTTCTGCCTAGCCCCTTCATGGACAAGCTGCTTCTCCCTATCAACAATTTCCCTACCAACCATGCCAGTCTTTCCAGGTGAGAATGCAGATTTGTCCCTGGCTTTTTTTTTTTCCCCTGCTTCCTGCCCCAAACTGACAGGGAAAGACCAGTCTACACAAGCAGCACTGGTGCTTTTCCCTCACTCACAAGACACTTACACCAGAAATCCACTTGCTGAAAGCTCTTGGTCATGATTACATCCCGTTTCCCTTTCAGTTTCTTGGGTTCCATCTCCATGGACTGCTCCCTTCCAGAGCTGAGGAGGGAACAACAGAAGGATGATGTTAACCTAGCAAGATGCTGGGACTGCACACAGAGATGCACAGCAATGAAGAAGCTGAAGCAATGGGGCCTGATCAACTCCTTTAGTCTCACAACTGTAGCAGAGAAATAACTAAACTTGCCACCCAACCTGCCAAAAGCTGGTATCCCAGATCCTTAAGGCTAAAGCCCACAGCAGATAATGGCTTCAGCTAGAGTAGGTGCACATGAGTAGGTGACCACTCCTGTCAAACACCCCAAGGGCAGACCTCACAAGGAAGGGCTTTAATAACTTCAAGATCTCAAGTATATTCCTCAAAACCACCTTTAAGCTGGGAGGGAGAGAAGGGGTTAGAGTACATCAGACCAAAGCTCGGCCACGTACCAAGGCTGTCCATACTCCTGGTCCCGGTGCGGAGAGCAGGCCTCTGTTTTTATCGTCACCATCTCCCCTAAGGAAGCCTGGGTCTGGATCAAACAGTCCTTCAAGTTCTCACTCATGTTCTGAAAAAGAATGAAGGGAGGGAGGAGAAATATGAGTCGCTGAGAAATGACAACCTTGCTCCCCCAGGAACCGCAGCCTTCTCCCCCAGGCTGGGATGCAGCCAGCAGATCAGGCTCCCTTCCGGCACCGGGAGTCACCATCACACACCAGAACACCCACATGTGCACGTCGGTGGAAACCCTTTCCTGCACTGGGGAGAAGAGCAGTTCAGCTGCAGGTCAGGTGAAGAGCGTGAGACACCACAGAGCAACCTGAGGCACGGAGAATCTGAAGTATGCTTCACGGAGCCCATTAAAAACACACACATGGGATTTCCAACTGCACGTGGAATTTAAGAGTGATGGGTGTGATATGTTATGGGAACATGGAGCACCACTACCTCAGAGCAGGTCTTTGGAGACAGAAGGACAAGAAAGAGGAATGCAGATTGGGGAACTGAACCAGGATCTGCCCACAAACATAACATACGCCAGTCTCCATCCGGGAACAGAGTACAGTGTACTACACCCCTGCAGATGGAGCTTTCCGTGTGCTCTGGACAAACAGGTAAGTGCCTACAGCGCCCTTTGGGACTCCACCAAGATTGCACAAATCATGCTCTCGATCTTCCTGTCCTTTGCAGCAGCCAGAGCTGAGCCACCATCACCCTTCTGGCATGCAAGGCTGCCATAGTGAAAATGCCTCTCCCTCTGCTCAACACAAGAGCCAGGAGGCACTTCACAGAATCATCAATCACCTAATGATGTTTAAGGACAGCAAGCTCTAAAACAATAACACTTCCCTCCCCCTCCCGCCATGGGGTGGTGCTGAAGAGAAAATACGGATATGTGAAGTGGTAATAATTTGGAATGAGTTTAATTTAGATTTTTGGAAGGGCCACTAAGCTTAAGAGCATCTCAGCTTGAGAAAAGGAATAAATTAGAGTGCTGCTCATCTCTTCATTGCATTCATCTTAAGACTTCCTCCAAGGCACACAAACTGTGCACTTGTAGGTACCAGATCAGATCAGACAGACTTCACAGCTGCTCCCCCTAATCATGGCCCCTACCATGTCCACTGCCCAATGACATGCTCTGTTATGCTGCATACTTGCAGTGCTGATGGAGGGGACTCCGCAGCTGATCAGTCCACTTCTGTCCAGGAAACTGGTGGAAGAGCCCATCCCCATCATGACTTGGCTCAGGGCATTTTTAAATTCATGTTCTAATGTCACAAACCCCTGAGGACAGGAATTTTGTTATTCCACATATGCTTGTACAGGCCTGAACACCATGGAAGTCTGGTCTGCATTTCTGCCCTATTTATCACAAGAAGGAATGCCATTCCCAACCTCTCTGGCTCCTCTTTGTGCCAGGGGACAAATGATTCATTTTCCAATCCAACTTCTCACGTGCCAATGTGCAGCCTGAAAGACGTTTATCAAGCCTGTATCAAGGAGTGTTACTTAACACTCATACAGTGGCCTGAAAGCAAAGCCTCAGTGTAAGCACAACTAGACACATGCAAACACATGCACTTTTAAGCCTCTACAGGATGGCCAAAACAAGACACATTTTCTTTCAGAATTACCACAGCCATTCAGAAGGAAAGCGACAGCAATGCCAAAGAAGAGTTCATTATTTTGGCAGGCTGAGTCCCTTGTCTGCGCTCTCTGGAGCAAGAGGAAAGCTCTCCAGTCCTGAACCCATGCACCAGCCAGTGCTGCAATCAGGGCCTACCTGCCCTTCTCAGAGAAGAACAAGTCTTTTCTGCAAAGTCTGCAGTAAAGCAGCTGAAGAGGGAGAAAGCTTGGGGAGCGGGAAAATGTTAAAAGACAAGAAGAGATAGGTGATGCCCCAGATCTGGTTAGCTGTGGGACCTGCACTGTCACAGGAAAGGTGGATGCTGGCTGTGGGGCAGATGTTCTCAGTCAGAACAACCACCTGTTTTGGAAGCCTGACAGACATGACATCTGGAATCAAAACACCCATATCCCCTAATCGTCCAGCAGGAAGAGATGAAGACATTAGTCTCTGAAGATGAAATGAATTTTCCTTTCCCACTCTTGCCCCATGGGGACTTACAGAGTGAGAGAAACCCTGTGATGACACAGTCTGACCTCCTGCCAAGGAAGGTCACTGTGCTTCCTTCAGTTCTGGTTAAAACTCCAAACAAGGATGGAAAAAAAAAAAAGAAAGAAACACTGTGTTTACTTCACACATGAAGCTCTGTGTTTTACTGCACAGCCGATTTTGCAGCCCTCCCCTCTCCTGGTCCTCCCTGAACTCCCTCCAACTTATCAGCAACATTCCTGCACAGCACGCTGGTGGGAGCAGCACCTTGCACCAAGATAACGCCCTCCCTGCCCCTGCTCAGGATTGCCGTGTTTGTGTCGGAGTGCCACATTTACTTTCTGGCCACTGTGCCCAGCCGGGGCTCTGTTTTCAGCTGGGGTTCTGTTTTCAGTGAACCACCGTGCTGCTGTAAGAGCCCTTGTTCCCAGGCCACCATACACCCTGCCAGCGCTCCCACTCGCTCTGACAGTAGGTGACTGCTTTAAGAGTGTCACACAACTCCTTGTTGTCTCACCCAGCACACACGCAACCCCAAGTTCACCACTAACTCACCTCTTCTCACTACTTGCAACTTGCCCAGATTTTGTGCTGCCCACAAACATAATCCAAATTAACTTTGTGCTTTTTTTCCCAGGAGACCAACAATCTTAGAATCAAGAGAATAATTTAGGCTGCAAATGCCCTTTAAGATCATCGTGTCCAATGTAAATCAAGCTCTGCCAAGTCCACCACTAAATCACAGAATCATTAGGCTGGAAACGACCTTTAAAATGGTCAAGTCTAACCATAAACTGAGCACTGCCAAGTCCACCACTAAACCATATCCCTAAGTGCCATAGCTGCATGTCTTTTAAATATCTTCCAGGGTTGGGGACTCAACTACTTCTCTGGGCAATTTGTTCTAATGCTTGATAACTCTTCATTAATATCCAGTCTAAACTTACCCTGGTGCAACTTGAAGGTGTTTCATCTCATCCTATCACTTTTTAATATGGAGAAGAGATTGATTTCTGCCTCTTGATTAGCACTGAGCCAAAAAGTAATTCCCAGCTAAGACTAGTATACTTCCAGGAGTGAGGCTCCTTTTGTTGTCACACTGTGACAGAGGGCACACAGCCCACTGCAACGTCCTAGCAGCATGTCAGCGAGGAAAATCCCTCAGTGAGAGGGATGCTGTGATGATCCAGGTGCTGTTTGCACACAACATCAAACACTTTGGACAGCAAAGGCAGTTGGGCACAGTGATCCTCAGCAAACCCAGGACACCAGCGTGACTGCTACAAATCCCAAGAGGCACCCCTGGACCACCCCTGGGTTCACGGGCAGTGCCACATAACCTCTCCTGTTTTCTTTACAAAGTAGGCAAGGACCTGTCACATTTCTGCATGACACATTACCTTTTATTCAGTCAGGTTTCCTTTCATGCACTGAATCACAGAATGGCTTGGGGTTGGAAGGGACCTTAAAGATCATCTAGTTCCAATCCCACTGCAGAAACAGCTTCCACTAGACCAGGCTGTTCAAAGTACCATCCAATTTGGCCTAGAACATTTCCAGGGACGGGGCAGTCACAGCTCCTCTGGACATGGCCCAGTGCCACACCACCCTCACAGTAAAGAAATTTTTCCTAACATCTAATCTAAATCTACCCTCTTTCAGTTTAAAGCCATTCCTCCCTCCTATTGCAACAGGCCCTGCTAAAAAGTCTGTCCCCAGCTTTTATAGAAGCTCCCTTCAAGTACTGAAAGGCAGCAATCAGGTCTCCCTGGAGCCTTCTCGAGGCTGAACAATCCCAAATCTCTCAGCCTGTCTTCATAGGAGAGATGCTCCAGCCCTCTGATCATCTTTATGGCCCTCCCTCCTCTGGACTCGCTCCAACAGTGCGTGTGTGACACACTGAATCATCCCATCTATTTATTCCCATGACTTGTTGCACAACTTCAGTGCATTAAACATGCTAAACTTACCAACAGTTCTACCTTTATCAAGTAAAATTAGAGCAACACCAGAATATCATACATCAGAAAAGAACGATTTAAAAAAATAAAACCTGTACAGACTGACTGTTACAATCAATACCCCCTTAAATCATGACCAATCTGATCCATATCAGCTATTACGTTATTTTACCGGAAGCAAACATCAGACTGCGGGCAGCCTGGTTTAATTTGCCCAGTTAAACTTGAAATTGGCCTACTCGCTTATGAGTAACACACAACTTTTTTTTAAGTCTAACTCATTACACATACTTTTTTTTTTTTAATTTTTAAATTAGCATTTATGGCCTAGAGAGTGCTGCTCAGCCAGGCCTTTTAAAATCCCTGGACGCAAGTTAGCCAGAACAGCAAACTTTAAAATGTACTGCTGTAGTAGCTGCTATTTGGTAATTTCCCAAGCTACTGCTACAACAGAGAGCATTATGCTGCTGCTGTAACTGGTACCACCTTCTAGCTTTTCTTGCAGAAAAGAAACATATGACATTTCTCCACTTCCAGACCTCAGCAGATGACTGTGCTTTTAGGACACTTTTAGCTTCTGATGTATTCAAAGTGGTGTTTAATTTTTCTTAATTTCACTGCTCATTAGTTTCTCTTTCTTGCAATTTCTCCTCCCCCTTTAGCTTTCCACAGCTACAAGAGCCTAGTTCACATTCTGCAGTTTTCACTCCCTCCACTTCATTGTTTTGGGGTTTTCTTGGCAATTTTTATAATTGCGTTTGTTCTAGCACCTAAATATGAAGAGCCTCTGAAGATTTCAGATGATGTGGAGTAGCACCATGTAAGCATAAGCAGAGCAGGCTCCTTGGTTACTGCTGAGGGTATTCCCAGGGGTACTCAGCCTCACCTGTGCATGTCCCTGTGCCCACCAGGACATTTAGCCCTCCCAGTGTTCAGAGGGCACACAGCCCACTGCAACGTCCTAGCAGCATGTCAGCGAGGAAAATCCCTCAGTGAGAGGGATGCTGTGATGATCCAGGTGCTGTTTGCACACAACATCAAACATTTTGGACAGCAAAGGCAGTTGTGCACGGTGGTCCTCAGCAAACGCAGGACACCAGCAGATTTGACTGCTACAAATCCCAAGAGGCACCCCTGGACCACCCCTGGGTTCATAGGCAGTGCCACATAACCTCTCCTGTTTTCTTTACAAAGTAGGCAAGGACCTGTCACATCTCTGCATGACACATGTTAAGATCTCCAAGAGCTTTGCCATATTGCTCAAAATCACAGAAGTAGAAAACACAAGAACATCTGAGCTGTTAATCTCTAATGCAGGAAAAAACCTCCAAATAGGGTTAAGCATGAACGAACCTGTGAATTCCTGTCCTCAAGTATGCTGCCTTTATCACTGCCCCTCTTGTAGTTATTAGTTAACAGTCACAGACTCTTATCTGCATGGATCAGCCTCCAAAACAGAGCTTTAATTTTACATTTTACTGGCAGGTTTCCCAGACTGGGACATTCTTTCATGTGAAACAGCCATATAGGAATCCATCCCCTCCTCAGCACACAGTTCCTTCACTCAGCTTCTCACTGCTGGCCTTCTAGAGGTCATCCCCTCTTATTTTAAGACAGATCTTGCTTAGCTTGTACCACATTTCGAAGTGCAAGCCCATGGTTAAAGATGGGATGCTTCTTCTACAGTTGCATATTATTACCAGAAATAGCAATCCAGAACAGTCAGCTACTGACAAGCCAAGAACAGGGAATAAAGCACAGTATTCAAGGCTCTGAGCTCCCCCACACACAGCCGTGGAAGACCCAGGCTGACTGTTCTCCCTGAGGTGAAAGCCCTTACCAAGGTCCTTGGCCATGCCAACCACTTCAGGTCACTTTATGAAGCAGCAGCTGGCTATGCAGCTCATGCTTGCAGCAAGCACAAACTCTGAAAGATCAAAGATCCCACAAAGTAAGAGGGAGAACCAGTTTGCTCAGAGGAGGACCACTGTCCACAGTCAGATACAAGCCAATGCTCCACTGGGAAAACTGCTTTTGCCTAGACAGTTGCCAGAGCACTTTCCCCACAAAATACAACATTTCTGTGGGTGAAGCTGTCCTCCACCCAGGGATGCAGCGGAGCAGTGTCCCGGCACAGCAAAGGCTGGTGGCAGAAGGGCAAAAACCCTGTGACCTGCCTCCCAGCCTGCTGTGAGGCCAGGGCTCTTCTCTGATGGCCACAGAGCGAGGCTGAATGCAGCCAGCACAGCTGGCAACAAGCTGAAGCAGTCACAAATTCAAACTTAATTAGTGAAAATTATAGGTCACGCATGATGTAAGATTTGAGCAGCCACGGGCTGAGACCAGGACTTGTTTAACTCATTGTCAATTACCCCACTACACTCAGGAGCCATAAATTCACCAGAAGTATGAAATATCTTGTTTGAGTTTCAAATTCTGAAAACACCGAAGAAGGTCAGGACTACAAGAAAGACACCTGGAAACACCGGGAGTTTTTCTGCAGCTTTCTGAAGAAGCTTGGAGAGCAAGCTTCAAACCCACAAGACTTAAACCTGTTTAACAGCAGGGAGGGCTGAGAGTTCCCAGTGGTTTTAACTTGTCCAACACCAGCAACTGACATGACAAATAGGATGGGGCACCCCAACATGAAATTCCCACTGCCATACTGACTGCAGACAAGTTGGGAACAGAGAAATTCCAGTTTACCAATCTGGAACTCCTCCTGTAATCTCAAATGGATGCGAGAGATGAGTTCACACTGTCACTCTTACATGGTTCATTGGCAAAACATTATCAAAACCCTCCATGATCTGTTTCATCACAGATGCATTTCAGAGAGGGAAGAAGACAGAAAACCCCTGAAATAACCCCTGAACCAGTCTTAGGTTTGTTGTATGATGGCTTCTAGTGAAGATGGAAAATACTTATAACTTTACAAGATTTGTCACAAAATTCTGTGTTGGTCACTTAGAAGCATTTGCTCTTTGTTGATCTCAGAGTAGGAAGAGGATCCATGTGCTGGTCCATGTGCTGTCATGGATCAGCTCGAGCCTATGCAAAGCAGGTATTACCCCATGCAACTTCTCCATGTTAAGTGTTGAGTAAGGACTCAAAAAAGCAGGATGCTGACAACGTAGACCTCCCATGCAGCCTAAAAACCTCTGAAACTGTGTAACATGCCACAGAACCAAGGCAGGTACTCGCTGCAGTTGAAAGAATACGCAAGTGACTTGCATTTTTGAAATTCATGGAAACTTCTAATTTTTGCTGTACTCAGCTCCCTGCACTGATCTCACAGATTCACAGTTTAAGGGTAGAAATGAGAATTAGGACAATCTGACTGACACCCTGTACGTCTCACTGTTTCACTTTTAGCCTACAAACAGGACAAAACCTCCATCTGAGACTAGCAAGAGGAAGAGAAGCCAACATTGCATGAGTTCATGGCAGTTGTTAATCCCCATCAGAGACAAGTCATATGTGATTCTCTCTAGTTCTGGGCACCAGGCAGCAGTTCTTTCAAAGGGCTCTGGAACCTGATGGGAAAGGCTGAAATACCCAGCATGCTAGGACACCGCTTTGAGCAACTGGAAAGAATTGCTTCCCAGGTTAATGGCTGTAATAAACCTAACCATCTTTGGTCAGAACTGCCAGTTCCACTTCTTTGCCTTTGGCTTCAACATAAATATATACCTACATTTATAAAGTTAAAACAAACAGACAAAACCCCAGTACTAAACCTAGATGTTATTTCACCATTTTTCTACCTAAGGACAGAAAAAGAGTACAACTAAGTGGCAGCTGTAAGCCTTCTTCCTTAAGGCACTACTGAAAGGTGTTTGGATAGCGATAGTGATAAGCACTGAATAAAACCACATACACAGCGGAGCCCTGGATGTGTATCCATGCAGTGTCTTCTCAGCTTTCCAACAATCTTCATCATTCTTCTGTGTAACTCTTCCAATTTTCTCCGTATTACTTCAAGATGTTGGCATTAGAAAGCCACACTAATGTCAGACTGAGTCTGAAGTAAATACAAGGTTTACAGACATAAAATGACCCCCTCTCCCTGATTCATTACCATCCTGTTGATGTCTAAAATCATGGTTGTCTTTTCCAGCTAGGAGCTGACACAGAAAGCTCCCCAGAGCCGCCTGCCCATTCTGACCCCCATGTTCTCACATGGGACTGCTCAGGACACAGCCTCCCTTCACAGATCACGTTCAGGACATGCCTTTCCAGGTTCATAAATCTCCACTTGTCTGCATGAAAATGCTTTGGTTTCAATAACCTCATTTACCAAACAAACTGCATTACACTGTCCTGCCCCTATCAACAGCTACAATTCACCAAACATGTCTCATCTACACATTCTGTCAGTGATGAGTCATGTCTTCTTCTGCATCACTGAGAAAGTGTCAGGCAGAACTGGCTTCTCCCTTCCCCTTATCTGAAGAGAAGGGTCATCAAGTCTACTTTGAAAACACAACCTCCACTTATCATGTTGCAGAGACTCTTCTGTAAAATGATCAAGCTCTAGCTTAAAATAGCTGGATTATTTGCTCCCCTCGTCTAAGGTGGCAATGCCAGAACCGTGGTCTTTTGATGCTGAAAAGATATTTTCTACATTCACCTTAAAGTTAATCCCCAAGCAGTTGATTTATTAGTGTGCTAGTACTGTCCTTCAGCTTAGAGTATCCTTCATCCTCCTTACTGTTTATACTGCCACTTCAGTTTATTTATTGGATGCTTGCTCTCTATCAATCACTACCTTCACTTCCTAAGCCACTTATATTTTATTGATATTCTCTAGCATTGGATATTAATTGGGTTCTCACACACTGAGTTAACTGCCTTTTTTATGTAAATACATATCACATCTATAGATCTCTCTTTAAACCAACAGAGAGCTTCTCAAAGAACAAAATCAGACCTTTTTTAAGAAGTACAAAACACTTTCCATTACACCAATTTTCAGGCATGAATAACTATATTTACCCAGGACTGGTGTCATGCTACCCAGCTTGTATTTTCCTGGGCCATCCACTCGGCAATTTTCAAAACTGCCCCAACACAATCACTCATTCAGTCTCCTGCATTTGCTGTGATCCACCAAGACTGATTTAAAAGTGAACATGAGCAAGCTAGAGACCTCCTCTCATTTATCTAGTGCTCACTATATTTCAAGGGAATGTGCTTTTTTCCTTAGCACAGCTGCCAGCAAAACTGCTCACCGACAGGACCCCATGCTATGCAACTTCCATGTGGGTCCCTGGGTCCCTACTTGTAGCACTCAACTTCTGGATAAATGAACTTATCCTTCCCTTGCTGCTGGCCCAGATGTCAGCCGCAATGGCAGTCAAGGAGACACAGCTCAACAAAGGGAAGCAGAGATGTGAATTTGCTGCCCAAATGACCTTTTACTTTCATTCATGGATAGACAAAAAAGCTGGGTTGAGGAAGTGTTTGGTAGGCACACGACAGGCTGGGCTACTGTCACGCTCCTGCTCTTCTGCTATGCTGGGAGAGGGAAAAGACACTGGAGTGCCTTTAACGCTTTGTAAGGCACGTGCAGGAAATTCAAGATGCCTGGTCAGGTCCTGTAAGCCTCGCTGTGTACACGGGACCCTGCCACATAGCACTGAGCTCCTGCCTGCCACCCCCATTGCCCACTGCGAGGTCATATGCACCCAGAAGACCTCTGCACCTGTGCAGGCTGGTCAGCCTAAAAGTTTTTGCGGGTGAGCAGCACTAGTGATTCATGTATTTGAACAATGATGGAGGTAAAAAGGGAAAGGGAAGGGAAGGTGTGGGGGTGGGCAGGAAGCAAACCTCAGACACCAGTTTCTAAATAGCAGATGTGGCTATTCTGGCTAGCAAACTTCCACTTTAATTTCTAACCCACAGAGATGGGAAATGATTCATGAAAAATCAACAGGACAAAATTAGCTGGAAGGCAGAGAGATAATTCATGCAACCCAACCGTCATGGGCTGAAGTGCCAGCACTACCAGCACTGCCCGGCATTTCAGCCTCCGGTGCCCTTCAGTGACTGGCACCTGGCCACCAATCAGCTCTACATGTATTTCCTTAGTGTCAAAATTAGCCCCTCTGAAAGCACATCCATCTTCTAACAAGACGGCCTTTCACTCAACACTTTTCTAGAAGTTCTAGCTTTTCCTTTTTTTAAAAAAGTAAGATTACAGTATGCTGTCTTTTTCTTTCACTGGTAAATGTTTAGTGGTGTCAGAAGACCGAACTGGATGGACAGGCTTGCACACACATCTGTGAGCCATGGCCAAGCTATGCACTAAAATCAAACTGCCCCACCGAGTCAGAAAATTCAGTGCATTCTGCCAGAGCTCCCTTTTCCTGCACAAAGCCAACAACACACTCAACAGCAACAACCAAATGCTGGTCTGCCTATATGTACACCAGTGATTTTTTGTGAGACTGCTGCTAAATTCTGTCAGGAATCACAGAACTCGATTTCACTCTTGATACAGTCACATGACAGAAAGTTTCTTGAGCAGTCTGTTTTACTTACAAATCACAACCCAAAGCTCTTTATCCCAAAGGCAGATGAGAAACTTCCACTCCTTCAAGAGACCTCTGGACTTCCAGGAGGCACATGGTTATTGAGCAATGCCCACCCAACTCAAAAGCTTCAGGAATCAAATGTAAAACTGTAAAGCCTCTAGAGCACCAATACATCTAGGCAGGCAGCCTCAGGTGCAGGGGAATTCCCATTCCATTGGGACCTATGGGTACAGATGTAAAATAAAGCTAAAATCCTGCTTTGGCACCGTTTATCTAGTTGGTGCCTGTTTCTGTGGAAGAATGTTACAGGACAGTTCCTCTATGCTTGTTACAGTGGTTTCACTCTACTTGGACTTCAGGACACGGCAGACAGCTCCTTTCTTTTTACTTGTTCAGCAAAAAGGGAAAAGTATGTGGGAGAAAATGAGAAGGCAGGAGCAGATCTTACTTTCACTTGTTCCCAAAATTCTGACAAACTAGCTCAGTCCTTTAAAAGCACTAACAAACACAGCAGGCAAAATGAGAACACATCAACTGTTCCACAAAATGCAGAGGAAGCAAAAGCAAGAGCAGTATTTATTTCTCCTCATTTGTACCCTCTTGCAGGCCATTAGGAAGATAAGATCTCACAGCACAACAGACATTATTCAGAGCTGGTAAATCTGTCTACAGGTTAGGGACTCATGTTACGTGGCTTGGATAAGTAGTGGTTGAGCATGGGTCACACCGACCCCCTTTTCCTTGGGGCAGGCAGCAGTCCAGATACTCCCAGGGTCCAATCTGCCAAGAAACCAGATATCCGTGTGCTGAATTCACCACCACCACAATCTGATCTGCACATTCCCTTCCATACAGAGAGAGGGGTGCTCAGACCCTGTATATCCTAACACAGCTAACCAGAAAAAAATTTCCAGCAGAGGACAAGCACTTCTGGTCTATACGTGCAACTGCAAGTGCATCTTCTACATAAAGGTATTGGGTTGCACAGAAATACCTGGTCCTTTACACTATGGACATTTTTAAAACGCTGATTAGCAGAAGCATGGAAAGAGCCCAACAACTCATTCAATTCCAGTCCAAAAAGCAGACGCAGCACGTCAGAGTGACTTCACGTGTGCCAAGTCACTAAGGGACTACAAACATTTACCAACTATCCTTGAAGAATTCAAAAGCAACATCTCAACACCTGACTAGGAATGCGACCTGGTTAAAAAAAAACACCCAGCCAATCATCAGTTAACTCCATTACAGCTAGAGAGGATATGTTAGCATCTGATTTAATCGGTGCTACCTCTCAGCACATCCAGGAGATGCAGTCAGTGGATCCGCTGTTCTTTGCAACAGCAATGCAGCATTAGCTGGTGGGACTTTGCACTGAGGGTCAGGCACCTCTACACCCACACAGCAGCCCTTCACTACCCGAGGTAGAATTTTCAAGGAACAAAGCAACTTACAAACACCATACGTAAGAATGTTCTCTTTACAATCACAAAGGGAAGAGAAAATTAGTAATTTAAAAGCTTCTATTCTTCAAAAGCTGATTGAACTAATTTGATCTTGGAAAAGATAATCGGCAAGCCTAGGTGTGAAACATGACAACTATAGAACACATTTTATTGTTCATAGAAGTATGCTTCTGTGTCATCAGTATTGATTTTTCCTTCAGTCAGTTTCCAAGTGTTTTCATTAATTTCCTCTGAATTGATAAAAGGACTGGACTCTGCAAACTGTGGAGTATTTAGCATTCTCATTAGCGTTTCTAAGCAAGGAGTCTCCAATTCAAATAAAGCAGACCACATGAAGTACTCCAGCAGCATCAGAAGAAAAGAAATTCAAAAACCCACACAACAGCAAACCCCCTTGATATACAGAGACATGAGGAAGTTAGGGTTTATACAAACGAAAAGTGTAAAGAGGAACATACTGGGAGTGGAAAGGTAACCCCAGTCAAACTTAAGACACCTTTCAAGGAAGATGGTGTGAACACTTAGTTTTGAGTCTGCAGTTGAAGGACCACATTTAACTCCACCCAGCATATTATGATGCAGTTTATATGATACATTTTCAACATAAAGCTTCATTGCACTAAAAGAGGAGTGTACTGGAAAATATTTCATATTGATTATCAGCCCGCAAATGACTGATGGCGCTGACCAACATCAGCTCCAATTACCAGCTTTCCACACTCTGAAAGGCTGGTAGTGGGGGACCATTGGAGCTGTGTGCCCCAGACGCCCTGATCCACAGTCAGGAGCCTGGAGCCAGTGCCCTGCAGCCCACAGAGATGACCTTGGCTTGGGGACCAGCACAGGAAGCTCAGTGCCTCAGCTCCCCACTGCGCAAGGCAGGAGCACTGCTGGCTCTCAGGGAAGCTAATTACAGCAACCCCAGAGCTGCCACACGAGATAATCCCCCACATCACCTCCCACGAACTTTTACCACTCTGTCCTTATGCATCTCCCCCACTACCCACAGCCAGGGTTCCACAGGCAGAAGCCAGCCCCAGCTGACAGCAGAATAGGCAGCAAGGTGAGCGCTGGGAGTGGCAGCCCCAGCACGGCTTGATGCCAAGACTTAAGAACAGCAGTCCCTCCTCTGGGACAAGTCACTACAGGCGAAGGAAAACTAGCCTTGCTGAAAAGCCAAAGCCTAAGGAAGAGAGAAGAAAGGGGGCAGAGAAAGGAAGCCATTTATCAGAGCATGCTCAAACTGGACAACTCGGCTTAAGACAGACCCTTCTGATGGGCCCCTTACCGATGGCTGTCCACGAGCGAGGGACTGCGCTGAAACAGTTCTGCAGTACACATTACTGATTGACTCCTGGAGGCTGCCAGTTTCTGCAGCTTAAACCTTAAATTATATCTATAATGCTTTTACCTTCTGACTGCAGAGAAACTGCTCTGAGCCCGAGTACTGCCAGAGTACTGCCTCCCAGTCTTGCAGAGAAGCGGCCTTTCAGCAACAGCTCTGAAGGATACAACTTATCCTGCCCCCACAAATGGAGAGATGACCAAGAAACACAACTGCGAAGCTTTAAGTGTCAATATTTTTAATTGTTTGACGGTCTCTCTGCAGAAACATATGTTCTTGCACTTATGTGAAGAGCTTGGGATGGAAGTTGGAAAAATGCCTGTGCTAGTACCACCTTCACTTCTAGCTGAACTTCAAAGTCTACGTGCTGAGGACAGTGACCAGACTTCTAAAAAGCCACATGGAAAATGTGATTGTAGTTACCAAGTCAAAATTCTCTCCTTCATCTCTGCTTTTTTGCTCTCAATTCTCCCAGGCTTTTCTATCGGTATTGTCCCTCATCTGGTGGGCATTATAAAGAAAAACTTCTCTAACATGGGATACTTGTGTTGCCCTCCTCACCAGGTTTCTTCTCCATCCACCTTGGCTGCCTCTACCTTTCAAAGATGCCACAGGACTGCTCTGTTTTCCACTGCTCTTTGGCCTCTTGCACATGCAAAATTCTTCCCTCTCCAAAGCACTTTTCCCTCATCTTCTTTCCGAAGATGCCGTACAGGGCAACACGAACCTCTCACCTTGTCCTCTGCTCTTCTTAGGGTGGTTGGACTTGCTACTGGAATCCACTTGCGCAGACAAGTTTAACTAGCAGGAATTCCTGAAAAGCCACATTTTACTATGTAGCTTTAGAAGGAACACATCTCTAGAGGATTTATTTAAAAACTCCTTTGGTAGCAGAGAAGAGGTCACAGGGAGAACAGAAAACCCTGTGAAATTAAAGCCTTCTTTACTCCACTACTGCAGAGGGGCCAGTGCAAGAGGAGGCACTAAAACTGTCTGCAGCTGCACAAGAGCTCTGGTCCAAGAAACTTCACCCCCTACAAGACAGCCTCAGGCAGGAGCGCTTGTAGGCGCGCTTACAATGAGAAACGCCGCAAGCATGACAAGGGGTGAAACGTGAAGCAGCAAAGCCAGCATCCCACAGCAGGGCTGCCCAGTTGCAGGCCAGCAGGAATTCTGTCACTTGCTCAATACCAGCGGATATTGCACGTGCTGACTCCCCTTCACCGGCTACGCCTGTGCCTCAGGCAGCTCTCAGCCCCAGGGTCTGAAGGGTCTGTGCTCAGGTGAGAGAACAGATCAGACAACTCAGCACTGATGCAAGAAGATACATCAAGCAAACCCTGATGTGCATCCAGCTGACTCCGGATTTCTTAAAATGCCAGAAAGCTGCAATGCAAACTGAGGAATAAAAGTGATGGTCGCTTGTTTTGGCTTTTTTTAGGAAAACCACAGGTGTCAGGTACACATATTCCCAGTGCAGAGGAGGCATCAGAAGTTCCCACCTGTGCTCACTCCACTGGGAACAACAGCCTCCCACTACTTCTTACTGGCACCCAGTCTTACATCTTCAGATCAAGTTTTAGCAGCTTATTGCTTTGTTCTGAAGGTCCCCAAGTTAACCTATAGTATTACTATTTGATTATCAAACAGAAAACAAACCCTAACCATTTTGTCTTTGGGACTACCTTTAGTTTCTCCGTGCAAATTTTCACATCCATGTAACACCATTGGCTTGGCAATAAACCGAAATGTCACAAACATTAGGCAGCATTTTAAGAGCTCTGGAAAAGGTTTAGTAGCACTTACAGATGAACCAACAAGAGACAGGCCCTGCTAATAGCAGCCTTAAGAATAAAGAGCTAGGTAAAAGCATATACTTCTCTTGCATAAATGGACATGGAGAAAAAATCAAACTTAAAACGCCACAACTCCACCTGGGAATTAACCAGCATGAGAAAGAAGTTATGAAAGGAAAAGAGAATATAAAAAAAAAACCACAGAAGGATAAAGTATACATGGCACTCTCTATAAAAAGACCAAAACCCTCTCTTGCCTGGGCTTGTTGCATTTCTCATCAATATACATACTTTGATTCCTCACTCAGCATAGCAACTTACACTCAGCACAATGCCTGCATCCCCCTGATCACAAAGCCAGCCTGCGGCAGTGCAGGAGCCCTCCCGCTTCAGGCTCCTCGTGCAGCGTTCACAACCTTTACACCGCCCCTACCAAATTCCAAGCAGTTCCATCACTTTCCAGCAAGGAATATGAGAAACAAGCTCTCTCCATCCCATCCCATCCCATCCCACCCCACCCCAAAAAGATGCACCTTGCATCAGTTCATAAAAAATCAGGTTTCAAAGAAGTCCTTGCTTTTGCCCTCATTATTTAAAATCAGGTACTACCCTCACAATAATCCTCTCCTTTACCTGCTAGAAAAGTACACGTAATTCCTATCAGTGACCAATAAGGCTCACAGTGAGAATCCCCCAAAAACTGCCCCAGAAAGCACCACGCTTCATGCATGGTCCCCAAAGATGCTAGAGGAACAACGGCCAGTATGCCAAAACTAGAGAGCTCCGCACCAAAGCCAGCACTGAGTCAGGAGCCTCAGGACTCCTTCATGCTCCACAAACAGCTGGAAGGAGCAGCATGACTCCTGGGCAGGAGGAAACAACGACTTCCCCTGGTCCTGCTACTCCATGCTGCAGTGAGATTGGTCAATTCAGCACCTTGCCAAGAGCCAGGGCAAACTTCAGCATCTCCCATTGCTACCTCAAATCCTCCCCGCTGAGTGGTTCCAGCAGCCAACCCCTCTTTTGCTAACACAGCCCTTGGCCACACCAACAGCCCCGACACCTGAACTCTTTGCAGGCTGCACGTGCTTCAAGAGCTCCACAGCACTCAGCCCTGTGCTAAACTGTTCTTTCTAGAGCAGGAGCACCTTTGGTCCAGGCACCCCTTGCAAGAACCAAACACCCATCATCTCAATACTTTTGTTTCTGATGGCAGCTCACACTTCAAAAGCAAAAGCACACCATCCTCATCAGGCGTGCTTCTCTGTTGTGGGGTTTATACACAATTCATTAGAAAGTCAGGAGGCTCATTTCCCTTTCCACTTTCACTGCTTATAATCTTGGTCATCAGACAAACGGAAATTTAGGGGACGTGAAGGCCAACACAGGCAGTGAGCTTGTGCTCTGCCAGTCTCACAGGGAGTTAAACCTTGCTGGCAGGACCGGATCCAAGGGGCTGATGGATATTTTGGGCTGGGGCTCCTTTGCTGCTCAACAAACCGCTGCACACACCTGCAGTGCCGGAAAACAACCTTATCTTATGGTTAGGTTGGTATTTTTTTAAGCTGGTTCTGCCAGTTCTCCTCCCATTAATGAGAAGCATTAATCACAGGAAAAAGAGGAAGCAACACTGAGCCAACAGTTTTGCCCACAGGCCAGCTTTTTTTTTTTTCAGGGATCTGAAAGGGGACTCTGGAGGCATCTTCCATTTCTCTCTGAAATACAAGCGAAGAAACCTGAGAAATTTTATAACTTAAGAAAAAAACCAAACCCTAACCCACAGAGGGAAAAAAGGCCCAAGAATATGCATCTGGAGTTTTTCTGCGCGAGTTAAGAGAGCACC